>JAINUG010000013.1:5536215-6033115 GCA_029706075.1 Aldrovandia affinis | reverse complement strand
AGATGGCCTACAGGTGGGACTTAGATTATCACGCTGAAGGCTGGGTAGATCACACACCTTAAAAACCCCAAGGGACATAGATGGGACCACCATAAATCTGAATTGGTGATCCAAGGGTCCATAATCACAGCAATAAACTCAGAGAAAGCAGGGGTCACAAGGGGGAGAGAGCTGGCTAGAATCTTCACATTCCTCACACTTCTCCTGATTGCCTGATTAGTGACGGGAACCATAAGAACGTTAATGGATAAGAACAGAAGGGAACCAATTGGGGTGCAGAGAACGTGTTGTGAGATCGTGGGGAAGGAACTGAGTCCAAGGGGGTGTGGTTATGACGTCAAGCTCCCAGGCAGGAGGAGTTATGAGAAGTTAAAGGTGGATGCACGGAAAGGAGGCCAGAGCTGCTTCGCGCGAACAGCCTGGTTTCCTTTGTAGGTGATTTCGCATTGCATACAATAAAACCCGATTACATCTGACTCGAAATGTGTTGTTTTAAGAAGTATTAAATACGGCGTCGGATCACTCAGTCCATCTGGCCCTGGCTGAGACCCGATCCGAACTCCGACAATAGGATAATGGGAGAGAGAATGAGCGATAGTAAGAAGCGTGAGATAATTAGTGATTAGTAGTGTTAGTAACTTAATCTAAATCCCTAACGTTAGTAGATTAGTTGGTTAGTACTGTACACATCTAACTAATATATACAAAGTGCAATCTAGAAAGTAAGAAGGAAGAAAACGAGATAATAAGCAAAGGCGGAAGAAACCCGAAAAGTATAAACTCCCGAAGTGCATGACAAGACAAGGAGTGGATCTAGAATAAAACGGAACAGGAACAATAACAGACAGGGAGCAGAATGTGACAGAACAAGACTCGAAGAAAGATAAATAAACAAAGTACAAAAACAAACCGAACAGACACTAAGAACGTAACAGAGGGAGTAGATGGTTGTGGAGAGTGTTGTGGGATTGCTGATTGTGTTTTGAAATTGGATTGTTTTGAGGCTTGTGTACTGACTTTTGGACTGGATTGAGGAGTTGGATTAGACTTGGATTACGGATCACGGATAACGACAAGAAGAGCTGGGCAAAGATAAGGAAGTCTGTCTCCCTGGACTTTATGAAGATGGATTGGATGGATGGATGGATGGATAACGACAAAAGACCCCACCCTTTTTGTGTTTGTCAAGATTTGTTAAATATAAATGATTGTTTCGTTTATATTACTGCTTCCTCTGGGCTATTTAACTCCCTAAACCCTCTACAAAGCTCTGGGAGTGTCGTCCAACTCCAAGGGACACCACAACAGGCACCTGCCAAAATAAAGAAAACACCAACATAAAGTGTCTTAATAGGGCGTTGGGGCCTCCCGGGTGGTGTAGCGGTAGAACGTCCAATGCTGCCCACTGCGACCAGGGTTTGATTCCACCAGGTCGCACCAATTTTGCCACTAGGGCTCCACCCCAGGGAGGGGGGAGGTAAGCCGATAGGAACTTGCTGTGTATAGGAGTGGCCCGGTGTGCATACCGGAGTTACGGTGACAGCTTGATGGGTTCCGGCTCAGAAGAGGCGGTGCTCCGCATATGTCACTGCCAGTTTCAGGACTACGGCAGAGAGCTCTCAATATGAGGGAAGGGATCATTTACATGAAAAAGAGGGTATAATTGGTTACTAAATTGGGAGAAAGTGGGGGAAAACAGCAGAAAGAGAAAATAAAAATAAAAATAGGGCATTGGACCACCACAAGCTGCTACAACAGCTTTAATGTGCATTGGCATAGATTCTACAAGTGTTTAGAACTCTATTGGAGGGATGCAATGTCATTCTTCCACTAGGAAATCCCATCATTTGGTGTTTTGTTGATGGTGGTGAAAAAAGCTGTCACCATCGGGTTGAGATCTGGTGACTCAGATGGCCATGGCCATGAGTTGTTGAAGGAAATACATGAGATGCTGATGCTCACCATATAATAATAAAAAATCTTCCTTCCATTACAAATTTGATATAGATGTAATCATACTTTCATGTACAGATACCTGCCAAAATAAAGGAAACGCCAACATAGTGTTTTGGGCCACCACAAGCCACCAGAACAGCTTTAATGCGCATTAGCATAGATTTGGTGTTTTCTTGATGGTGGTGGAAAATGCTGTCTCAGGCAGTGCTCCAGAATCTCTCATAAGTATTCAATTGCGTTGAGATCTGGTGACTGAGAGGCCCATGGCATATGGTTTACATCGTTTTCATGCTCATTAAAGCATCCAGTGACCACTCGTGCCCTGTGGATGGGAGCATTGTCATCAGGATAGAAATGCTTCACTGTAGGATGAAGGTGATCACTCAGAATGGCTTTGTATTTATTGGTATTTACCTTGCCCTCTAAGCTGTTGAGTGGACCTAAACCATACCATGAAAATGCACATCATAACAGAGCCACCAGACCCCTTCATACTCAAGTGCTTCCTTTATTTTGGCAATTACCTGTATTCATGTGGAAAATGCTATGACACAAACCTCAAAAAAGAATGTGATAGAATTGTGCTGGTACACTTTATGAAATGCCCTCACATTACCTTCAAAAGCTGTTATGTAGTATTTTCCTATTTTCATTTTACCATTGTTTAATTTTTCATGAATCACTTTGCAAATTAGAGAAGGGGGTTATTTGATTGTTTCTTTTGACAATTACATTGAATTATTTGTTATTTTAAATAAAGATATATGATTGACACACAATCTCTAGATATTATCTGTAATAATTTGGCACCACATAAAACATGTATGAATTGGACATGAACGCTTTCATACAGAGACATGGACATTAATATCTCCCTGATATTGTTAAGGGTTCAAGGTGATTTCATTTTAACATTGAAGAATGTCCCACAGTCTACTGTAGCAAAGACTGTACAGGCATTATTGCTAACCATGCTTTAGTGACACCATGATGATATAATTCTGATGAATGTATGATCAGCTCACTGATAACTACAGTGAATTCCATTATCAACATTGTCTCATAATAAAAATATCTTGTAATGGGACCCTTTGAGAAACAATTTTGATTGGGGCCTGACAATCGTTCTTAATTATGTATTTTTAAATGATGTACTGCACATCTGCACTGTACTCGCTCGATCTGGGGTAGTATTTTTAGCAGTGCCCCACTTCCGGTTGGATTTGACTTTCTGTAATTGGACAAACACTGTAGAAAAGATGGGAACTAAAATTCATACAGTGGGGAATTACTAACAAGTGCAATTAATAACTTATAGCTGTGGAGCAATTATGTATACCACATAATTTACATTGTTTGGTTGTTGAGCTGGGCCAGATGGCTGGCAAAATGCAGTGTACCCTTTTCCAGGTTTAAGTTTTATGTTTATTTTCTGCCATGGCAATACAAAAATGAATATACTATTTTTAGCTGAGCTGTATTTTTAGCGGCTTCTTAAAATATCATTGATATTCTCCACAAGTGCAGGAGGGAAGTTGGGACACATGCGGTAATATAATGATACAGTATAAATCCTATCATGTATATCAAGCGTTTTAGAGCCAATTTACCTCTGTAAACATTTCATTTTGTTGCCCAGCAAGCAGCAAATATAGAACAGACATGAAAGACAATTCTGTGGTGCTCCAGCAATACACTGTGCTGTGTGGTGTAGATTGCCCCTATCCACTGTCATTTTAATTAGTGAGCTTTGTTGCAATGCTTTGCAGCACTGCTGCTACTGTGACGCATGTGGTGTAGATTGACCTTAATAGAGAGCACAAGCGTGCCTGCTCGTTTGTGCTTGCAAGGGGTGTGTGAGACGGTGAGTGAAGGTTGCTAGCTAGCTAACAGGGGTCTTTGCTGAACGAAGTCCCAAAGGAGTATTAAAATACAAGAACAGTTTGTTATAATCCATAGCTGATATTAGTGTGATAAGGTTAGGCAGCAAGTTAATTGGCTGGCAAGCTAAATAGTGACCCTATGGGTAGTTCTGGAATTGCGGGCTGAAGTAGCTAGTTGAGTTCCTGGTTTTTAGGCCTACTTTTAACTTTGTCCTGTCATTAGTTATATACAGTATAATGCCATTTCAAATATGAAAATAACAAAAATAATGTTTTATAATTGTATACTTGCTGTCCATTGTTATTTTATTGTCATATTAGCAAAATTATTTGGCTATTATTTCTGAGCTAACTTGGTCGCTAATACATTCTCAACAAAAATGGCGACTTTTTTTCTCTCTGCTAAGTTTCAAGTGACAATGGGTTATTTCCTCTTCTGATGTGAACACAGCATGGTATGAACATAATTATCTACAACTAAGACTAAAGTTAATTGAGGGCAAAAGATGGGAACAGTCTTCATCTTCCTTGAGAAGGAAAGACAGGATTGTCATCCTACACTCAGGTATAGTGTCTGACTGGTAGGATAACATGTCAAAGTGTTCTGAAATTCTAAATTTCCTATTGGAAAATGTACATGTATGTTGTGCAGTCTATTTTGGTGGATGGTACTGCCATGCAAAATGTAAAGTAAAGGCGAACCCTAGTGATCCACCAGAAGTGATTTTCTCGCTAGACATTGCTTGGATCGCTAGCCAACTGCTGCTCATGTTGGCATTCTCACAAAAGCAGCTTTTAGGAAGAGCAGGTTAGGTTGTGCACATACAGGTATAACATTTGCAGTACAGTGAACTGAGGCAAGCCCATAGAACATAAAGCAAGTAAACTACTATCAAGACATTGACAGTAAATCATTTGATTTGAACAGCTCACATTCACACTCACATCACACAAACTAGCTAACTTTACCATTACCTTGACCTTTCTAGCTAGCTACCAGCAATTAACCTACCTTTCACTTCATTGCACTTAATTAGTCACCAGGGATCCCCACTATTTCTGATATATTGTGCCATATGTCGTTCTTTCTGTTGACGTCCCTGTAGGCTATATACAAACAGGGACGCATCGTAAAGTTTGGGAAACCCAGACACTGGAACAATGAACTTATCCTCCATTTTGGTACGGAACAAATTTACGGTAGGATACAAAAACATGCACTTTAGTTTACTGTGGGGCGGTATAAGGACATCTCTCGAATAGGAGACTGTACTGTGCTAACACGTGCTCCCTCAGTTGGTGGTCAAGAAGTGAAATCATGCAAACAGGCAAGGAGCAGTACTCATTTTATGTAAACAGTGTAGAAGTCAATGTTCGAGAGAGATATCAACAAAAGATCAAAAAAGGTGATGGAAGAGATCCGAGATTGTATGAAAAGGAATGATTTCTCAGAATAAATGAAAGATTTGTTGAGTCTGTGGATATAGCTAACTATTCATTCTACAGATGTCATTTTTCTTGATCCACCACCAAATATCGAAGCACCATTTACTTTTTTTGGCTTATTGTGTTTATGTTAGGTATTGATTACAGTTAAGGATGCAAACCCTAAAGTGGCCATACATGGGAGCCTCGCCGTGACAGCTCAGTGGCCACTGTATTAGGTACACTTTTCTAGTACCTTGCCCCCAGAACAGCCTGAATTCTTCGTGGCATGGATTCAACAAGGTGCTGGACACATTCCTCAGAGATTCTGGGGAATGTTTCCCCAGTTGCTGCAGATTTGTTGGCTGCACATTCATGTTGCGAATCTCCCGTTCCACCACATCCAAAAGGTGCTCTATTGGACTGAGATCTGGTGACTGTGGAGGCCATTGGAGTACACTGAACTCATTGTCATGTTTTTGGAACCAGCTTGAGATGACGTGTGCTTTGTGACATGTGCACATTATCCTGCTGGAAGTAGCCATTAGAAGATGGGTAGACTGTGGCCATAAAGGGATGCACATGGTCAGCAACAGGTAGGCTGTGGCATTTAAACGATGGTCAATTGGTATTGAGGGGCATAATGTGTGCCAAGAAAACATTCCCCATACAATTACACCACCACCAGCAGCCTAAATAGTTGACACAAGGCAGGATGGATGCATGGATTCATGTAGTTTGCACCAAATTCTGACCCTACCATCTGCATTTCGCAGCAGAAATCAAGATTCGTGAGACCAGGCGACATTTTTCCAATCTTAAATTGTCCAGCTTTGGTGAGCCTGTGCCCACTGTAGCCTCACTTTCCTGTTCTTAAGAACATAAGAACATAAGAATACATAATGATGAGAATGGGCCATTTGGCCCATCTAAGCTCGTCATGTCCTAATCTAAAGAGTATCTAGTACTATATCTAGCCTGGACTTGAATAGACCAAGTGTTTCTGCCTCTATTACCTGACCTGGCAAGCTGTTCCAGGCATTGACAACTCTCTGTGTAAAGAAAAAACTTCCTAATATCTGTGCGGAATTTGCCTTTAACTAATTTCCACCTGTGGCCTCTTGTTCTGCTGACCCCACTTATCTTAAAAAATATTTGGTATTTCACTTTGTTAATCCCTTTTAGGAATTTAAAAACCTCAATCAATCCCCCGTAGGTCTCTGTTTGCTAAGCTTAAATAGATTGAGTGCCTTAAGTCTATCATCATAACATCAGACTTTTTCAAAAACTTCTATATCTTTCTTGTAGTGTGGTGCCCAGAACTGCACACAGAATTCTAAGTGAGGTCTGACAAAGGCATTATATAACATTAATATAACTTCCTTTGATTTATACTCAATACTTTTTGCTATGTATCCCAGCATCCTGTTGGCTTTTTTCACTGCTGTAGCACACTGCTTTGAAGCAGATAGGCTTTGATCAACTACAATTCCTAAGTCTTTCTCAAATTGGACACCTACTAACTTTTCTCCTCCCATAAAATACTCCTGTCTAATGTTTTATTTCCCACATGCATAACTTTACATTTAGCAATGTAAAGTGGTTTACGTGGCAACGTGGTTCTCTGTGGCTCAGTTGGTAGAGCACAGCGTTGGCAACGCTTAGGTTGTGGGTTCAATCCCCACTGGGGCCACATATACTGAAAATGTATGCATTCACTACTGTAAGTCGCTTTGGATAAAAGCGTCTGCTAAATGGTGTATATTATTATTATTAGCAATATTGAATGTCATCTGCCATGTATCTGCCCATTTTGGGATTTTGTTTAAATCATCTTGGATTACTTTACTCGATTCCAAACTGTTTGCCAAACCCCCAAGTTTAGTATCATCTGCAAATTTAACTATTTTGCTACTAACGTCCATATCAAGATCATTTATGTAAATAAGGAAGAGTAGAGGTCCTAGCACCGATCCCTGCGGGACACCATTGCCCACAGCATCGAGGTCAGATACGGCCCCACCTACTGTTACTCTTTGTATTCGCCCTGGCAGCCAATTATGAACCCACTCTGAAACTACTCCTGCAATTCCTACTGAATTCATTTTAGCAATGAGCCTCTCATGTGGTACCTTGTCAAATGCTTTCCGAAAGTCTAAATATATAATATCATAAGCCTGGTTCAGGTCAACACACTTTGTAGCTTCTTAGCTGACAGGAGTGGAACCCAGTGTGGTCTTCTGCTGCTGTAACCCATCCACTTCAAGGTTCAACATGTTATGCATTCAGAGATGCTCTTCTGCATACCACTGTTGTAACGCGTGGTTATTTGACTTACTGTCGCCTTCCTGTCTGCTTGAACTAGTCTGGCCATTCTCCTCTGACCTCTCTCATTAACAAGGCATTTTTGCCCTCAGAACTGCCGCTCACTGGATGTTTTTTTGTTTTTCGCACCATTCTCTGTAAACTCTAGAGACTGTTGGGCGTGAAAATCCCATGAGATCAGCAGTTTCTGAGATACTCACATCACACCGTCTAGCACCAACAATCATTCCACGGTCAAAGTCACTTAGATCACATTTCTTCCCCATTCAGATTTTTGGTCTGAATAACAACTGAACCTCTTGACCATGTCTGCATGCTTTTATGCATTGAGTTGCTGCCACATGATTGGCTGATTAGATAATTGCTAATGACCAATCAACTAAGCTGTGAGCCATTGCCTTCATTAGGCCATTATAAAAGCACAGCCTGCCATGCCCGATGGAGGGTTTTTGGGGCATGGAGGCGGAAGTGCAGGTTTGGTTACTGTTTCCCTCAATTTTGGATTTTTACTGCTTTATTTTCGTTAATTTGGCCGTTGGCCTATAAAACCCTAATTCTTTTGTTTAGTCTTTCATCCACTCACTACCTGGCATGGTGGCCACCCCTGCCACCATGCTACAAGCTTGCGACTTACACAGTTTGCATTTCTTTACATACAATCCATTTATACAGCTGGATATTTTACTGAAGCAATTCAGGTTAAGTATCTTGCTCAAGGGTACAACGGCAGTGTCTCCACCTGGGAATCGAACCTTTGCATTACAAGCCCAATTCCTTAACCATTATGCTAACACTGCCGCCAAGTTAAAGTCTGTTCAACTTTATTTTGTTCAACTTTCTCAACGCTGACCTTGCAACACAGTTGCTTCGCCCTGTGTCGCCTAACTTCACCAGCTTCCACTGAAAATGAATGACTTCTGGCCACTTTCTTTGCTTTCATCGCTTCTGGTGGATCCCTAGGGTAAGATGGAACCCAGCCACTACCTCCACAGTCCATGGCACAATGCCTGGGTTGTAGTTACAGAGGCGGGAGACGGGGAGGCTGCCAGCTGCTCTTGTGTAGCTGGACTATGGCGGTCGTCCAGTCATGCAGTGGCGATTCTCTCGAAGGTATATGTACTAGCTAGCCCCTTATTTCCCTGAATATATTACCTAGTCTAGTAAACTAGCTTATGCCTGCAACCTGTTTTATGTTTGTTATGCAGACTTTGATAGTACTGATTCAGGATCAGTTGGCAGCCACCACAAGCATCCAATCAGAGATGACATTAAGCAAATGTCTGAAGAATGAATTTAATATCCATCACCACCAGTTATGCACTGACATCATTTTTAATGGTTATGTACTACTTCCTGTGTGTATATACGTGTGGGTGTGTGTGTGTGGTTTAATTTGAGGAACGCATACCGTGAATAAAGGATACACTGTCTCAAATGTTTGTGACATTGTAGCAAGCTACATAGTGATATAGTTCAATATACCCATTATATCGCCAGAAGTAAAACAACACTAAGGGAAAATGGCATCTCACAAACATACACCTTACACCAGCTGAAAATAAATATTTTTTTTACATGGAAAAGATAAATAAAACACAGGACAATCAGAGACATTCTAGATAAGAGAGAGATGATTAAGTGGCTTTTATCGTCCCGATAAAAAGAAGCAGCTTCTCCTAAGGCATTCTGATTGGGAGAAAACATTATTCATGTGGTTCGCATTAAGTTGTAACACAAACAAATACAATTTTTGCTCCTTTTACCTTTCCCTATCATTGTTCATTTGTTGAATTAAACTGTTGTGTCATTGTTGCTTAATCTGGTGCTGTGTCAGAATGGTAAATTAGCCTTGCATGCATGTTATGGAAAAAAAAATTAAATGCAAGCATAATTTATTTACAACAACCAAGCTTTATTTTGACCCTCATTATATCGCAACTCCCCACTTATCGTCAACATTTGTCCTTGGTTTTTAGCTGGCAAGCACTGTATTATGGTGTAATTTTCATGTATTCTATATGCAGTATTATTTGGAAAATATATAGGGTATGGCTTAAATTGTCACCATCTAATACCACTTATAATGTTTACTGTGTGTTAATAAAATCATTTTGTACAATCAACTTTTTTGTTGTTACTTGTTACACCACTGTCACAAGATGGCATTACCATTTACTGCTGTAAACTGAGCACCCAAATTTTGTCATTGGCCCGGCCATATTTGGTGGTGAAATGTTTGCTTAGTGTAGAAGTTTTCAAGAAAGGAATGGAAATGATGTACAAGCAAGATAGTGGTATTAACCCCCCTTTTCTTTTTGGGCACTTCTCTCTTCAGCCACCCCTTACCCCATCTCCCACCCGGTAACCATGGCACCCTTCCTCCCATGGGTAACCTCCCTTCCCCACACCATCTGTTGAAGGCATTAAGAAAACAACAATGATGCAGGCAACGCATCATTATGTAAGTTTAGGAGTTCATTGAGCAGCAGTCCAAGAGCTCATCTCCTCTGCACCACATATTCCTAAAGAAGGGAGTTTTATGAGGTGAGCCTAATGAAGCTCGGAGTGAAGAGTCTGGAGTTACGCTGTCCAAGGACAAAATTCGAATTCATGACTGTATAATCCCTTTCCATTGGGATTTAAGGTCAAAGGAGCACTTATGGTAGGTGCAATAGGGCAACTAGGAATATTTTTCCCTGATAAATTGCATATTGCTAATTTCCACATCTGTTGCTCTTACTTGGTGCCCGCTGATTTTTCCAAAGACCGTGTGTTGTTAGAGGATTGCCTCCAATGTTATTTTTCATGTAATAACATGAAGAATAACATTTAAAAAAGACTAACCCAAGGAATGAGGAGAGCGGGAGCGCACAGAGCTTAAGAGCTATTCAGCACACTAATGAACAGGACAGGACTACCGTTTTAAGCTCCACAACATCTGCCGCAGAGTCAAACATTCTACCCCTCTTTGCAATAGCTGGGCTGAAGCAAGTCTGCTGCCACTTTCATTTTTCATGATGTTTGGTTTTTGTGTTCATGACAGCTGTGGTCCAAGGCATAGGCTGCCACCAGATGATTTTGGAAAGGTGTCTCTTCAGTGTGGGGGAAATCATACATTTGCATATTTGAAATCATAAATGTCATCAATGCAAGATGACAGGCTATATCACTTTTTAATTGTTTGGTTATATTATTTATTTGCTGCCAGAAAGCATTATAAATAAAGAACCATCTGTTATTTATAAAAGCAATGCATATTTAATTCTTAAAACAAGATAACCCTTGATGCATGCTCTCCATATTAATTGCTGACTAGGGCTGAAAATGGATTGCATTCCCATACAAGATTGAAAATGATATTATTTTTAATGTGCTGAGGAGTTTTCATTTATTTCAGTCAGTTCAGGATAAAGATTAATTGATCACTGCAATAAGCCAGAGCAGGTGTCTGATAAAAACAGCTTTAATGTCACACTCCCAGACTAACAGAAGAATAGGTAGCAGCTGCTGTTGCCTAGCGAGGAGTAGTCTATATTTATCCAATCCGAAAGAAATGTGAGGCTGGTTGTGTAGTTCTCCACCATGCAAGTCTTTGGCAACAGGGGGACCCAGCCACTATAGGAGATCAATCACTTCTCACCACAGAGGCTTCGGTAGTGCGATGGAAACAAGGCGGGGGTCGGGTTGAAAGCACATTTTGTGAAGTGTAAGCTCAAACTGATGGGAGGTATAAAGAGGTTTTGACAGGCTTTCTCAGTAAGTGCAATAACAAATCCACAGATTGGCAAGATTCACAGAAGTGGCACATAGTATATACTGGGTGGAGGGGTGGGGTGACAACACCGTTACCAATGTTAAGATGATTCCAATTGACCATTAATCTCCCTGACCATTTGGATTTCAACAGTCCAGAAACTAAAGTCAGTTTTACTGAGGGATCGACCTTTCACACAAGGCCGAAATTACCATATATATTGGGGGGGACAATATTCAGATATGCTCAAAATGTCCCCCCCAATATATAGCCTAGCTGATATAAAAAATATAAATAAATTGATTTGGTCCCCCCCAATGTTGACTCCATGGTTACGGCCTTGCTTTCACATACATGGGAGAATTATTGACGTGTATTGATTTATTTCATCTATGAGTTGTTGTGCAATGTAAAGCCTTAAAGCCGGAGCAACAAGACGGGCTGTGCTTTTCCACAATCTAATTGTGTAATAGTTATGAACAGAATTCCCAATGCAAGTATACACTTCAAATGTCTATTTTAAGAGCTTTTTGAAAAAGTAAGGCCGAAAAAAGACCAATCCCCGAAGTCTGCGTCAACCGCGTCGGAAAATCACGAGTCAGATAAACACGTCATAGAGAGAACGGAAGAGGGGATTATGACGTTACACTGTACTGAAATGCATTGAGCATATAGCAACTACAATATTCTACACTCTTAGAAATAACTATTAATCAACACGACAAACCATCTGCTATGTATTCTATCACACGTGATGATTTGTCAAATAATTTGCTAGACCATTTTGCGATATTCATAGGGAAAGCAGCTAGCTAGCTACATAGCTAACGTTACTACCGGCTAGCTACTGCTAATGTTAGCTATGCTGAGTGCTGGATAGAAGCAAGCTAGCACAGGCTAGATTTGTTACACTGTATGATCCAGCTGTCTTTATATTAAACATTTTCTATATACCATGTCTACGTCTTTTCCGTTTCTTTTGTTTTAATCACAAGTAGCTAGCTATAAATATATAAATCTACATAGCTCAGTTATGGTATGTAATTATAAACACATCGTTATTGTAATATAAGCGCTAGCTAGCTTAGCTGCGCTGGTATCATATGACATCCAAAATATTACGCATCTTCCGTCCGCCTACCTACTGTACATGTGCGACGGAAAAAAGGTCTGACAGCGAGAGCAGCCACAGTCCGCAGTCCTCCCCTCGTCCTGATGTGTTTATCGACGAAAGTGGCAATGCCCAAATGGAGATCGCAACAGTGATCCAACCATTTAGGTTTGAGTCTGAAATGTAGCCCCCCTCCCTATCTGCGATCAGACCTTGGCACGAGTGGGAAACATGAATTGGTAAAGTGAACACTATAATGTTAACTCCTTATAACCTGAATCATGAAAACGCCCGCATAGATCAAGACCGTAAATACATTTGTTTAGCATTATTAATTACTTTCATATTCAGTGGCTGTAAAATCAATAGTAAAAGTGGGAAAACTATATTTCTGTTGTAGGTGCACCTGCAACAACTGTGTTGCGATGACCATGCATAATGAGAGTGTCTGCTGTTGGGAGTACAGGCAGACACTCAACACTATGCGTGAGTCCGTCCAACAGTGCGAGTGTATTACCGTACACCCGGGGGTTCGCAACTGTTTGCCTGGACGTTCATGTCCTCAGGATGGCATATATGGGGTACAGGCAGGACTACAGTGACGACACTGAGGAAATCCCAACTCAGCATGAGTGAGTGGTGCTAAACAACCGAACCCTTTACCAACAAGTGCCCGATTCCCTCCTGGAGAGCTGACACCCTCTCCTGCATTCTTTAGTTCCTACTGTAAACTCTTGTTAAAAGTAGTTACTTTATTTACCATCATTTAAAGTGTAGGCAAAGTTTAGGCACCAGCGATTTTACCTTGCAAAGTAGTTATCAGTGCTAGCAGCTAGCTCCAGATCATGATCTAGTACGTCACATAAATTGCATTATGGGTAGATTTACGAAGATTTGGCAGATTCTTGAGTTAAGTTTTTAAACTTCAAATATGCATATGTGTTTTCAAATAAATATGATCACAAACTTACTATGATATAGTTAGGGGGTATTTGAGAGACATGTGTCCACTTTTGCAAGGTAAATTCACTGGTGCCTACACTTTAACCCCTATGCACCTTAGACTGCAAATTAGACGAGCATCATTCAGCAGGGCTCCAGACGGTAACCAATTTGGTCGTACACGCAACCAAAACGTTTGCAGTGCGGCTACAAAGATCAGTTGGTGGCACGCATGTGAACCAAAGATCAAGGGGTCTATGCAACGCCGGCACTAACCTAATGTTCATGGACAAACAGTACAGAGATTTGATTTCAACATAACTACGGCTCCACTTTTCGGCTGAAATCAGCAACTGACCTTGTTTACCCCAGTCGATAATCACAGACATAGTACGTGCTAACAGTAGCTAGCAAGCTGGTCAAATCATTTTACATTTACATTTACATTTACATTTTAAGCATTTAGCAGACGCTCTTATCCAGAGCGACTTACAAGATGTGCATCAATACATGGTAGGAACAATCATAGTTAGCGCACGAGATCAGTGCAGGAATACAGCAATAGACATCATTGCAGGCATCTGCGTACCATACCTGTAACACCGGGAAGGAAAAGGTTAGTGGATTTTTTTTTTTTTTTTTTTTAAAGAGTATAGTGTTGAACAAGTAAACAGTGGTGAAGACAATTTAGCTAGATGGACAGAGATCAGGGGTAGTGGAGTCTGAAGAGGTGGGTTTTGAGTCTCTTGCGGAAGATTGGAAGTGATTCCGCAGTCCTGACCGATTGCGGGAGGTCGTTCCACCAACGAGGACCAGGACAGAGAAGAGGCGAGACCGCAGGAGCGGCTGCCAGGCGCCCGGAGGATGGGGCAGTCAGTCTGCCAGCGGAGGCGGAGCGGAGGGGTCTGGACGGGGGGTGTAGGGCGTGATGAGTGACTGGAGGTATGGGGAGCAGTACCTCTGGCCGCTTGAAAAGCAAGCACCAGTGACTTGAATCTGATGCGTGCTGCGATGGGGAGCCAGTGCAGAGAGGAGAGTAGAGGGTGACGTGGGTGAACTTCGGCTGGTTGAACACCAGGCGAGCAGCAGCGTTCTGGACTAGTTGCAGTGGCTTGATGGCACAGGCCGGAAGGCCTGCCAGCAAGGAATTGCAGTAGTCAGACGTGAGATCACCAGGGCCTGGACCAGGAGTTGAGTGGCCTCTTGGGTGAGGAACGGTCGGATCCTCCGGATGTTATGGAGGGAGAAACGGCAGGTCCGAGTGATCGCTGCAATATGGCTCGAGAAGCACAGCTGGTTGTCCAGGGTTACCCCAAGACTCCTGGCAGACTGGGACGGAGACACGATGGAGCCTTCCACGGTGATTGACGCATCAATCATCGGGGAGCCCTTCGCTGGGAGGAAGAGCAGCTCTGTCTTCCCCAGGTTCAGCTTCAGGTGGTGGGTGGACATCCATGCGGAGATGTCAGCCAGGCATGCAGAGATCCGTGCCAGGACCTGGGTATCAGATGGGGGGAAGGAGAGAAAGAGTTGAGTGTCATCAGCATAACAGTGGTAGGAAAAACCATGAGCAGAAATAACAGAGCCAAGTGACTTGGTGTACAGAGAAAATAGGTACAGAGAAAATCATAGCTAGCACAGTTTATAAGATAGCTAGCTAACTAGTTTCCCAATATTGTGTAGCAAACCAGTAATGAAAGAGGTAGCTAGCCAGATTAGCTACAGATTCGCTACAATATATTACGTAAAATATTAGTAGGCTACACACTTTGATCTTGTAGTAGGGTTTCTGTTGTAGCTTCTGTAGCTGG
This sequence comes from Aldrovandia affinis, assembly GCA_029706075.1. NCBI lineage: Eukaryota > Metazoa > Chordata > Actinopteri > Notacanthiformes > Halosauridae > Aldrovandia > Aldrovandia affinis. The sequence continues at coordinate 6,017,908 of JAINUG010000013.1, read as the reverse complement.
CTAGCCTGACTGTTTATTAGCTAGCTACCCAACACTTTAACTGTAGGCTACGGTTTGTTTATAAACTCAGTCCCACATTGTTGCATGAGCATCGCCTCAACCTTGCACTAAAATAAATCACCTCATTGGGTATACTTGTTTTGTATCGCCAATAGCGTATTCGTTATGTGAGACAGCACACACGTCACCTGTCATGCTGTTTGAAACAATCGGCTACTTACGGAATTATGGAAGAAAATGAGTGCCAAAAGATCAGATTTTAGGAACACATTGAATTCAACAGTTTTGAATTTATTAACTGTGAGTTCAATACATTTGAATTTATTAACTGAAGCTACATTTTTGAAATGTGAATCTTCAGAACCTATATTTTTACTATTTTGATTTTTAAACATTTGAATTCACACCCATCAAATTAAAAACGGACAATGTTCCTAAATTCTTCTCTTTTTGCAACAAATTTTCTTCCATACTGCATGCTGTTCGAGTTGGCCATGTCTGTCATCTGTTCAGAGTTGATCATCTGGCATACACTGTGGGCTTAGATCAAGCGAAAACCAAGCCCACCCAAGTGAAAACCATCTCTACCAGCATGCAAATAATTGAGTATATGCCAGGGGTGTTCAGTCTTATCCAAGAAGGGTCGGTGAGGGTGCAGGCTTTTGGTCTAGCCCTACACCTGATTCAACTAATGAAATAATCATGGTTTCAATCAAGACCTTGATTTTGAGGTTAGGTATTTAATGCTGGGCCAAAAACAATCAATGACATAAGATAAAATAAGATAAGATGTTCTTTTATTGTCCTCGTAGGAAAACAATCAATGACAAGATGTCCACACTTTCCGATGGCACCTGTAAGTCTATCAAAAACTATCAACTATCAACTAATATATACTCTGTTTCAAAAGGAATCATTCATAGCACATAATTTACAGAAAATAAAAACGTTAATTGTCCGAGAAGTGATCTGACTGATTAAAAGTCCTTGACTGAAGGAATATAGCATAAAAAGTGTATAATTAGAAACAATTAACGACTCATTATATATCAGTATTTGCAATTATGGTTGGTAGGAAAAACAGCATACATGGGGGTCCCCCAGAACCAAGTTTAGGAATGTCTGCCATATGAATGGTTTAAGGAGTTTAAAGGTGGTTAAGGAACGATACAGATGGGGATAATGCAATGCACTGTGTGTACTGTAAAAAAACTGAATTTGGGAACCTCTGCCATATGGAACAGTTGAAGGAGTTTACATTGTTTTAAGGAACGATAAAGATGGGGATAATGCAATGAATTGTGGGTACTGTAAAAAGTACAGCACTGACCAGGCTGGTAGTACCAGGTTTGTAGAGGACCAGGAGGCTAATCTACAGATCATTGCCACAGGCTATTGATGAAATTGATGACTTTTTATAAAAATGTATCTAAAATGTACCAATTAAAATCATTTCTGCATTCTATGCTATGGTGAGGCTGAAGATTTTGCTTGCGCTACCAAATTTTTAGACATCTGCTTGAAAAATAGATAATAATGAAAGATAAGAGGCAGATCTTTCCCATGGTCTCCCCTTGACCTCTGCATCTTTAATACTGGTGGAGAGTGGTTACTGATTATATCCTAAGGGCTTCCCACGTGTCCATGGGATTAATCAACACACAGCTGTCCAGAAAATCTAAATCTGCTTTATCAAGGCTGTTGACTGTATAGATGGATGAGACTTGTGAATGACACTTCAGATTTCTTAATGGTGATGGAAATATATGCTTCACCATTCACAATGGACACACAAGAGTGTGTAATGGCCTTGGGTGTGAGCAGTGGGGGGATTCAGCCTTAAGCATTGTGGGCTACATGCTTCCCATTTGACTGGTTCAAATGATTTTACAAATGGTAATGTAATCCAAACCAATACAATTATATTTTGGTGCTATGCATTCAATAAAAACTGACCTGAAGAAAATGTTCTGATTTTGTACTTTGTCTTTCATTTCCCTGTGTGTATATATGTGTGCATGTATATGAAATAAATACATTTACATTTTACATTTTAAGCATTTAGCAGATGCTCTTATCCAGAGCGACTTACAAGATGTGCATTAATACATGGTAGGAACAATCATAGTTAGCGCACAAGATCAGTGCAGGAATACAGCAATAGACATCATTGCAGGCATCTGCGTACCATACCTGTAACACCAGGAAGGAAAAGGTTAGTGAATTAAAAAATATATATAAAAAATTGAGTAGTGTTGAACAAGTAAACAGTGGTGAAGACAATTTAGCTAGATGGACAGAGTTCAGTGGTAGTGGAGTCTGAAGAGGTGGGTTTTGAGGCTCTTGCGGAAGTGCCGATCGCAAGTGATTCCGCGGTCCTGACCGATTGCGGAAGGTCGTTCCACCAGCGAGGGATCAGGACAGAGAAGAGGCGAGACCGCGAGGAGCGGCTGGCAGGCGCCCGGAGGGAAGGGACATTCGGTTTACCAGAGGAGGCGGAGCGGAGGGGTCTGGGAGGGGTGTAGGGAGTGATGAGTGACTGGAGGTAAGGGGGAGCAGTACCTCTAGCCACTTGAAAAGCAAGCACCAGTGATTTGAATCTGATGCGTGCTGCGATGGGGAGCCAATAAATATATTGAAAATAGTGGAAACATCAAACAGTATATGAATATGTATTAACTAATATATTGGGCCACCCTTTTCCTTCAGAACAACTTCAATCCTTCGTGGAATGCTGCTTGGAATACAAGTTTTTAACCCTTTCTAGTGGGATATTGGACCATTCTTCCTCCAGCTCTTTGGGAGATAAAGGTGGTAGAAATCTCCTTCACAATCTACTTTCCAGAATTTCCCATAAAGGTTCAATGATGTTTAGATCTGGTGATTGGGGACCTTGGTTACAAGTGGTTTCGGAATGACAGCCTTACCATAAATATCAGCTTTGTGAAGCTCACAATGTACCGTTTTTGTTGAGGCTGGGTCATGGAGGTGTAGATTCAATTCAGTGGTCATTTTTGAGGCCACTGTTTTGCGGTTTTTAACAAATATCCTGTGAAGAGTCTGTCTATCACTGTTGGTGAGTTTCGACACTGTTGAATGGTAGAATGTTGATAGAAGAAACATATTGGTAATTAGTATTGACATTAATATGCACAAAACATGAATATATGTTTTTTGATTGAAAATTACACCCTCTATTTATTTATTTTCCCTCCCCACACAAGTTTGCTGCTCTTCTCTATGAGCAGCATTTAGTGTTCTCCCACCCATCTTCTGGAGACACCCTTAAGCGCTTCTCAGCGAGGTCATGCCAGCTCACCCTCCACCCTCCCCCTGGGATGGACAGCCAATCGCCACCCCCGATCTGGTACAGAGTAGACTCCTTTTAATTGCAATTTAGTTACTTTAAAATACATGGAATGGAAACAGCATTTTTATTTGGTGTTTCCATTATTTTGTCTATCACCTGTAAGTGTGTGTGTGCGTGTGTGTGTGTGTGTTTATATGCATACATTCAGTGGCCACTTTATTAGGTACACCTTTGCCCCCAGAACAGCTTGAATTCTTCATGGCATGGATTCAACAAAGTGCTGGAAATATTCCTCAGAGATTCTGGTCCATGTTGACATGATAGCATCACACAGTTGCTGCAGATTTGTTGGCTGCACATTCATGTTGCGAATCTCCCGTTCCACCACATCCGAAAGGTGCTCTATTGGACTGAGATCTGGTGACTGTGGAGGCCATTGGAGTACACTGAACTCATTGTCATGTTTGTGGAACCAGCTTGAGATGATGTGTGCTTTGTGACATGTGCGCATTATTCTGCTGGAAGTAGCCATTAGAAGATGGGTAGACTGTGACCATAAAGGGATGCACATGGTCAGCAACAAGACTCAGGTAGGCTGTGGCATTTAAACGATGCTCAATTGGTATTAAGGGGCCTAATGTGTGCCAAGAAACCATTCTCCACACCATTACACCACCACCACCAGCCTGAACCATTGACACAAGGCAGGATGGATGCATGGATTCATGTTGTTTACGTCAAATTCTGACCCTACCATCTGCATGTCAGAGCAGAAATCGAGATTCGTCAGACCAGGCGACATTATTCCATAACTGTCCAGTTTTGGTGAGCCTGTGCCCACAGTAGCCTCAGTTTACTGTTCTTAGCTGACAGGAGTGGAACCCTGTGTGGTCTCCTGCTGCTGTAGCCCATCCATTTTACATTTACATTTTAAGCATTTAGCAGATGCTCTTATCCAGAGCGACTTACAAGATGTGCATTAATACATGGTAAGAACAATCATATTTCGCCATTATCGCCATCATCATCCACTTCAAGGTTCGACATGTGCATTCAGAGATACTCTTTTGCATACCACTGTTGTAACACATGGTTATTTGAGTTACTGTCGCCTTCCTGTCAGCTTGAACCAGTCTAGTCATTCTCCTCTGACCTCTCTCATTAACAAGGTGTTTTTGCACCATTCGCACCATTGCATTAATGAGCAGATGTACAGGTGTACCTAATAAAGTGGCCACTGAGTGTATACACAGGCATGTACAGTATTAATGAATAAACCACTCCAACCCATGTATTCTCTGGATATATAGCACACCCGGGGTACAATGTGGTACAAGGCTGAAAGCTGATTGCCATATCCACCCCAGAAGTGCGTGTATATTCAGAGAACGCACAGGTTAGGGTGGTTCATTCCTTATCTACATATACAATATTGTGGTGTCCCCAGGGGTTGGGCGACACGCACGGACCTTGCAGAGGGCGTAGGCAAGTTTAAGAACCAGGAGGAGGCAGTATTCAAAAACAAAATGATAATTTATTAAACTATCACTTGACAACACAAAACAAAGGGTGGGGTCTTCAGGGGAATACAAAAACATAAAGTCCACAATCCTTATCTCGTTGTCCAAGTCCGTTCCGTTGTCCAAAATCCAGTTCAGTTCCGTTATCCAGTCCGTAGTCAAAATCCCAAAGCAATCCAATTCACACACAAACACACACTCCAACACTCTTTCCTAATCCTGGCTGATCAAACAATTTCACAGGTATTCTTTCTCTACTCACACAGCAACTACTTTCCACTCACGTTCCTACTCCTCTCCCAGAACAAGGGGATTCAGCCCTTTAAATAGGCCTCCAAAATGGCTTTCAGCTGGTCGTTTGTCCCATCACTTTCACTTGGCTCAGGTGTGACTGTGGCCTGCTGGGAAATGTAGTGTTCCCTGGCTCCCATGTGTTGTAGGCCAGGCAGCCATTTCCTAGTGCAGCCCATTGGGCTGCCACAATATATACACTACCGGTCAAAAGTTTTAGATTGAGATGGAGGAAAATGACTGGAAGATTGAGGTTTATATCCTCAGCAGAGAAACATCGTTTTTGAAAAGGTAGCAGTAGGTAGCGGATCCTCTGATGAGCGGAGGTGGAAAGGTCCCAGGGATTTACAGTCCCAGAAGAGCCACTATGAGCAGATCATTCAGTACTCCGTGTTACTCCTGTGGCACAAGAAGACTGCTGGAGACACCAGGCAGTCAAGAAAATCTCCTGCTTCTGGACAGCCTCCCTCGAAACCCTCAACCTCCACACTTGCAAAACTGTGTTGAGGTGTACATGATTTTCCATTCTGCCCACATTGAGCCAGGCGTTGCTTTGCCAATCACATGAGTTATTATGTAATCGGAAGCATATTAGATAAGTTTATAGACAGTTTGTTGGTTTGACTGGAAAAAACACTCTTTCTTGAAACCTTTTTTCATCTCGAGCCTGACTGTCTTTAGTGCCTGCTATGCATCGACTTTCCTGTTTTTCTCTCACCCCAAAGTCACTAGGGATGGCTCATCAGAGGCAACGAAGAGAAACGTGCTGTGCCCAACAGCCCCTTGCAAAACCAAAATAGCAAAACCACTTTTATTCTGATGAGTCACGGGCCTGAAACACAATCAGCAAACTCTTCAAGCTATTTGTTCAAATCAATAGAAATGAGCCGAGGCATATGAGGCCAAACACTCTTTCTATGAAACAGACACATAATTTCCCCCAGAGGAAATTCAGAAATCATTTGCCTTGCTCTGCGTTTTGTGTCTGACTACTTTGTTTATTAATGTATTCAGAGGTAACAAATTATTTGACAGGACGGACATGAATTTCTGGGTATTACATAAGCCTCTCAGGGTTTTTGAGGAGTTTTGTTCACTCTTTATTTACTGAATGTGCTTGCTTGGTTTCCCTAGGTTATGTGTGACAGCCTGTGTGTGTGTGTGTGTGTGTGTCTTTGTCCCTGTTTGTCTCTTTCTCTGTGTGTGTGTGTCTTTGTCCCTGTGTGTCTCTTTCTGTGTGTGTGTGTGTGTGTTTGTTCCTGTTTGGCTCGTTCTGTGTGTGTGTGTGTGTGTGTGTGTGTCTTTGTCCCTGTGTATCTCTTTCTCTGTGTGTGTGTATTTCTTGGTGTCTCGGTCCTGTGTATGGTTGGCTAAGCGCATTCTTTCTCAAGAGTTGCCATGTCTGTTGCAGCATGGTTCCCAATGGCATTGGAAACAGGAAGTCTAAGGATGCATAATGTATATACATGCACATTAGATCTATCTTAGGCTAGATAAAACTCTCCCTGGTTGAGCAAAATGTATTACGTATAAAAAAACGTATATTTTACCATATACACATTGAATTACTTATAGATGGGCTTTAAAATTCAAATGTCTGCCGGGTTATGATTTGCCCATTGTTAATGCAGTGCTGGAAAAAAAATCTCAAATGAGACCTCTAATTGTAGGATGATGCATTTCCAATGTTTCTTAGGAGCAGTGGGCTTCTCTCTCCTGCATCCTTCCTGAAAATAACTTGGTGATAACGGGGAAGAGGCTGATAAGGTCCTTTATCATCGTGCTCTGAGGAGCCTGCGGTTAGCCATTGTCATTTTTCACTCCTTCCCTGTGGGAGGATGTCATTAGAGGATGGGAGAGAGAGCCGTGTGGAGGCTGGGGGTGCTGTGGCAGAATGCTCAGTGTCACAATGCCCCAAATGTCGTCACAAGGATGAAGATCACCAACACATGACAAGAAGACCATGGGAAATTCATTCCTTGTTGGAATGCAAGGTGTTAGTTGTTTACTGATCACAAAATATGACTGAGCTCCATGAAGTGAAATGCTTTAATCAGTGGTAATGTCAACTTTTTGACACAGCCCCAGGGATGCAGTGCCTCATTTTACCATTATCTGCAGTGCTGGTCTCTGCTTTGTTTTAACGGTAAAATGTACTGTGGCACTGATTCAAGACACCTATTAAAAGAGGATTTAATAAGTATGGCCAGCTATGCACAACAATGCTGTAGTCATCACAACAAAGAACTGAGTGATGAAAGTCACTGGTGTAGTTGTTTTTATCAACTCCATTCCAACGGCCAAGCCACCCTCAACCGTTCTTCCATCGCTGACTGACATCAGTCAAAATGGCCTTTTTGGCACAACGTTGACACACTTTTTTTGTTTCCTCACTCAGTACAAGGATAGGTGCAAAGCCTAACTCTCCTGACTTCCTCCCCTGTTACCATGGTCCCGTTTTCCCACAAGGCCTGTAGGAAAATATACGTTCATCTGTCACATAGAAAAACACCTCCCAGCTTCTGGCTGCACCCTCTCTCCCATGGCTGTGAGCATGGAGACCACCCCCATCAGCTCAAATAACATCAGATATGCCGGAGCACGATTGCTAAGGGACAGAAGATGGTGAACTTTCTCAGTCGGATTTAGCACTCCCAATTGGGGAGTTCTTACCGCCTCATTTATGGAGCGAGGGGAATGTAGGGTCTAGGGCAGGGTTATTCAATCGCGGTCCTCGTGGGCTGAGCACTGCTGTTTTTCCACACTCGCTTTGCCTGGGAGTCAGGTGTGAAGACGCTCTGGCCAACTATTTGCACTAATTGTTCAATTAACTACCTGAGAGAAAGGAAAACCAGGAACAAATTTGGATTCGTGGGTCAGATTTGAGTAAACCTGGTCTAGGGGCTTACCGCGCTGGCCTGAGTTACCCTGAGCAGACGGGACAACTCCAGTTACACACCCAGGGTGCCCTGCACAATCTATTTAATTACAGCTGAGGCTCTGTTACACACGGGAGCATACGCGTAAGGGGGAAAGGGCTATCAATAATGGATTTGTCCCTTTACCGTTGACAAAAGGAGATGGACGTGTAACAAGGAGGCAGTATAATGAGACCCATTAAAAATTGATTAAAGTGAATGGCCTGGAGGGGTTGAAGACAGATCCGACTTGTCAAGGCACACAACACGCTCCCCTTCTCTTTCTCCCTCTCTTTCCCTCGTCTTTCCCTCTCTCTTCCTCTCACTCTCATTAGAAGGGAGAGCAGTCTCACTCGGGGGGTGTGGGGGTCCTCTGTTCCTTAAGGGCTGGTGTGCACAAGTCCTTTGCTAGCATTTGTTAATGTGAGTTGTTGTTGAACTCAAAGGAAACAAAAGGAATTGATATACTGTTGAAAAACCAGCCTTTTTGTGGTGCATGTTAGAAAAAGAGAACTTACCAAAAGGTTTTACTGAGCTGAGGGAATTTGTACTTACGCTTAAGTAAAATATGGGTTTAGGGGGATTTCACAGGGACTCGGTTGAGTTAAGCTCTTTTTTGGCACATATCGTGTGTTTAGCTTTAATTCTTCACCCACACTGCGTGCTTTATTCCTTTAATCCTTTTTTAGACCTTGTAAGGCAGGCTTTTTATTGAGGCGTCTGTGATAAGAACAAGGCCGAACAGACCCTGCACAAATACAAAGGAACCAAGGAATCGAGGAACTGCAGTCTAGTTTAGTCTTCCTCAGCAAAACAGACAATAAATCCTTCACATCAACACATTATGAAACCCTCATTATTATTTGAAGGAATTTAGTTTTATTTAAGCCAAATAATAGTTTCAATATAATGTGGACATTTCCCCAACCTTTCCATTATCCTTTGCCTTTTTTGTTATCGCTAGTAGCAGCAATGCTGTGAGTAATTGTAGCAGTATTAGCAAAAGATTTGTCCTTCCTACCGGCATCGCCCAAATGAGGATGGGTTTCTATAGTGCGAGTGTGTGAATCGGTCTCATTGGCTAGAAACTACAGGATGGAAGTGGGAGTGGAGAGCGAGGGTGAGGTGGGGGGGGCAGGACGGCAGAAAGAGAGAGCTTGTGAAGACTCAGCCGCTCTGCTCTGCTCTGCTCTGCTCTACCAGCTTTTCAGTAAGAGAGAGAGAGAGAGGGGGAGAGGGAGAGACAACAGATACATTACAGGAGATGCCAGTTGCATGGATTCTTTCTTTCCTGTGTGCAAGTTTCCACCTCTGGGGCGATGGGCATCGGGAAAACTGTGCCACCTTGTGTGTACTGAGTGACATGCACTAAGGGACTAAGGGCGGAGAGAGGAAGCGAGACTGTAGGGCTCTTTTCTGGGCATGAGGTGAGGGTTTGCTGCACGGGGACCGCAACCTCTTTTAAATGTAGTTTTCCTCCCGTCTGAATCTGCCCTGCTGTCCAAAACACTTGCTCCTCTGCCCCCCCAACCCCCCTCCTCCTTTTTGGACCCCTGCTTCTTCTGGAATGGAGTAAACCTGCAGGACCTGGCACTGCTACCCCACACAGGTGCTACTCCACACAGGGCAAAATGCCGGTGATGAAGGGCCTGTTGGCGCCACAGAACACCTTCTTGGACACTATCGCCACCAGGTTCGACGGCACCCGTAAGTACCCCTCCCCCACGTTTACTGGTGCTGGCTGATTGCTCACCGGGATGAAAAGACGTAAACCTGCATGTGTTGAAGTCGTCTGGGCGATTGCACAGTGACACTGCGTTTGGTTATTATTTGCTGTGCAGTGGGAGACCGATTAGTTCCCAGACAAATGTGCTCTAGTTTTGTGTTTGTTTCCGCACAGGTTGTAGCTCGCTTGCAGTGGAAATCCTGTGAAACCCAGAGGGTTTGCAAACTTTCTAATCTGATTAAGCTGATTTTGTTCTTGTTATTTTCTACAAAAAAATATAAAAGATCTGTCAGAGGAAACCCCAGAAGCTAGAAGAAAGGTGTTATGCTGTTATTGCAATCTTCTGAGAGATAGCATTTTAGTTAGTAAAACCACTGGTTTGAAATGCAGATAACTTAAGTTGTTTAGGTTGGGTACATTTTGTTTTGAATGACTTATCCAGGCAGACTGGCATAGGCATAGATTTCTCTAGTTCTGTCCCAGTTTACTTACATCTGCTTCTAAGAGAAAAGAATTGACATGCATATTAGATTTTATGACAATTACTCATAAATGTAAGGCAAGTGCTCATTAATTGGGCTAACACCCTAGAAACTAAAATCTTGAAAACAAGCAGTCTGAAATGCACTCTTAATATGGGAACAGCAGTTGTGTTAACCTGATAGTGTTTTCAAGAGATAGTGAAATAGTGAAGATTCTGTGTATGAGGACTCTTGTTTGTACTGGCAATAAGAAAAACTCACGGGAGACTGCATTCATTTGCCGAGAAATGCCCAGGGACTGAAGTGTTTGCTTGTTGTCGATTCTTATCCATTCTTCAAACTGTCTTCTGGAACAGACAAATGGAATACTTCTGTTTGGTTTATTTTCACACACATACCATCTCTAAGACAGGATAAACCTTCTGCACAGAATTTAGATATGTCATATTCATGCTCAGGGGGGAGGGGGTCTACTCAGATAAACAGAAGTATGAAGGATACATATATGGTGCTTAGGCTGTTGTTCATTATATGTGTTCTGTAGAGTAACTGCAGCATAATTCAACACACATATTTTAAAGCCCAGAAACGTGAACAGTTAAAAACACAGGTGCACTTTCAAGATTCTGTGGGATTTTGGAATGTCTAGATTTACAAGCAGCGTTTATATTTAATTTCCACAAATTTCCAGTTTTATAATGGCTCTTTGGCTGGCCTTAGAGCTATGCATATAGACTTGTGTTGTGTTATCCAAGTTAAAATGACAAATATTCCATATCTTAACCACACTTTTGTGTGCCAGACAGTTAGCAGGTCTGCTAATTGACTATGACCGGCAACACATCATCTGAAACATTTATCTGGCAAGATACTGTACACTACATCATAATAGTAGTCACCACTCTGCAGGCACTTTGTGGTATACTGTAAAATAATAATTTATGTAAGTTGCAAATGCAATATTTACTTCATACATTGAACTGTACAATCTAGGCATTTTTAAAATATAATACATTATTTATAGATCAATTTAAAAGCATATGGCTAAGGAGAAAATACTATGTTATGATATAATTAAACATTGACATAGAGTAATAAGGCACACACACATTCACAGGCAAACACGCGCTCAAACACACATGCACTTGAAAGCACGGACACAAACACACCCATGCAGACCTTCACAGACACCCAAGAGCACATGCATACACAAACCCACAAACACACAGATACATGCATGGACACATACATAAATGCCTGCTACATGAACACATGCTTCACTGCTTTGTTGTTAATCGGTATAAGAGCAGTATTCAGTTGAGAAGGTTACATATACAACTATAGAACATACAAATTAGTTTCCGGACTGAATTCATTTTCCTTGTCATCTGTGCAAATGATGTTGGTTGTTCATCCCCTAGCAATTTGTCTACTTCCCTCCGCTATCCCTTTCCAAATCCAAATCTCTTAACCTTTTCATTGTGGGGGATTGAGGGATACATAAGACCTCAAAAAACATGTCTGGACCCCAAAGCACATCAAAATCATAGATCTAAACTCAACAACATTAGTACAGCTACTGTCCTTTGTTTTAGCACTGTATTAAAAGTGACCAGTCAATTCCACTGGATGCCCAACGATTAGCTTGTACCTGTGGGATATCTGCATAGCACAGCAGAATGGTGGTGGGGTGGGGTGGGGTTGCGCAGGCCATGGCACTGGCACCCCAGACTTTATCGGTTCCGTCGGGTAACCCAATTACCAGGGCTCGCTGTCCTGCAACTCATTAGACTGAGCCATGCACAGTGGGGAGATTTCTCTGTCTCAAAACTTATCGTGATGACTGACGAGCTGCTGGACTCAATTGAATCAAGCCACGTTCTGTTTGAGCATCTCACATAGCAATAATACTTGATCCCTTGATTGGGAGGGAGTGTAGGGTGGGTGATTTATTGCACGGAGAGAGAGAGAGAGCAGGAAAGAGAGACAGTGTCTGCACAGTTGGCTGAGGGGCAGTTCTATTGTTAGTTGCTGGGGAATTATAAAACCCCTAAAGCATGTCTATGGTCTCAAACTGCAAGTCAGACATGCGCTACAGTATTTTGGCAGTTGGGGGGGGCTTTGCCAACAGTGCTTGTTCCTGTTGATTTTGTAAATGACATTTTGTGGCCTCCTCATCACAGATTTGGTAACTTTGATATAAGATCCCTTCCCTATCTAATGATTGATGCATTGAGCAAGGAGCCGATGATGAAGGGGCCGCTGCTCCACTGCAGTCAGGGAGCTGGGTCTCGTCACGCAGGACCGCGCCCAACGGAAACGGAGCAGCGACCTCAGACAACCCAGATCGCGTCGTGAGGCATATGTTCACACAAGGCACAGAGCTCAGTCAAGTGCCGGCTCAGCTTTTCCAAGCTCTGAAATGTGCTCAAAGGCCTGGTGGGAGAGGAAGCTTTTTGATGAAATGCTAAATTGTGTGTTGGGACTGAGCATGCTTGCTTGTTGTCATTGCTCCTGAAGAAAATGCATATGAGCCAGGGAACAGGAGCAAATATCTTGACTTAAAAACAAAAGGGAGAGAAAGAGCTTATAAACAGAATTGTTGTCTAGGAGTTGGGCAGAATGATACAACGTTTTTTTGCAATTATTGTGAATTTGCAATTATGCTTGTAAATAAAACATGTACTGAATAGCACGTAAATTTAACATGCAGTTGTTAACAGTTCATCAGGTGTTATGAGTTCAATTAAGCCAATCAGCTAATCTTTGTCTTCAATCAAGACCTTCTCTCTCTTGAATCAGGTGTTTTTCAGTGCTGAGCTACAACAAATCCCTGCAACCACACAGGCCCTTCTCATAAGATGGAGCACTACTAGATCAGTGGTTCTAAACCAACAAATTTGCATAATGGGGAGCCAATTTGCAAGCCAAAGCCCCTTTATTTTCCTGCCGATGCAAAAACAAAAATATAACCTGATGGTGTCTGGTGCAATGTCATTTTATTTGTTATTTATTTAGGGGACAATAAAGGGGCTTTATAAAACTGTGAATCGGACTGTATAATTATGCAAATTGGGCTGTGTATGGCGTGCAGGTCACAGGTTGAGCACCACTGAACTAGATTAACTCTCGGACACACAACTTGAAATTGAAACAGCCTATCTCCTATTTTTACAGCAATATGAGTTCAGAACAAAAGGAAATACTACACACCTTTCAACATATCATAATGTTTCTTGGACTGCAGATAAGGCATCCTTTAAAAGATCTGTTTGACTTTATTGTTGTTAGATGACGTGATAGTAATATACTGTATACCAGAGATTCCCAACCTTCTTATCTGAAGGCTCGATCTCTAAAATGACCACTCTGTGGCTGAGGGCTCCAGTCTGCAGTGCAGTGGCTGTGTCACGCAACAGACCAGGAAATGTGTCTCCATCTTTCATGTCTTAGTATAAATGTGGGCAAAAGTGGGGAATGCTCTTCTCTATAAAACAAAAACAAATAATTTACCCTGACATCTATATTGAGGGGGAAAAGATCAGAATTCAGATACCTGAAGAAAATATAAAGAAAATATATACAAAAAGAAAATATAATTATCTGCCATTTTTAAGACACCGCCTTTCAACTGAGGATGGCAAGGCTTATATGCACGCTATGGTTTTTTCCTCACCTGGCATGCTGCAGAACAAGTTGTTCTCAGATTGGAGAACAGGTTGGAGAAACTGTGATAAAACCATTACAATCTCTTTATAAATGTACTTTATAAATGTTTTGATCAAAAACCTACTCAATACCACCATTGCAAACCTAAAACCTATAACTCAAATGTTTAAAATGTAATTTTAATTGCATTTCATGTTTCATGTTTAAAACTGTTAACAACTTGACTCCCCCACCTCTAAATAAATTAAATAAGTTACGAGCTGACTGTTCCAACAGATCACCGAGAGCCACCTCTAGAGGAGACATTCATATTCAAATGCATTACAAAATGTTGTCAATCAGCAGCATTTTCTATAAAAGCATCTAAATATTGGAATTCCAAAGAATGGATGGACCACATGGAGTTAACCATTACAACTATAACACTGATGTTATTATTGTTGCATAATAATCATTATTGATACCATTAATAATATTGCATAAGAATTATTACAATTATAGTATCATACATGACTCTTGATGCCTTTATAACATTAAGCTGTTTCTGATGTGATTAGCATTTTCTATTATATTTATCTATTTTTAATGATAATTATTTTTATACCCATGATCCTTATGTATCTGTCTATTTAATACACTTGTCATATTTTTCCCCTTGTATGATTTTGTTTTTGTTTTATTATATTGTGCTGTTTGATGTGTTTCTGTGTTCTCTTGTTTAAACATACATACGCAATTATTTAGATACTGTTTGATAAGCTACATCCCAGGTTTAAATTATACAAAAGGACAAAATGTATTAATACATGTAACAGAGCTTTCAGAGAAAATAATGATTTTAAAATGGTGAAGAACTTTTGAACTTTTTTATAAATATCTATGGTTGCTCTCATTATGTAATGTACAGTTGTGTTTTGCTTTATTATTTGCTATTTTGCTGTATAAAGTGGAAGTACTTTATCTAATGTGTTTGTCGTTTTTTTGTTTTGTTTATTTTTATTTTTGATGCATAGATTCTTTATCTGTAGTTTATTGGAGACAGGTGTTGGAAATTAGCCTTTGGCTACAAACACTGCAATGCATCTGACGCTTGTTTTTTTACATTGTAACAATGGTTTTTGCTATGTTCCGGAAAAATAAACGAACAAATAAATAAAATGAATAAATAGTACACGGAAGCATGTCAAAATCATGTCATTAGTCATGACATAACGGATCTACGTATATAAGACATGTAGTTATTTTGTACAATATAAAGATTAAGTCATTTAATTGATTATTCATTTCATATCATTATTCATTACCAAGGATGTGTAAACTATACAGGGTTTATCTAAAAGCCTAATACATGTAATTTATGAAATATGGAAAATATTTTTTCATTTTGTTTGTGGACCCCCATGGGTCCTTGGATCCCAATTTGGCAACACCTGTTGTTGAACAGAAATGTCCATTTACAGGGCTCCAATGGCTTGAGGTAATAATTACATCAGTTGATGGAGCTGTAAGGGGGGATTGCCAGTAAGGAAGTGCAAATGTAAAAGCCTGGAGCAGTAGCTGTGTATAAAAAAAGCGAATTCTGTAATATTCTAGATGAGTGAAAAATGTTCTTGGTGGTCACGGACAGAACCAGCAAGATTTCTTTCTAAAGATGTATGCATTTCAGGGGAGCTTCAGCTGTCAGAGATGAGCTGGGCCTTGTGGTGTGCTAAACGATAAAGGATGGGGGTGGAGTCATAACTTCTCCAAGAAACCCAATAGAAGCAGGTAGGAGGGGGGTCTCCAATAGCGTAGCAGTCTAATGCACCCATATTGACTGGTCCTTTACGAGTGTGAGCTGCCTATCATGGTTGCGGTTCGAAACCCGACTGTACCCGACCGGTCCTGTTTGTCTGTCCTCCTCAGGGGGAGGGTGAGCCGGCATGATTTTGCTGAGAAGCGCATAAGGATGTCTCCAGAACGTGGGTGGGAAAATTCCATCTCGAAGTTAGGGGAGTTCACTGCCCTCAGAGAATTAGCTTACCTCGTAGGGATGAGCGGTGAATTCGTGTGGGGAAGGCAAATCAAAGTAAATAGAGGGTATAATTGGCCATTAAATTGGGAGAAATTACGGGAAAACTAAAATCTAAAAACTTAATTTTTATAGAAGCAGGTAGGAGGAGAACAAGTTTAGGGTGACCGTGATGCAGGAGATCCCTAGCTTTTCTAGAGCAGACATGAGAAACTTGGGATCCACCTGGTCGAAAACCACAGAGTGACCAATGAAAATGACCACTAGGAATGAGACAGCTCTTACTGAGAGTCTTCATTGAGGGAATGGATCAGAATCTGGACTGGCTGGTGTTCATTACAGAGAGAGGGCAGCTCTTTAGAAACAAAAATGAAAGGGATAAAGGATACTTGGCAAAAATTCTTAGCCGATGATGGATCAAGAATGTTTTTAACAGAGAAGTGGCACAAGCCGATTTGAAGGCTGCGGCGAAGCCACCAGCAGCGAAAGAGGAACTGAGGATGAGGAAGGATGGCATGAAGAAGGTCAGTGGGCACAGATCCGGCCATGAGTGGGTATCCTTTGGAGGAGGCTTGAGACAAAAGAATTCCATTGTGGGTTTGCACTCTCGAAAGAGAGAAGCAAAGAGACAGGAGGACATGTGACACAGGCTGACAGGTGGAGGGAGACTGGATGGGAACGTGGGAAGCAGTGTGGCAGAAAGGGAAGAAAGAGTATTCAGGAGGTCAGGAGGGGTGACAGCCAGGTGAAGATAGCCTTGTGTGAACAAGAGATCCAGTTACCTTCCTTTTATCTGGAGGATAAGAAGATACAAGGACGTTATAGAATGGGACGAGGTTTTCAAATGCGTGTGTGAGCGAGCCTGTTACAGTATGAGGATTAAAGAGCTGGCTAAATGAATTTGAATGGAGTAAATAATCCATCTCTTGTTTTGCTTCTATTGTTGACAGCATGATGTACTGCATCCTGTCTCTGACTAACAAAAAATGTGGGTGATGAGAAGGTGCAATAAAAAAGTATTTGATTTACGGTAGGGATTAGGCTCCATGCTTGTGGTATATTGTAGCGGTTTGCTATTCATTAGGTCCATGTTTTGAAATGGTTGATTTTCAATGCCACACAGCATGCTGCACCAATTCATTAACCTTCATAGCATGTGGAGTGGGTGATGCAGTGGGCTCAGTTGACAAGCCACCCAGGCCATGCAAAGATGCGTCTGTGTAGCATTGTTAAAAAAAAAACAAGCCCAGAGTTCTTGACCTGGTTTTATCCTGTCTTAATTTTGGTTGTGCTGCAGTAAATGAAACTTTGGGCTCGCTCGAAGGTTTATTACCCAGATGGTTCTAGGTCGATGCCCAGCTGCACTTCTCTCCCTGTGCTCCCACAGTCTCCTGCTGTACTCCAACCTGCTGCTGGAATCTGCCCCCAAAGCACGATTAGAGGTATAAAATAGTGCACAGTAAAAAAAAATAATCTGCATTTCCAACAAATTATACTGTAACACTATAGCAGTGCTATAGTGCTACTCGTATAACTGCTGGTCACATTCATTCCCAATTAATCCCTGTTAATTTCCCTGCATAATATGACAGTTCTTTGCAATATAAAAGTTGGAGCCACCCTATACTATACCCTATATAGGCCTATGTTATTTAACTAAACTATTTCACTACCCACAATGCTACCCTTGCTTGCTGCCTGTCCTTGCGTGGATCACTGTGCTGCCCTCACTCGTCTGCCTCCCTTCGCCACTCCCAGTTCAGAAGGTCACATTGAAAAATTTGGTAACAGATAAAACACAACATTCTGGTCCATCAACTCCATTGTCCTAAAATGGCTGGATCAGTTAAAGTGGCTATTTTTTCAAACATTCATTTCCCTGACTATACTTATTTAGATCACATTGAGATGTTTAATTGCAAATTATTTCCAGCTCCACATTCTTTATTTATGGCGACAGAATATATGAGAAGAAATATTGGAATTCATGCAGGAGCCAAGAGGTTATCATATTTGCTGTTCCCCACAATAGATGGCCGTAGTCTTAACTATAGTAACAACCTGTCTCTCAGTACAACTGATACAGACGGATTAGCATATATCCTGCAAAGGAGAGCATTCTGATTAGTCCTGCATCGGACCATTTTAATTGAGTCACAGTTCCTTCATTATGTTGATGTGTCCATGCATTGATACTGTTTCTTTGTATTGTATGATGGAGTTGGCCGGTGTGTGAGTGTGTCAAGAGAAAGAAAGGATCTCACATGGACATTGATATCACTTGATTACAAAATGCAAGAAGGTCATCTAAAAAAATAATTCCTCTCATGGCGCAGAAATTAAATTAGCAACAAAAATGGATGGCAATTAAAAACTGAAGTGGATTTCAATGCAAGTGCTGCACTTGGGCATTGTCATTTGTGGACCTCTCAGTGTGAGCATAATCAATGAATCATGCAAAAGCTGAACGCTTTCACAGACAATTTAACACGTTCTTACATCTTTGAAAAATTATATAACAAAACAATAGATTTGCCAATGACCTGAAGGCTACTGTTTGTCTTTCAGAGAGGCCTCCTCTGTTCTTGTTAGATGTTACAGTGTACATAATGTTAACTCTGACTCATAATTCTGCTTTCCTGGTCCTATGTATTATTATTGGTGCAATGGGCCATTCCCTCCAGTATCACACTTCAAAGACTAACACTTATTTTGTCAAGTGCTTTGTGATTACTCTGTCTCCATGTTCAGTTTGTGTATCTGTTGAAAAAGTGTACATCAATTATTTAGCTGTGCGCCCGAAAACCACACAGTGCATGCATGTGGGGATTTACCAAACTAAAGATTTGGTGTAATTTCACGACTGAAAATAAGTGAAAAGCCTTTTCCAGTTCAAATCCTTTATCGAGGGCCAAATGGTGAAATGTAGCACTTGCAAGGAGCAAGCAGTTGGACCAGTAGGGGAGCAGACCTGCCACTGGAAGAGGCATCACATTGCACTGGCTGGCTGGGCGAGGAGCACACCAGTGTCTTAAAATAGCCTCTCTGGTTGCCCGGGAGACCATGTCCCTCGGTGGCGTTTCTCTACATGTATCCACAGACAAGACATCACTCTGATTGGGCCTGTTATGTCACTTAGCATGGTGCTAATAATGTCAGTGCCCATTTTCCAAACATTGAGGGAACTGACTCAATAAATCCATAATGTCTCAATAATGTTTTCTGTAGGTTTCCAAGGAAGGTATATTTTGATAGACAATATCTTGCAGCAGTCATTAAATGAGACCATGCATGATAGGTTTTGTGTTGATATTATTATACTTGCCTTTGGGGGAGACTGATGTTTGACTTTGCGGATCGCTTAAAATTAATTACCAGCTTCGGTTTGGACTAAAGATGGTTTTTAGCTAATTTAGAGGGTGGCAATTTCTTTATTTTTAAGCTTTGAATGAATCATGTCAGTGTACAGATACCATGCAGAATTGGATTTGGTTTGGATTACTGTGTAATATTTCATTAACATTAACAACATTTTTAAAAATTCTCATTGTGTGATTAATTATCTTAAAATAAGAATAGACAGAGTCAATGTCATGCTACTATTCCAATTATAAGAGATAACTTGTTACCCTGATTACTACAGTTTGGCTAGGACCAAAGATTTATTGGGTGCCAAGTGTGGTAGTAAGAAGCCAGCACATGATCACAGTGGATTGGAAATTCCCTCTCCAAATCATTTTCTTGAAATGTTTCCTAATCAGATCCCTTGCGTCCTATATTGCTTACCCTTGACTTGATATGGCTTTACTGATGTTGTCCAGAAAAAAATAACACATCTGCCCTTGACTGGCTGAACAGCTCACTTCCACGATTAGCCAATTTTAGTTTCATATTTGCTGTACAGTATAACTAACAGGTGAACTGGGAGACTAGTATGGTGGAGCTAATTAGTGTAAAAGAGTATGTAAGGGTCTGCTACAGAAGGTGACATCATATCATGAAGTTGGAGGAAGAGTGCAATTTGACCAATAAACATTTTTGTTTATTTTAAATTGGTGGGAAAATCACATTTTAATACTTAAATCCCTAAGAATAATAGTGTAAAAGTAATACCCAACTTGAAAAATATGGTTTATCAAAACTCACTCAGTCCACTGAAAAACACTCTTCAATTGGTTCCCTCAGCAACGGACCTCTTTAGCTCAGCAAGCTCATATGGCTCGTTTGCACTATGCGTACGGTGAAGACTGGTTGAAATCACACCTATGTCTGTTATAACACTGTGTGACTCATAATGTACACTGATCACTATCAGCCAACTGAGGGTGCTGTGCGAGTTTAGAGGGGGGAATGAAGTGTGAGCGTCTGCCACAGAGGGTGACAGCCCCCGGGGTCAGAACAAGATCACAATATCCTTAGACCAGCAACCTATTTGCAACATTGTGTGGATGGTGAGCACTGTGATTTAAAACCTGAAGCTTTCTTGAAGGCTTTTTGTTATTATTCTTCTGTAAATCATAACATATTTTGTATTTCTCAATTAGCATTTTTTTGGTAATATCTTCAGTTGATACAATACAAAACCTTTATTTCAATGTTTGCAAAGCTCACATCTCCCAAAGACAAGCATTTGAGATACCAACCACAATCTCATCTCATCTCATCACATCTTGGGTAGCACAATAAAAGACTATCTGTTGTCAGACAGAAAGACAGTTTTGGATTTGCATATTGAATACGTCATCACTAGCAGGTTTAAACAAATTTTCCTTCTTTAAAATATAATCATAATCTATTATTGGTAATAAAAAATATGCTCCCCTTTTCCCTAGAGTACACACACACTAACACACTCACACACAAAAAAGAACATGCACATTCACACGTATTCGGTCATGTATGTTACTTTGACTACCATTCAAAATACAATCTAAAAACATTAGTATGCTTCCTGTTTCTAGCAAGGAACTTGAATTGCCACATAGATCTATAAATATAGCATGTTATATTTAACTTCTATGACATTATTGAATCTAATCATTATAAATAATAATTTCTGACATTATTAAAGTTGTTATATAATGTGTTATACCCAGCTTGTATAGCTACTTAAGAAATTAATTCACATCACACAATACTAATGTTTTCTGATGTTCAATCTTCCCTCATTTCCTTCATAAAAGTGAACAAGTAAATAAGGAAAATAATGGTCTTCTTGCTAGTCAATCATATTCCTGCTATTGCTGCCGCCATATACTGCAGGATAAGTCGTAACTTGAAATTTTAATCTTGAAATTTCATTTCATTACTCTTGACATCAACCGCAGGAAAAAGCAACATAGCTTCCACCTCATCCCTGTGATGTTTATGTGACTAAAAATATAATTTGGTTGCAATTATGTGTGCTTGCATATTCATGTGTTTTTTGTTAACAATATTCAATAAGTTCAATAATGCCAAAGTCTTGCTTCAGGCTATTGAGGAAGTGTATGATGAATATTTCATGCAAAGGTCCGCTGTACATGGAAAAAACTACTTTGATGCATACCAATGCAGATGGTAGGTTTTGGTTTGTGACACCTGCATTGGGAGCCTCTTCTCCCCTTGGAGATTAGAATGTGCCCCAAAGCTTACTTGAGCAAGTCCCCATTAAACCTTCAAAATCAAACGGCATGATTTAATGTGACTAACCTCTCTACTAACTCTGACTGACCTGTAAGGATGGCCACTATAACATTCATGTCATTCATCATCAATCACATCATATTGTCCTATACAGGTGACGCATATATTATTAACAAGCATACCAAACACAGAGGTCAGTCCTACATTTTAATGTGAAACAATTGTGTAACCTCTTTCGATAAGGAAGCCACACTACCAAGCTGTTGTGTCTGCCTGCCACAGCCTGAGGGACAGAAAGCTGAAACCCAGCAAGGGAGATGAGGGGAGGGGATTGGGGCATTGGGAAGAGAGTGAGTATGGGAGGAGGAGCAGTTATTTATCATTATCATTTAAAGTAGGTATACATTTCAATAAGCTAGTCACGTGATTAGGGGGAGTAAGTGGAAGGGGAGTTTATTTTCTGTTTAATATTTTTCTTCTTTAAGGTATGCTTGGTGCTCATTTGGTATGTGCTTTACAACTGTCATGCTATTTAAGGTCATTTTGAAATAAATCTTTAGTTTTTTTCGAAATCTTCCAAGAGAAAGGAGTGATTCTGTAAAACCTCTCGTCACTTGAGATTGTTGCATAACAGTGAGTGGCTAACAAGGTATTCTTCAGGTATGCCCAAAGGGGCATAATTATGGTGCACTTTGTGGCTCCTCGTCAGTTCAAATCAATGGGAAATATACCAGTCTGCATCAGATGAAATGGTGTCTTCAAAATACTGTGTCCTTTCTGGATTGCCTGCATTTAGTCTCAGCATTAAGTAAAAAGATGGGATGGGGAGTTATCTAATGCTCATCATATAAGCATTTTTACATTTACATGTCTCATTTTTTGTGCAGCTGCCAACAATGATGTCTATTACAGTGTTACTACACTGATCTCTTACACTAACCATGATTAATCTTACCATGTATAAATACACTTTTTGTAAGTCACTCTGGATAACAGCGTCTGCTAAATTCCTAAAACGTAAGTGTAATGTAAATGAACTGGATAACAATATCCTAACCCATCAGTTTGACTTTGTATTTTTGCACTATGGCAACACATAGTAGAGAATATTAAGTCTTAATCTATGGCTGTTTAGTGCCCATCTCTGCCTCTGTAATGCCTCTTGGCTTGGTGTTGGATTTATTTACTACCTTGCTTATCCCTGAGGCTCGGAAATGTCACAAGGGGAACAGATCAAGATTCAAAGATTCAAGAACTCATTCAAGATGGATATGATTATGGTTTGGTGACTGACCTTTAGTTCTTGGCTGGCGTCAGCTTTTAGTTTGACCGAATCATGTGACTAAAGAGCACAAGCGAGAGCATGCATCGACTTACGCTTCTTGTAAACTCACATCTTGTAAATTCGCTTCTTGTCTCACCGTATTCTGCTTTACTTCATTATGGAGGCTAAATTCAAATGAAAACCCTGTGTATAGTAAAAATAAGCTATCCCCAGAAAACTGCAAAATTCAGTGGTTTACAAAGTTTGCTAACATTTATAAGAGTTTCATTTATTTTTACAAATTTGTTTCTGATTTCTTCCCATTTTTTCTCCCAACATAGTGGCCCATTGTACCCTCTATTTCAATTTTCCCTCCCCATACAAACTCGCCGCTCGTCCAAATCTCAGAGGGCAGCGAACTTCATGACAGAATTACGTGCTTCACAGCAAATTTGTGCCGGCTCCCCTTCCCCCTCGGTCAGACAGTCAAGCGCCAATCAGGGCTCCCCACCAGGGCCGGTCTGGTACAGTCAGGTTTTGAACCGCGACCGTCATATGCAGCTCACTCTCGTAAGGAATCAGTCAATACCTGTGCGTTAGACCGCTACGCTATCGGAGGCCCTCATTCATCTTTTTAAAATGAAATCCTGAATGGTGTCACCTGCACCAGCCAAATATCTGCGTTAAAGTTTGGAGTCGGGGTAAGAGGACACCAGTGGTGATGGAAACAATATCTCCCTCAACTCAATGAGATATCTTCCAGTCACAAGTTTATTGGCCAATAGTGGGCCTTCCCAGATAGAATGTAATGCAGCCCATGGGAAAGTAAGATCCGCAGACTGACAGGGACATAGGAAGTCAGGGAGGACCAGAGGAGTAGCTAGGCCTCCCTAGCAGCGGTGTTGTCTGACAGCTGCATGCCGAGATAAGAACAGGGTTCTTTTTCGCCCACTGCCTCTGAATGGCAGTGGTAGACAGCGCTTTTGAGGTCCACAGCTGGAAGGGAGAGTGGAGGATTTACCCTGCCAGTTTTCCCGGCCACCCAGGAAAACTCATGCTTTTAAAGATTGCAACTGAGACTGAAGAAGCAAACAGCAGCACAGCAGAGGAGAATTAGAAACCCTGTGCTAGAGCCCTGCCCGCAGTGAAAGTACTTATAGGGCCAGCGGCAAAGAACCAAGACAATGCAATCAGATATTTTTCTTGTCAACATTTATTTTAACAATCCAAATAGCAATCATGCCACTTTTGCCTCTAATTGTAACGTTTGGTGTTGAGTCTGTGGACATATCAGGCTTGTAATTAATTATAAGCCTGATATATAAGTTATAGATTTTATTTGAATTAGCATTTTGCCAGTAGGAAAAAACAGGGTTTTTTTCATAGTGTAACTTAAGGCCAGATAACATCAAACAATTCACCTGTCCACTAATCTCCGAATGCAGCCTCAACTGCATCAATGCAGCATACCCGATTCTATTTAACTCTTTGTACAAGTGACTGACAGGACAAGACATAGTATAATGTGCAGGCTGTCAGCACTATCTGTCACCGAAATATGTGGCTACGACTGCACAGCCTCAGACAGCAGATAGCAGGTAGCTGACTGGTGAAGTTCAAGGGCTGAGCATGTGCTGGTGGGTGGCGTGATTCATGGCTTTTATAGCCAGCTCCTCAACAGTGCCCCCACCAGGCTGGGGGGGAAGAGACAAGACACTGATTTTAAAGAAGGCTGACCACTGTAAACCTTCCTGTTAGAATACAGCCTCTCCTGTCCTCAGGATTTTTATGTATCCACATTATGCTGTGGCCAGTATTCTGCATCACAAATCAGGAACCACGTTTAATTCTGAGGAGAAAGTAACTGTATACTAAAAATAACTGTATTCCAAAATAATGGAAATACCATTTAGTAAATATTTAGTAATATTTATTAACTGGCCACCAGTTGGGCCAATTTTTACCTTCAGAACTGCTTCAATCCTTCTTGGAATGCTGTTATACATTCCAATATATATATATGTTTGTAGTGGGATATTGAACTATTCTTCAAGAAGAAAAGCCTCCAGCTCTTTCAGAGATGAAGGCGGTGGAAATCTGCTTTCCCGCTCGGTTTCACTACTTCCCATAGAGGTTCAATGATGTTTAGATCTGGTGATTGGAGAGGCCATGGAATGTGCTGGACTTCATCCTGGAGTTCATGAAACTACTCTTGAATCGGTTTAACAATGTGTATAGCAGTGTGCAATGTTTGCACCATCAGGCACCATCTTGGCCATAATTCTACCATGTAGAGTAATAATCAGACCCAATGACTCCCACGATATGGCTGCCCATACATATCCACCACCATGTTTAACAGTTGGGAACAGGCTCTTTGGATTGAAGGCTTCCTTTGGCTAGATAAACCTGTCCAGATGTAGGAAAAAGAGTCAAAGACGACTCATCAGACCGTATTTTATTTTATTAATTTATTTAACCAATCTTTAACCAGGCAAGTTGATTGAGAAGAAATTCTCATTTAGAATAACGGCCTGGCCAAGAGGCCAAACACAGCAAAAACATAATACAATTGGACAAACATGAATTTAAAAACACACACAGGCATTAAAGATAAACTAGACACAGTACTCATGCATCAATTGTAGAAGGAGCATGAGTCTGTGAAAATGTCCATGATCAGAGACTTAAAAACAGGAACTGGTAAAAAAATTGTCCAATCTCAGGGTTTTTTGCAGCCCCATCCAGCCTAAGGCTGCCGCATGCTGAAATGAGGAGCAGCCCAGAGTAGTGCTGACTTTGGGGGGTCACTAATTGGATGTAGCTAGCAGATCTGGTTTTGTAGGCAGGATCCAATTTTTATTTTTATTTTTTATTTTTAGCAGAGATGACAGGTGCCCAGGGAGTCAGTCCAATAAGGGATTTGTAGATGACAACAGTCCAAGTTTCTGTCTAGTATGTAGTGATGTCCAGTTTACAGAGGAATAGAGATTGCAATGGTGTGTTCTGTAGGGGGCATTGGTAGAGAGCCTGATGGCTGAATGATAGAGAACATCCAACCTATCAAGCGCAGCCTTGGGAGATCTGTAGATCACATCTCCATAGTCCAGTATTGGGAAGATGGTCATCTGAACCAGAGTCAGCTTGGCAGTGGGGGTGAAGGAGAACTTATTTCTGTAGAGAAATCTAAGTCTTGACTTGATTTTTGCCTGAAGATTTGAGATATGTAATGCAGATGAAAGGGTGGAATCCAACCAGACACCAAGATATTTGTATTGTGGCAGGATCATGGATGTTGGGTTGCACCTCAGCCAAAGAACAATAATAAAATCAACATACAACAGTAAATAGGAAACAAAGGGAAATTTATTCAGGAAATTATCACACCAACCAGGGAAGACGGGGGGGAAGGGGAAGCACACACAGGCAGTCCGTAATCCACTCTCGTCATCTTTGTCCAAAATCCAGTGGCGTAATCCAAAGCAGGTCCTAAAAACAGTCAAAAATCGGTACACAAACAGGGTTCTCCAGGCAATCCAATCAATCCACTAGGCAATCCAAAACATAACTTTCTCTTTCTTCAATACTCCTCCACGCTTTTCCCTTCCGGTACTTCACCCTGATGTAGGACACATGTGCGTCTTTTATTTCCCCCAGGATTACTGCAACCGTGCATCGGGTGCATGTGCAGACAGCCCCGGATTTCCCATTAACCCTCTGAGGTCCGTGCTAAGCTTAGAGGAGGTTTGTGATTTTGGCATGGTCTGATATTTATCTCAATTTCATCAACTTAACACACACTTACTCCAAAGTGTTTGATATTTTTATTTGAAGGACAATCACAGCTACATTTATATGCCATCAATAGTTTGGTCAGTATCATATGCAGCTTGTAAATAGATCTACAAACACACAAGTTATAAAGAGTACATTTTTCTGCCGTCACAAAAGTTGTGAAAGCACACACTAAACTATAGTGACGAATTCTTTTGCCAATATGCGTTTGTTCATCAAGGTCTTGGTTATGTAAGGGTGTGAAAATAGTTTAGCACATCTGAGATCTAAATAGCTAAAAACCTGTTTTTATCAGAACTGGTCACATTTATTTCAGGCTGTGGGAGGGCTATATGCTAATTTCATGAATATTCATGATCCACACCTGATGCTTGTCCACACCTGTAAGATCTGTCAGATGGGCCATCTCTCTCTCAAAGGCCGTCAGACAGAGAAAAGCCATCAGAATAAGCAATAGTCAGTGAGCCATGCAGAAAGTTTATTTTTCATTTGGGAAGATTCATTGAAAACAAACTATATACAAAAAATTCCAAATTAAAACATGGTGAGAATCTGTTCTTTCACAGTCTTTGGTGCCACTTCTCAAAACAGTTTCTGGTCAACTGTAGACACAAGGGAACGTCACAAACCGCTGTTTCCCTGACATCTTGCAGAGTACGCATTTCTTGCAACCAACAGAAGCCAATTTGCCAACATCCCGAGTTTGTTTGGCAGTGGACACAGGCACATGATCAAAAGTAGCCCGTTTTCTGGGTTTAAGATATTTATCGTTAAACGTCTGTCGGAAAACGAAAGCAAAATCCAAACAAAACAAAACCAACGTTCAGGAAAAAACAAAGCAAAGTAAACAGGTAAATCCACGTAGGCTATCCAAAAACTTGGTATAAACTAAACGCTGGGAATCTAAACAACAAGCACACGAACAAACAATTTCTCGAGAGGCAAGAAACATTAATCACAATAGGTACTATCAAGCTAAGCTAGATAATGTCCAAGCGCCGAAACAGAGAATGCCAGCTGGTTAAATATCCTCCTGTTAATTATTCGCAGTAGTTCGC
Organism: Aldrovandia affinis; assembly: GCA_029706075.1. NCBI lineage: Eukaryota > Metazoa > Chordata > Actinopteri > Notacanthiformes > Halosauridae > Aldrovandia > Aldrovandia affinis. Next base: position 5,990,239 of record JAINUG010000013.1, on the reverse strand, counting down.
AATGATTCTGTATAGCGTCACAAGACGCGGAATTCATATATTTGGAAATAAAATAAATATCAGCATACACCGTCTGTTGCTGGCAGATCGCAACCGTAAACACAGACAAGATGATATAATGTCGGGACATTGTTTACGCTGCGATTTCACACATGGCCCCACGCCCCTCCCCGAGACTAGCACCTAGTTACCATGTCAATAGAAGGGGGACGGCACTTCCAGGTAAAAAAGAGAGTAAAAGGCAAGGTTTACTTTTGGTCTAATTAACCTAATTTAAAAAAATCTCATATTATTTGCCAGTGCTCAAATCTGAAAGTCACAATTCTAAGGTTTCTGTCAATGTTTTTGCAGCGTGTGTATGATAAAATCTCACGACGTTAGAAATAGTAATATACTTTTATTTCTGCTGGGAGCGTCGGTGCTTCCGTCGACCTCAGGGGGTTAAGGTGTGGGGGTGGAGCCAGCGGGCTGCGATGTAACGCCCCTCAACCCTTCTCCATGCCTCTGGGCGGCTGCCACAGTATGATGAGACCAACTGAAGCTCAAGCCCATCCAAAGTGGTGATCCGTCGGGAGCAGGGAGATGACTTCCTCCCAAAGAACATAACTTTGGTTTTGTTGGAGTTTAAGATGGGGTTAAGGGCAGAGAAAGCATGCTCTATATGGTTGAAGCTTTGCTGGAGCTTATCTAGAGCAGAGTCCAGGCATAGTCAAACAGAGTATAGCACTGTATTGTCTATGTAAAGATGGATAAGAGATTCGCCAGCTGATTGTGCTATATTATTGATATGAATGGAAAACGGCAAGGGGGCTAATATAGAACCTTGCAGGACTCCCTTCATGACCGGAATGGGCTGGGATGTTATGTTTTCTGCCCTCACAGATTGGATCCTGTCTGAAAGATAGTTATTGAATCAAGCCACTGACTGCCCATTGACACCAACATTTCTCAATCTGGACAAGAGAATGTGGTGATCGACTGTATCAAAGGCCTTTGCTAGGTCTATGAATATGGCAGCACAGTATTTATTCCTGTCTTGGGCGTTTGTTACACATAGTAGCAGTAAGCTTTAGATATACAGCGGGAAAGACTATGCCACTCTCTAATAAGGGGAGAGAGACCCCTGAGTCGTGGTCTAATGGGTTCCCCACTGGGGGAGTTCAACTAAATGAACCAAGCCAGAGGTTTAGATTCCAAAATATACGCTTTATTTCAATTTGGGTTAACAACAAACATTTTTCATTTGTATATATCCACCTGTGGAGGCAGGCAGGCCAGCAGTGTGGTTACCCAGAGGTCCCTCTACTAAAACTGTGCCCCGAAACCGAACCTTAAGAGGCTCTGAAGGACGACCTACAAGCGGAATGTCCTAACTCCAGGGAGAATACGGGGGCGAGGGTTAAGGTGGGGGTTGACCGAGTCCTGGTGGGTTTGACTAAAGTAGGGAGGCCAGAGTGTGGGTGACTTGCCTCACTCTAAAGGGGGAGATACATTTTACATTTTACATTTTAAGCATTTAGCAGACGCTCTTATCCAGAGCGACTTACAAGATGTGCATTAGTACAAGGTGAGAACAATCAAAGTTCGCGTACAAGATCAGTGCAGTAAAACGGCAAAAGACATCATTGCAGGCATCTGCGTATCATACCTGTAACATTGGGAAAGAAAAGGTTAGTGGGGTTTTTTTTTTTTTTTTTGAACAAGTAAACAGTGGTGATGACAGATTGACTAGATGGACAGTGTTCAGTGGTAGTGGAGTCTGAAGAGGTGGGTTTTGAGTCTCTTGCGGAAGATTGGAAGTGATTCCGCAGTCCTGACCAATTGCGGGAGGTCGTTCCACCAACGAGGGACCAGGACAGAGAAGAGGCGAGACCGCGAGGAGCGGCTGCCAGGCGCCCGGAGGGATGGGGCAGTCAGTCTGCCAGCGGAGGCGGAGCGGAGAGGTCTGGACGGGGTGTAGGGCGTGATGAGTGACGGAGATATGGAGGCGTGACTGACCTTCCCCTTCCCTTATCTAGGAGGGCACAGAAGCTTTGGGAGAGAGGGCAAACACTAAAGGCCCTCAAAGTGCACACCAAACACATCAACGTAATGTTGCACTACACACTAAAATTACACGGCCCTCCAGGACATGCTGAAAAGTAGAGAACGGGCAAAAGGAAGGCACCAGTTGCTATTATCACTGGCTCCCCAATGACCTAAAGGCCTATGAGCCCACACGGGTTGGGGCCTACTACATTTATACACAAAGGGGATACACTATCGGAAAGGCAGAATGTTTGCACTCACAAAATAGCAATGCTAACAATTTAGATGAGAAAAACAGTGGTCGCTGGTAGTTGAGCTGTTGCCTATGACAAAGTACAGGTTTTAAGTCTCCTGCTCACTTCAGTTCCTAGTACGTGCAAACATGATATTCAGTTCAGACAAGACATATAATTTACAGTTACTATAAACTTAGCCTACCTTCTCCTTTTACTGTTGCCAGTAAGCAGCCATTAGTTGGTCTGATCCAATGAAGATGGTAAAACAAGATACTGTAGTGGTATAGCAGGGAAATAATTACAACTAGGTATATTCTCCTACTTACACACATACCCAAACATATGTCCATAGAACATAACATACTATCCTAAAGCTGCAGCGTGATTTAAACACCATAGCCGTGCCTACTTTAGCTCGTATGCTCATACAATAAACACCACTGATAAAATGTTCATCAAAACACATCGCACATAATGCCTACTGCCGTAACAATGCATGAACGCTAGATTTGTTTAGCGAAGGATGGTGAATAAGACACGGTTAAATTATACATTGGTAATAATTATGACACGTACCCTGCCTCGTTTAGCAAACAAAGTAGTTTGCTGTTTGGGCGCGTTGGGAAGGCTCCGACTCAGCTACTACACTGCAGTAATGAGGCATTGCAATGCCTTAACACAATACCGCAGCAAAGCGCTAAATACCAGACAATTAAAAGGACAATATTAAAATCCTACCTACCAGTTAATTCTTCCAGCGAAGCAGCCAGGCGGACACACTCGCGTCCAACGATAGTTTGTCAGTTCTCGGAGGGATCTGACCTCACTTGAACTTATAACTATATTCTGGGCGGGGACTGGATATCAGGGCAGAGGGTGTCTATCAGTCCTACTGGCTACACGTTAATGACATCATTAAGCACTTTAAGTGTTGCTGTGATATAGCCGTGACCAGAGCGGAACCCTGATTGCATTCCTGAGAGGATGTGGTATGTATCAAAGAAGTTAATCATTTGTTTGTTGACAAGTTTTTCAAGTACTTTCGCTATACAAGGGAGAATGGAAATGGGTCTATAACAGTTAGGGTCTCCTTGATCTCCTGTGAACAGTGGACGAACAGTGGATGCCTTCCATGCCCTGGGAATTTCTGCTGTATGAATTGAGAGACTGAAGAGATATGAGATGGGGTCTACAATTAAAGGGGCTGCAACTTTCAGGAAGAATAGGTCCAGGTTGTTCGGTCCAGCAGGCTTTTTAGGGTCCAATGAGAGGAGTTCCTTCCGCACCTCTGCTCCTGAAACTGATTGAAGTGAGAAGCTATGTATAGGGGGAAGTGGAGAGGAGTAGCTATGAGGAGGGTCGGAATTCCTAGTATTCAAAGAGCAGGAAGGTTGGTAGAGTTAAACAATAGACCAGATTTAATGAAGTGTGTATTAAATAGATCTGCCATGCGACTTGTCACTAACCACGATAAGTTAATGGCCATGGGCAGTTAGGAGGAAGGTTGATTCTCCAGGTCTTTGACTGGTTCCAAAATGTCTGTGGGTCAGACCCACTCAGAGAGAATTGTTGTTTAAAGTAAGTGACTTTAGCTTCTCTCACAGCCTGAGTGCATTTGTTCCTCAGCTGCCTGAAGGACAACCAGTCGACTGGTGTTTGTGAGAGCCGAGCCCTACGCCAGTTGAAGTTTTTTCTGTTAAGTGTCTACCTATCCCTGTCGGTGAGCTTCAACCTGAGACCACTGTTCCTCATTCCTGATGCAGTTTTTCCTTGTTCTGTGTATGCGGTGATGATTTTTGACACTGTTCCCCTTGACATATTAAATAATTTTTTTGTTTCTGAGACCTGCAATTTGGTCACCAAATACTCTTTCAAAATCAGTTAGACCTCTCATGTTGCTTTAGCAACTCACATATTAAAGTGAGCAGAAACATATTGGTAATCAGTATTGACATTAAAGTGAAACACATGAGTAGACTCCTTTTTCATTGTGATTTAGTTACTTCAAAATACAAGTGCCTTTTCATTTGGTGTTTCCATTATTTTGTCTACCCCCCTGCATATTTACAGGCAGTATGTCATTTTTTCAAGGGCATCAAAGGGTATATAAATTATTAAAATAGTAAAGCCATGGAAAGGCATCATATATTTAGACGTATGAAGTGACACATAATCACATGATTATGAAAGGAGTGATCTTAATTGAGGCGGCACGGTGGTGCAGTGTATAGCACTGTCGCCTCACAGCAAGGTCTCGGGTTCGAATCCAGGCCGGGGGCCTTTCTGTGTGGAGTTTGCATGTTCTCCCCGTGTCCGCGTGGGTTTCCTCCGGGTACTCCGGTTTCTTCCCACAGTCCAAAGACATGCACGTTAGGCTAATTGGAGAGTCTAAATTGCCCGTAGGTATGAGTGTGTGAGTGACTGGTGTATGTAGTGCCCTGCGATGGATTGGCGACCTGTCCAGGGTGTATTCCTGCCTCTCGCCCCAATGCATGCTGGGATAGGCTCCAGCCCCCCCGCGACCCTAACTAGGAATAAGCGGCTGAAGATGAGATGAGATGAGATGATCTTAATTGATGAGTCATTTTTTATAGTTAGAATTATTGGCTGAAAGGGTTATTAGTCATATTAGGTAGTAAACCAAAAAATGGAAAGTAATTTAATTTGGTGTTGGACGACCACCATTTTTGATTAAACTGGCTGGTCTCACCAAGGTTTAAATTTGTGGTCAACTGATCCGCATTTGCTTGCCTGTTTTGCCTTGCCATAATTATAGGAAATCAGGCTTGTCCAGTACTTTTACACATGACAATATGGATGCTGGAATGTTATTTGCTTAATTTATAGATGAGTCTGATCTCTGCTTTGCATATAGGCCTACTTTTTGTCCCTCATTTACCCAGGCATTTCAATCTTTTTTGTTCACTACCTGTATCACGTACCATGACAGCTTGGTTTTATTTTTTATGCCAATTTTTTTTGCAGAGCTGAGTTAAATGGATTTTAGTTCACACCTGTTTCAATTCTCCTTGGTTTCTAAATTTTTCACAAGGTAACCTTTTCACAACACAGCTGAGCTCTCTATAGAGCGAGACACAAGGACACTTTGCAAAAAAAGGAAAAAGGTTTAAATGGAACAAAAGACTTCAACGTATTTAAGTACAGGAGCACGGCTCATTAGGTAATGGATGAATCCACTGACTGAAACAGGCTAAATTTAGGAGGGAAGGGTGACTCCATTCAAAATTAAGCCCTTTTAGTCACATCACTTTGTCCACTGCATTTATTTTGTGTTTTTAACAATGTGGACTAGGTAGGGACATGCCAATGCAGTTTATATAACTGGACAGTATTTTTACATTTTTTAATATAAATGTATTTTGCCCTATCCCCCCACGCACGAGCCTGCCGCCTGCAACTATGGGACTAGTCGCAACTCTGGGAATGGCAGTGACAAAGACACTGAACCACCTTCTTCGAGATGGAGCTCACCTGGCCATCGCCTGTAAATTTGATACACACAGAGATGCTATCTGTGCATGCCAGCTTCCCGCCTTCGAAAAGGACTCCTGACCAGGCAGAGCTGGGGCTTCGAATCCGGGCTCCAGTGGGTGACTTATAATAAGTGCCTATGACACTGGTAGAGCCCTGCGATGGATTGGCGACCTGTCCAGGGTGTATTCCTGCCTCTCGCCCCAATGCATGCTGGGATAGGCTCCAGCCCCCCCGCGACCCTAACTAGGAATAAGCGGCTAAAGAAGATGAGATGAGATGAGATGAGATGAGACACTGGTAGAGCTGGAGAGAGGAGTGGAGAGGGCTGCACCTCCCTTTTGGCTGCTGCCAGGTGCTCCTGTTCCCTCCCACAGCCTGGAGAGTACTACAGGACCTTGGACAGCAGCGGCCTCACCTATAGGCAGGCTCACCTGAGGCTAATGAGCAATCAACTCGGGTGTTAGCCATTGCTTTAGTTAGGGCTTTATAAAAGCACAGTCTGCCATGCCTGAGGGAGAGTTTTTTTGGGGCATGGAGGAAGACGTGCTGGTTTTTATTGCGGTTTAACCCTGTAAACAAATCGTTTTTGATTTAACTTAGTTTTTTCGTGTTTAGTACTATTTTTGTAAGAGGATAAGGATAATAAACTGGCCATTGGCCTATTGAAACTCTTTCTTTCATCCACTCACCACCTGGCATGGTGGCCACCCCTGCCACCTTGCTACAGTGCCTCTACCAGTTAAAGGGCCCAGGGGCTGACTGGGAATTATTAAATGTGCTTTCTTGCAAGCTCTGTCTACTTATAGTGTTGGTGAAATATGTTTCAGGGTTGTCATGGGGACAGAGAATATGCCCAAGTGATGGACTTCATCATTTTATTTTCTGCACTGAGCCGACGTAGGAGGTGAGAAATTAGTATGCAAACATCTCCATACACATGACAGTGATGCTTCTAAATTTATAAAGGGAGAAAATGCCCATGCAATGTAAATGTATAAAAGACACCAATGAAGGCGCGCACAATTCATTACTCAAAACATTCATGTACTTTAAGATTTAATTGCCTTAAATCAAAGAAGCAGGTTGGATGCTGTCCCTAAGGGCGCTGAGACTCATGATGATGATGGCTGTCATGATCTCTTCCACTGTCCACAGGAACCTATGATGTATTGACATCTGGAAAACAATCCAGCATTAGCACAGCACCAGCCATCAACTGATTACTTGTATGTGGTGCAGATGTGCAATTAAAAGATATGCCATTGAGGTAGAGGTCTAAGCATGATCTACGAGGATTATAGCCAAGACATGACGATTGCAAAGATATGTGCATACTCCTTGTCTGGTAGACTGCACACACACTTTCATGTGGGAAAACAAGGTGTTTATGTAATACAGTTTCATTTCCCACTTTGCTCTGCATTGCTATGCAGCAGGCTGTGTGTGTGTGTGTGTGTGTGTGTTTTTCTCTGATCACCCTCAGACTACTGACGGATGGCTGCGCTTCAAAGACTGGCTCTGATGTTCAGCCACCATGGATGCAGCCACTTAGACCAGGGAGCAAGGGACATATTCCCAGTGATGCACAGGTTCAAACTGATTAATAAGATCCATTTTTACCAGATGTGAAACCCAGCAGCCTCTGTATCCAATTCAGGGGCTAAATTATGCGTTTGTCACAAATTCATTCATTTTATGATCGAGCCGCTTAACAAATGCATATATTTGTTGGAAACAAAAGTGAAAGCATATATACTGTATATATACATGTAAATATATACTGTATATAATAATTATATGTCTATGTGGATGTGTGTTTTTTACTGGTAGTTTAAGTTTTGTGGTACACTGCAGTTGAAATGATTGCAAAAGGAATGATTCCGTCTCCCAGCACAGTGCAGTACAGCAGACTGAAAGTAAGCAGAATTTGAGACACTGAGATATTATTAAACTGTGATTTATAGCCTCCCTGCATTGTGACCCAATTGGGCGACAGATGTGTGGTTGCTGTAAAGAGTATGTGCCAAGATGCTAAGCCCCTTGGTAGCAGGAGCTGAAGGAGCAAATAAATAAGGTAAAACAGGTTGCAAGGGCCAAATAAGATGACAATCTGTGGTATTAAAAGTTTTTCCTCCATCATTTTATATCCAGAGCTACACTCTTACTTCCAAGACATTGGGATAAATGAGCAGAGCTACAGGTAACTGGCAAAATATGCAATCACCTTTATCCTATGGTGAGGCATTTCTATCCTGATGTGTGTGGTCTCTTCCAGGATGACAATGAAAGTGCATACTCGGGGGTCTCATTATAGTAGTAGAACGTGCAACGCTGCCCACTGCGACTGGGGTTCAATTCCACCAGGTCGCGCCAATTTCGGCTCTGGCTGGGAGTGCCACTAGGGGGCGATAATTGGCTGTCTGCATCAGGGAGGGGGGAGGGAAGCTGATACGGGCTTGCTGCGTATAGGAGTGGCACTGTGTGCATACCAGAGTTACGGTGATGGCTTGGTGGATTATGGCTCGGAGGAGGCGATACTTTGGTGTATGTCAATGCTGGTTTCATGAGGGAGGGGATAATTGACATGAAAAAAGAGGGTATAATTGGCTACTAAATTGGGAGAAAATGTGGAAATAAAGCAGAAAGAGAAAATATTAAGAAATATACTCCTTGACAATGCCCTATCCACAGGGCATGAGTGGCCACTGACTGGTTTGATGAGCATGAAAACGATGTAAACCATATGCCATGGCCATCTCAGTCACCAGATCTCAACCCAATTGAATACTCATGGGAGATTCTGGAGCAGTGCCTGAGACACAGTTTTATACCACTATCAACAAAACCACCATTCCGCCATGAATGATGGAAATTCTTGTGGAACAATGGTGTTGCATCCTTCAATTGAGTTCCAGACACTTGTAGAATCCATGGCAAGGTGCACTGAAGCTGTACTGGTGGCTCGTGGTGGCCACTATTTATTTCCTTTATTTTGGCAGTTACCTGTATGTCTCTAATATTCAAAACAAGAGGAAGAGATAAAAGGCACCTTTTGGTAAAACACTATACAGTTTTCACTCAGCAATCTTTTCCAGGTCTCAGACTGCTCTCTCTTCATCTCTTGTGTTCCCACCACCTACTAAGAGAGCAGAACAGTTTTAAGCACACAGGTACAATTAGATAAATCTGTGTACCGTAGCTGCCCTGTCAGTGTGCATGGCCTTTAATCATCCAGATTCCCCTGCCTAGACTGACGCCTTCAACATCCCTCCACCACCAGAATGCGGCCGGGGCCCAATCACCAGGCAGACACCCCCCTTCCTGGGAGATAAAATCCAGACAAGCATTTGCGGATCACGACCAATGGACCACCCGAAAGTGAAAGGCTACAAAGCCAACAGTCAGACTTGCCCCCTGCCCAAAAGGAACCCCAAATTCCGTACCTCTCTCTCCCAATAGCGCATTTACCTGGGTTTGCAGTGAGCCCTTTCCCCTGCAGCGTCCGCAGGATGGTCTGCAAATGCTGCATATGCTGCTCCCAATTGTTACTGTAGATGATGTCATCCAAGTACGCGGTGGCATATGCAGCCTGAAGCAACTTGTCCATTAGCCCCATGCAAACCAAACAGTAAGGTCAGAAATGGGTGTAAACCGAACAAAGTAGAGTAAGCCAATTTTTCATTAGATGCTGAAGACAAGTGAAGTTAACCCAAGGCAAGCATAAGCATAACATTTTGAGACTGCGCAGAATTGAACAGAGCCATCGGGCTTGGGGACAAGAACGATGGCATTGCACCAGTCACTGTGTGACTGCTCAATCACACCCATTTCCCCCAATTCTTCCTGAACCATCTTTTTGTTGTGTTCAAGTAAACTAATATAGTTGGCTCCGAACTATAGTACCTGGTGGGCATTAAGTTCATCCTGACAAGGGAGAAGACATCACTAAAAGACTGCTGCAACTGTGCCACCTCTGCCTGCTGCCCTGGTGTAAGATGGCTGTCAATGGGGGCTGGAAAATTGGTGATGCCATTTGGTGCTTCTGGCCCCAGCTCATCTTGCACAATTTCCAGCATGGTGAACAACACAGGGTCTACCACCCTCCACAGTTTCAGCAAGTTAAGGTGATATATTTGACATGCTTCTTCCCTGTCAGAAGGAATTACTTTGTAGTCTACATCCCCCACTCGCTGTGTGACCTCAAAGAGTCCTTTCCACTTTGCAAACAGTTTAGACGCAGACATAGGGAGCAATACAAGGACCATATCTTAATATCTGCATTCGTGCCCCCCTGTTATATTGCTGTCTCTGTCGTTCCTGGGCCTGGAGCAAATGTTTGCGTGCAATTTGACTGAGGGAGTGCAGCTTTGCTTGCAAGTCCAGGACAAAGTTTTGCTTAACAAGCCCAAAATAACCCTGGGTTGACACAATACAATAAATTAAAAGTGGAAAACCCAGTGTAGGCTTGGGGAACTGCTGTGAATGGCAAACAACAGGGGTCAATTAATTTATCCCAATTCCTTAAATTAGTGTGAATAAACTCATTGACTTCAATGTTTGTTGAACCGCTCTACCAGCCCGTCGGTTTGTGGGTGGTAGATGCTGGTTCAGATAGACTTGATAGCTAATAATTTGTATAGCTCACTCAGTGTACGTGACATAAATGATCGGTGAGAATCTCTTTCGGGAATCCCACCTGGGAAAAAAAAGTGGAATATCGCCTCCGCGATATATTGCAGAGAGGCACAGCCTCAGCATATCGCGTTGAATAATCTACAATGACTAGCACAAAGCCATATCCTTTAGTGCTCCGATCAAATGGCCCGATGAGGTCCATAGTAATTGTCTCAAAGGGGACCTCTATTAAAGGCAAATAGTGCAATAGAGCTTTTGGCATTGGTGCTGGATTTACTTTTTGGAACTCGTGGGCACACCACACACCACCGACGGACATCACCTAAAATGCCCGGCTAATATAATCAAGCCATTATTAGATTCAGTGTTTTATCTTGTCCTAAATGACCCACCATTAGATTACTATGAGCTACCTGGAAAACCATTTCCTAACGGTTTTTAGGCAGTAACAGCTACGTATTTTCTTCTCCCGTATGGGTGTCCCGATTCACCCTATACAGTCAATCATGTAATTTCACAGAAGTAGGGGTGTGTCACTGCCCGCTCTGGGTTGAGCAGCTGGCTATCAATCTTAATCACTTGGTTAGCTACTCAACTGAGCGTGTTGCCCTGTAACTGCTCGAAGGAGAAGCCAGCCACTCTAGTGAGCAGGGGAAAGCCGTTGATCCCGCCCCCCTTTTTCCAAAGCAACTTTTCCATTGTCTCGAGTCAAGGTGAAGCGAGAGCTGACGACCCTCCCCTGGATCATCGTCATCTGTGATATTATCTCCCCCAGTTGCTATGAGATGACAACAAGCATACCCCTGCTGCTGTCTAACCCCTTCCGCAAGTCTGTCCATAGTCAAATATCTAAACCCTGGCTAATCGTGTCCAAAAATCAGTGGAAGGGGGATGTGGGGAGTAACCCCTGCCACTATGCTATATTTTTATCCCGCAATAGACAATTGAATCCATCAGATAACAATGTACATCCCCGTGCACACACTGTATCCCCACCTCTGTGAGCCTGTCCAAGGTATCAGATTAACACCTGAGACATGATACATGAGAGTGTGGTAGCAAACTGAGTCCAACAGCACTTGGATTGTGTCCCCGTTAGTACTTACAGGTATCATAAATGACTGTGCTGTAGCAAGGCAGTCGTGTTTAGCAGAAGGACGTCTGGTCATATTAACTTCCATCAGGACGCAGTCCCTACGGAAGTGGCTGGGATAGTCCACACTGTTAACACTCCTCCCCCGATGTTCCTGATGACCCTTAATAACCTGGAATAGGGAGGGGAGACTGGTTAAAGGAAGGGGCCAAGGTGGGGAAATGGGATTGGGACAGGACTCTAGGGGGGCATGGTCCAGGGTTGGGACCAGGGATTTTACTGGGGAGGATCTGGGGAAGACGGATTGAATGGGTACCAGGGAAAGGGAGGATGGAGGGGCTTTTCAGCTCTCCCGGTTTTTGGGGTCATCTCCCTGTGTCCTTGCTGATTGCCAGGTGATTCTCAGCGAACTGGACGACTACATCCAGTGTTGGCGACTGGTGGCAGCAAAGCCAATCTGACGTCCCTTTCGGGAGCTTCAACCTGCTTCAGTGCCACCAACCACACGGTGCGGATCTCTGCTTGCAATCATCGCCTGCAGGAGTCAAGGAGCTGTTGGGCATAGGAGAAGGGACGACCGATGTCCAAAAAGCGGAGTTCCCAAAGCCTGTGCCAACCCCACTCTTTCCAGGATTGTGGCCCAGAAGTTTCAGTAGTCTTGGGTTTGTCTGGTTGGCCAGCAAACTGTGGGCCGCTACCTGACCCTCCCCCGAGAGAAGCAGGATGAGCCATAGCACCCACTCAGACATCGGCCAGCCACACGCCATAGCCATTCCCTCAAAGAGATCAACAAACAGCTCTGGGTCGTCATCCCGTCCCATCTTCTGCATAAGGATGTCGGGCCCGATTTGGGTGGGGGAAACCTCCTTCCTTTTCAACGGCTCCATGATGATGGCTCTGTCCGCCACTTGCGACGCTGTGATGGCTTGCAGCACCTGTTGCTGTTGCTCCTGCAAGTGAAGCAGAGCCAGATGTTGGGAGTCCTGCATTACAGCTAGCTAGGACACCAGCTGGGATAGCGGGGAGCCCTCCATGACAGTCTGTGGTGTGCTGTTCTGTCCCGGATTTTGGCACCAAAATGTCACACGCTGTGCGACACAACCCAGATTGGAACAGAACAGCAGGACACAGGGAATGACGTCTTCGGTCTGCAGACCGTGGATTTATTTAACTCTCCCACAGGGAGAGAGATAGAAGGCACAGGAAATAAAAATAAACAGATCTTCAGCCGCCTCCCTCACGGGTTCCGTCCAAAAACAATATACTAAAATAATAAACGAAATAAAAAACACCTTTCAGTGAAACACTATACAGTTTTCACTCAGCAATGTTTTCTGAGCCTCAGACTGTTCTCTCTTCATCTCTTGTATTCCCGCCACCTACTAAGAGAGCAGAACAGTTTTAAGCACACAGGTACAATTAGATAAATCTGTGTACCCTAGCTGCCCTGTCAGTGGGCGTGGCCGTTAATCATCACGATTCCCCTGCCTACACTAACACCTTCCACAATCATATTATTTAATAACATGTAACAATACCACATAAATTAACAGATCCATCTTCAGCATTGGCTTTTATGCACAATCTACACAAAATATATATTACACTGTATACTGTAAATTAACATGATAAAAAGGGTATCTTTGAGATTTTAAAATAGCTGGGTAATGGACAATCTGTGGCTAGCACAGACTACCCATACATTTTAACCAGATCATCATTGTTCTTCAGGTGTGGTACTTCTGTACAATACTATACATTTCTATACTATACTAGAGAACAGGAATGTCATTATGACCCCTGTTGACATACTTGGTGATGCAGAATGGAAGTTTAATGAAAGAACCAGAAGAGGAAGAGGGTGCACTCAGCAAATGTCTCATTGTCATCACAGGCATTCTCTCTACTCCTTGTGGTCCTTCTGAAACAATGATCCATAGACCTTTAGGCATCTAAGTGCCTTCTTGGAATGGCATTCATTAGTGTGACACTGTGTCCACCGCAAAAAATCAGTAGCTGACATTTATTTGTTTATCAGTCCCTGGGGCTCAATTATTGCTGCTCAACTGAGCTTAGTTCATATTCCTGGAAGTATAATGTACATTTGTGCACTGTGTCATGCTCTTCTGCCGAATGCTGTTCAATTGTTCGTTTTTTTGGGGGAATTTTCTCCAGCTCTGACCAGGCATGGCCAGATGTTTTTGGGGCGAGCCCTCTTCCTTTTCCCTTGTGGGTTCCAGGTCAGGGCTTGATGAGTGATGTTGGTAGGGGGCTTTCGGAGGGTGTGACCGACCCAGTTCCACCTCCGACCTTCGGACCTCTTCCTCCACTGGGACCACTGATACAAACCAAAAAAAAATCATTTTTGCTTGTGATTGTGATAACTGAATCACTGGAATACATGGCAGCTCTATCCATCATGGGGTCCAGGAAGCCTCACTCTCCTATTCTTAATACATCAAAAAGGGGAGGATACCCCTGTTCTTCATGTGATCATGAATAACTGTATACAATGAAAAAAATGGTTAATCAAGCCTGAAAACTGATACAAAATCAGTCACAAAGGGTTGAAACAGAAGATATCAGGTGCTGTGGCTGCTGATCCTAGGAACTGGGATTCTTCCCCAAACTATAAGAAAGAAGCTGGAGCTTGTAGTCCATGTTACTGCTGCCAGCTTGTCAAAAGCAGCTGTACATGAGATTTTCAATTGGGTAAATGTTATTCCCAGATGTGAGCCGGTGGCTCCTGCAGTGCAGGGTGTCAATAAGACAGCTGGCCAGGAATGGAAAACGACTCTCTCTGACTGTTGTCAAGTAATGGATTCGGTGGCTACACTTCCTTACGCAATGGAGTTCCTAAGCGGCCGTTTGTTGCTGCTCTGAATTCCCCTCTCTTTTGTATGCTGACGCTCCTCTCAAAACCCCACCGGAATACATCTTGTTGGAGACAACCAATTAAAGCTTTGGGTTGATGATTTTACAATAACAATCCCTGGTTTTCCTTTGTTGTGTGATTCTGGCCCATTCACGGGTTAAGGAAATTAACTCCAGGGATTTCAACATCCTTCTGCTCTGTTTAATGCCCCAGTATCCCAGCCATTTTTCTCTGTTGTTGAAGAGATACGTCTTCTACATTTTTTCTTGAGCACTAATTCTTGCCTGTCACCTCAGCTGTTTAATTTGGGATGACACATGTCAGACATCCTCCTCATCTCCAAAACTGGTGCACAGCACTGTACATTAATATGCACGAATGTAACCATTATAATTATAACTAGAATTATTTTCTATTGGTTTGTTCATTTTGTATTGTTAGGGGAATACAACATTCTTAAATATGTAAGAATCTCCACTTTCATTTCATAATTTACAGATACGTGTTGTAAAGTCATTTGCACCATTACTTCATCATACCATTTCATACATACAAGCTCTTATACATGCCATCACATCACAGGCAGTGCAAGTTGATTCAGAAATGAAGCTCTTCCCCCTTCTTCTTTGCTAAAAATACATTTGCCTGCCAGTGAAGGAGAGGGATTTTGTAATAGAAGTGATAATGATATCATTCAACTGTGGATATCAAGGTTTGAGTGGTCCATGGAGAGACAGTTAACCCCAGGTTAATGGGATGCCTTTGATGGCAGTCTCCCATGGGGCTGAAATGTAGCATTGTGGACTTAGGGCAGAAGAGTACGTTGTAGGGATGATTAGTTGAACTAACTAGTTGACTCAAGGCAGGTCAGATGGGGACAGTTATGTGGATCAGGAACAGCAGGCCAGCTGTTTGAGTCACCGGGGAGCCTAGCCGAGCTGTCATTTAGAACGGAGACAGACGCCTGGAGCACTAAATTTAGGATCTCCTGAAACTAAGCATGCCCCTCACTCTGTGCCGTGAGCAAGGGCTTGCACGGGATGCAGGTGGGTGTGTGCTAGGAGTCTGAGCTTGTGAATGGGGCAGGACAAATAAGGATCATCTTCTGACAGACTTCCAGAGTTTTCTAGGCCTCCCACCAACAGGAACTGACTATGCAGTTATCTGGCTCATCACTACCCTGGCTGCATAGTTAGCATCCTACTGTCCTGATATTTGGAGGTCACACCACATGCAAAGAGCAGTTCTCCTTATCTTGTGTTGTTATTTGACAGCTCCGCTGTTAAAGAGGCATACTGAGTAATTTCAGTCGTATTGCCAGGTTTCTCTTGTATTCATAAAAGATGCAGCTCAAATGATCACCTTTCTTTCTAAGGTTGTAATCCATGGTGATGCATTTAGCAAGAGATTTATCAAGCATGGGCTGTGGTACGATATGTCCTATTATGTAGCTCTGTGAATTGTGCCTGGGCTTTGTTTGAAGAGGCAGTGGTTATATGGGGGTAAGAAACGGAGCTGAGGGTCTCCCGCGTGGCCCAGTGGTTACAACGTTCTATGCTGGCCACAGAGACTGGGGTTCAATTCCCCATCTCGCCAAAGTCGGCTCTGGCCGGGAGCACCACCGGGGCCGGCAATTGGCTGTCCACCCCAGGGAGGTGGGAGGGAAGCCGGCATGACATTTCCTCCATATAAGAGTGGCCCTGTAGTACCGGGTTACGGTCGACACTTGGCGAGTGCCGTCTCGGAAGAGGCGTCAGGTCGCCTTCGTCACTACCGGTCGCAGGACTACGGCAGCGAAATCACATTACTAGGGGGGTTGACATAGAAATAGTGGGTCTAATTGGCTACCAAATTGGGAGAAAAATTGGAAAAAATCTAAAAGTAGCTGCAGTAGATCTGTTGGCCCTGTACTATGACCTAATGCACACAAATTATTTGCGACAGGTGCAGGTAGTCCCTTTTTGTTGTGGGAATTGTTAAATCTCAAATTGGTTTGTTCTCTGAAATGATATTAATTGGTTGATTGTACAACTTCTGGAATTTTTTCATTGACTTAAACTGTCACGATTTCACGTATTCATGCCATGTTTTATGTTTCATTCATGTCACGTTTAATTTCATGTCATGTCTTGATTCTGTTTTCATGTTACGTTCTGTTCATAGTTTAGTCATACACTTTTCCATGTTCTTTCTGCAGATCTTGCGTTCATGCTTTCTCTCTCTCGCTGTCGCTCACGTTTCCTTATTGTTTCCCCTCCTTGTCTGATTACTAATTTACTAACGATTAGATAGGTTTATTGTTTCTGCTAGCATGATTGGCAATTTGGTAACTCTAATTGCCAATGTGCTGAGATTTACTAACTCACTAACCATGTGTGTTCATGTCAATTTACTAATCTACTAACGCTAGGTCAGGATAGGATAATTACTAACTACGACTAATTATCTTGTTACCTTGTCATGCTCTCCTCAGCTGTTTTCTGTTTCGCTCTGTTCTCAAGCTAAGTGTCTGCACCTGTCTACACCTCCATATAAGCTCAGTGTTTTTGTCACGTCCTTGTGAAATTGTTGCCTATATTTATATAGCACCTTTGAGCATTACCCAAGTCTGATTTCTTGTTACGATCCAAGCCTGTTTTCTGACCATTGTTACTGCCTGCCGTTTTGTTACCACTGCCTGTTTAGACCACGAGTTTTTGCCTGCTGTCTTTTGTGCCTTTGCCCCGGAGCAGACTTCGGTCTTGACTCTTGCACCGTCCCTGACTACGAGCCTGCCTACCGTCCTCCTGTACCTCTGCCCCGCTGACAGCTACTCTGGTTTATTTTGATTCTTTGCATGGTTTACCGAGTTCGAGACTGCCTTCTCCTCGGTACTGTACTTTGATTATTGGCTTGATTTTTGGTTATCGGACTTTGCTTTTGTTTTGACTACGTCTCCTGAACATTCCTCGAATAAAGCCCTTGCGGGTCTTTATTTTACGTCATTGTCTCTGAGTCGTGCATTCCGGGTCCAACCCTCACGCACCCGTCACAGAACAATTTCGCCAACATGGACCCTGCTGACTCAACCGCCATGTTCCACTCTCCAGCATCAAGGCGCCATCGTTCAGCAGCACGCCCAGGGGATCTCCGACCTTCGTCAGGAGATGAAGGAGCTGTGCGCTGAGATGAGGAGACTCGCCATCGCGGTTCAGCCACGCCTCATGGAACAACCTGCTAAGCCGCCTGCACCTCCGCCTTCCAACCCCATGGGAGTCTGGCAATTCCGGGAGCCACAACAACCCCCCCCCGGAGAGATTCGGCGGAGGAGAACCGGAGAGATGCAAGGCGTTCCTGTTACAGTGTGACTTTGTGTTCCGGCAGCAACCGCAGACCCTATCACGATGACGAGCGCCGGATCGGCTACGTGATGGGGATTCTCAAGGGAGAGCCTTGGACTGGGCTACTGCTGTGTGGTCCGGGGGTTCACTCCCTTCTCGTTACTCAGCCTTTGCTGAGGAGATCCGTAAAGTCTTCCAGCACGCATCTAGCGACCAAGAACCTTCCAAACGTCTGATCGCCCTTCGCCAAGGCAAGAAAAGTGCCGCGGACCATTCGATCGACTTCCGCACCATCGCTGCTGCTACCCACTGGAATGATGCGGCTCTAGCGGACCTGTTCCTGGCCAGTCTAAACGAGGCACTCCAGGGGCGAGTTGGCGCATCAGGAACCGATCACTCAGCTAGACCCACTCGTCCGTGCTGCCATTCGTTTGGACAACCGTTCCAGACAACGCCGGACCGAGAGACCGGTTCTGCCTGGTCAGCCGTACCCTAGGCAATGGTCAAGTTCGCGACCTGAGGAGAGACAAGCTGAGGGAGTCGAGCCCATGGATTTATCTCGTGCTGGCATGAAGGTCTCACCTGAGGAACGGAAACGTCGGAGAGAGACCGGTTCATGTTTCTACTGCGGGAGGTTGGGACATTCTCTAAAGCAGTGTACCTACCGGTCCAAGAAACCTGACTCATTGGTGGATGTGAGGTCCTTAGCCAAACAGGTGAGGACTGCCAGGAATGACCCTCGTCCCACCCTTCCTGCCTTGATCTTACTTCCAGGGAGACAGATCCAGGTGAACGCGTTGGTGGACTCCGGAGCTGACGCCAACCTCATGGACGAAGTGATGGTCAAAGAACTGGACATTCCCATCCTTCCACTGCCTCACCCCGAGAGTGCTCGGTCTTTGGATGGTAAGACGTTCTGCCACATGACCCACATCACAGAACCTATCCATTTGATAATTTCAGGTAACCATCATGAAAAGATTCAGTTTCGCATCATCCGTTCTCCCAATGATCCGCTCATTCTGGGCTTACCCTGGCTACAGAAACACAACCCCGTCATTGATTGGAGTTCAAGTCAGATTCAAGCCTGGAGCCGTGAGTGTCACCAATCCTGTCTTCAATCCGCACCTGCACCAGCTGAGGCGCACCCACTCCACCCCAAGTCCCCAAGCCTTCCCTCGAGAATGTGCCCACCCCTTACCACGATCTGGGCACAGTCTTTTCCAAGACGCAGGCACAGATGCTTCCCCCTCACAGACCCTATGACTGCGCGATCAACCTGCTACCCGGTTCCACACTTCCCTCAAGCCGCCTCTACAATGTTTCCAGACCAGAGAGGAGGCCATGGAGAAATACATTCGGGACTGCCTAGCCAATGGTCTTATTCGTCCCTCCTCTTCACCCGTGGGCGCTGGATTTTCTTTGTCCAGAAGAAAGACGGCTCTTTGCGTCCCTGCATCGATTACAGGGAACTCAACAACATCACGGTCAAGAACAAATACCCACTGCCATTGATTGACTCCGCTTTTCACCCTCTGCACAATGCCACCATCTTTACAAAATTGGATTTACGCAATGCTTACCATCTGGTCCGCATTCGAGAAGGGGACGAATGGAAGACAGCATTCAACACTCCCCTTGGTCACTTTGAATATCTCGTCATGCCTTTCGGCCTAACTAACGCACCTGCTGTTTTTCAGGCGCTAGTCAATGACGTCCTAAGGGACTTACTGGGCCGACACGTGTTCGTCTACCTTGATGACATTTTGATTTTCTCCAACAATGTCAAGGAACACGAGTCCCATGTACAGCAGGTTCTCCAAAGACTTTTGGAGAACAAACTGTTTGTCAAAGCTGAGAAATGTGTTTTCCACACTGACACTGTCGAGTTTCTCGGCTTCATCTTGGAGAGGGGACAGATCAGGGCGGATCCTAAGAAGATTCAGGCGGTCACTGACTGGCCCACACCTACCACTCGAAAACATCTTCAACGCTTCTTGGGATTCGCCAACTTTTATCGGAGGTTCATCAGGAACTACAGTCAAGTTGTCTCTCCTCTCACCAAGCTCACGTCCACTGCCATGCTGTTCCGATGGAGTCCCGAAGCAGAAGGGGCGTTTTCTAAGATTAAGAAGATGTTCTCCTCCGCACCTATCCTGGTGCACCCCGACCCCACCCGCCAGTTTGTTGTGGAGACTGATGCTTCCGACTCTGGGGTGGGAGCCGTGCTCTCTCAGGTTTCCTCTTCCGACAATCGTCTTCACCCATGCGCCTTTTTCTCTCGGAAGCTTTCACCGGCTGAGAGAAATTATGACGTGGGTAACCGAGAACTCCTCGCAGTTAAATTAGCACTGGAGGAGTGGAGGCATTGGCTGGAGGGTCAGAGAAACCGTTTGTTGTGTGGACCGATCACAAGAACTTAGCTTACCTCCAGACTGCTAAGAGACTGAATTCTCGCCAAGCTAGGTGGGCGTTGTTCTTTGGCAGGTTTAACTTTTCACTCACCTACCGCCCTGGTTCGAAGAATGTCAAGCCGGATGCCCTGTCCCGGCAGTTTGACACCATCTCCGAGCGAGAGGCGCCTGAGAACATCCTTCCTCTGTCCTGCAATGTAGCGTCGGTAACATGGAGAATCGAGTCTGTGATCCAGAGGGCTCTGCGTGGGGAGCCCGATCCCAGGTCCATTCCGGGCAGACGTCTTTCACGTTCCCTCAGCTGCTCGGACGCAGGTCCTCCAATGGGCTCATTCATCCCTCATGTCTTGCCATCCTGGCTTCACCCGCACCCTGGCGGTCCTTAAGAGAAAGTTCTGGTGGAACTCCATGATTTCGGACACCAGACGCTTCATCAAGGCGTGTACCACCTGCGCCAGGAGCAAGGCCTCACACCAGGCTCCAGCTGGACTGCTCCAACCTCTGCCTGTGCCCAGCCGACCTTGGAGCCACATTGGGGTGGATTTCGTCACCGGACTCCCCCCTTCTGAAGGTAACACCACCATCCTCACCGTCGTGGACCGGTTCAGCAAGGCGGCACATTTCATTCCCCTGCCCGGATTACCCACTGCCCAAGAGACCGCGGATGTCCTGGTCAAGGAGGTCTTCCGCATCCACGGCATCCCCTCAGACATCGTCTCTGACCGTGGTCCCCAGTTCATCTCTCAGGTCTGGAAAGCTTTTTGCTTGGCCCTTGGAGCCACTGCTAGCCTCTCTTCTGGATACCACCCTCAGTCTAACGGTCAGACTGAGCGGGCCAACCAGGACCTAGGAGCGGCGCTACGTTGTGTTTCCGCCAAGAACCCCGCTTCATGGAGCAAGATGCTCACTTGGGTGGAATACGCACACAACGCCCTGCCCTGTGCCGCCACCGGTAAATCCCCATTTGAGATCTCCCTCGGCTACCAACCACCTCTGTTTCCCGACCAAGAGGCCGAGATTGCTGTTCCTCCTCGCCACCCACATGAGGCGATGTCTCAAGATCTGGAAGGACGCCAGGGCTGCGCTGTTACGCACGGCAGACCGAAATCGTCGCGTCGCAGATCGCCACCGCACACCAGCCCCAGTTTATAAGCCTGGCGACTCCGTCTGGCTTTCCACTAAGGACATCCCCTTACAATCCACTTCCCACAAACTACAACCCCGATTCATTGGACCCTTCAAGATTCACAGCATCATCAACCAGTCTTCTGTTAAATTGTCACTACCTGCTTCCCTTAAGATTCATCCCGTTCCATGTTTCATGTATTAAGACTGTTTCCACTCACCCCTTTGTCCCCCGATCCCCCACCCCTCTCCCCGTATCATTGATAACCACCCTGCATACACAGTCAAGAAACTTTTGGACATTCGCAAGAGGGGTCGTGGTGTCCAATACCTAGTTGATTGGGAGGGTTATGGCCCAGAGGAGCGTTCCTGGGTCGCCCCCAGTCTCATTTTGGACCCTGATTTGATCAAGGACTTTCACCGTGACCACCCAGATAAGCTCGCTAGACCGCCAGGAGTCGGTCGTTAAGGGGGGGGTACTGTCACGATTTCACGTATTCATGCCATGTTTTATGTTTCATTCATGTCACGTTTAATTTCATGTCATGTCTTGATTCTGTTTTCATGTTACGTTCTGTTCATAGTTTAGTCATACACTTTTCCATGTTCTTTCTGCAGATCTTGCGTTCATGCTTTCTCTCTCTCTCGCTGTCGCTCACGTTTCCTTATTGTTTCCCCTCCTTGTCTGATTACTAATTTACTAACGATTAGATAGGTTTATTGTTTCTGCTAGCATGATTGGCAATTTGGTAACTCTAATTGCCAATGTGCTGGAGATTTACTAACTCACTAACCATGTGTGTTCATGTCAATTTACTAATCTACTAACGCTAGGTCAGGATAGGATAATTACTAACTACGACTAATTATCTTGTTACCTTGTCATGCTCTCCTCAGCTGTTTTCTGTTTCGCTCTGTTCTCAAGCTAAGTGTCTGCACCTGTCTACACCTCCATATAAGCTCAGTGTTTTTGTCACGTCCTTGTGAAATTGTTGCCTATATTTATATAGCACCTTTGAGCATTACCCAAGTCTGATTTCTTGTTCTGATCCAAGCCTGTTTTCTGACCATTGTTACTGCCTGCCGTTTTGTTACCACTGCCTGTTTAGACCACGAGTTTTTGCCTGCTGTCTTTTGTGCCTTTGCCCCTTGAGCAGACTTGTCTTGACTCTTGCACCGTCCCTGACTACGAGCCTGCCTACCGTCCTCCTGTACCTCTGCCCCGCTGACAGCTACTCTGGTTTATTTTGATTCTTTGCATGGTTTACCGAGTTCGAGACTGCCTTCTCCCTCGGTACTGTACTTTGATTATTGGCTTGATTTTTGGTTATCGGACTTTGCTTTTGTTTTGACTACGTCTCCTGAACATTCCTCGAATAAAGCCCTTGCGGGTCTTTATTTTACGTCATTGTCTCTGAGTCGTGCATTCCGGGTCCAACCCTCACGCACCCGTCACATAAACAGTTGAAACAATCACTTTTATTCTGCCAAACATGCAGGTAACTAGGAATAAAGGAATAAAGGAAGGACTTGAGTAAATGAGGGATACAATGTCTATTGAAAGCAGTTTAGTTTAGATTAGATTAAGATTAGGTTAATCAGTTAACATATCATCATGCTTAGGGTCATATATAAAAATGCTGGGCAGGCCCAGTTACCTATTCTTTTGACTACCATGGCGATAATAAATCTCAGTGACTTTGTTGGGGCACATTTGGCACGATCATCAGTGACAAAGACTACTCATCTTGCTGATGTTTCACAAGGAAC
Source organism: Aldrovandia affinis (assembly GCA_029706075.1). Taxonomy (NCBI): domain Eukaryota; kingdom Metazoa; phylum Chordata; class Actinopteri; order Notacanthiformes; family Halosauridae; genus Aldrovandia; species Aldrovandia affinis. The sequence continues at coordinate 5,967,248 of JAINUG010000013.1, read as the reverse complement.
AGTAGCTTAGGTGAAGCATGGACATTTGAGGGAAAGACCGCATAAACTTGGAACAACTGTGGTTGAAAGGGCATACTCCTCCACAGTGATGTCTGTGGATTGGTTCGAGATGCAAGGCAAAACAGACTCTGAATCCGTTGAATGCAAATTTCACTCTAGGGCAGGAGCAGGAAATTTTATCAAAAACAGTCTGTTTATAACTTCACAGAGAGGGATACTATGGTCAGGTTGAAGTGCATAAACCCCTTATTACAAAAGAATGCACATTTGTGAGTAAAGTGGTACAAAGCACATGGTCAGTCTTATGTTCTGATGAGTCATCCTTCACCCTGTTCTCAACAAGCAGATGAGTGCATGTGTGGCACACGCCAAAATAAACCTACAGGCCCGAGTTATTGTTTCCCATGGGGAAGGGTTCTGGCTGCTCTGTTACAATGTGGAGTGCATCTTTCTGGCATAGTTTAGGTCCACTCAACCCATTAGAGGGCAAGATAAATGGCAATAAATACAAAGCCATTCTGAGTGATCACCTTCATTCTTTGGCAAAGCATTTCTATCCTGATGGGAGTGTTCTCTTCCAGGATGACAATGCATCCACAGAGCACAAGTGGTCACTGAATGACACATTGAAGCTGTTCTGGCAGCTCCTGGTGGCCTATCACCCTATTAAGAGACTTCATGTTAGTGTGATCTTTATTTTGGCAGTTATCAGAATATTCTATTCAAATCTTGTCAAACACGAACAGTACGTATACACAGATCTGTGCGTAAATTACTCATGCGATCAATCTGATGCAAATTTTGACCAGACCAGTTTTGCACACAAATATATGTTCACAGAAGACAACACAACCTGCTTGTGATCAAAAGTAAGAATTATATTATTCATACTATTATATGAATCATATGAGGACAAAACAGTTGTATTATTTGTAATAATATTACTGTATAACACAACACAATTTTGTGTGCATTCTCTAACATCTGCATTCTTATATTGATAGTGTTATACATTTTGTTATGTACTGTGGCATCCCAAGGGGCCACACAGGGAAATGGCTGCCTGACCCTTTAACTTGGGAGCCATTAGAGCCATCAGGGCTACAGCTCCCAGCAGCCTGCAGTCCCACACCTCATTGCCACCAGCTGAAGCAAGTCAAGCAATTGGGACTGCTGTCAGCTGAAGCCAATTTGGGAACTATATATAAGGACTGTTTGTGTCACATTGGGTGGTGAGTGGTGAGTGGGAAAGAATTGGAGAATTGGAAAATTGGAGAATTGTTGTTTGGATTGCTGTTTTGGATTTGACTTGGATTGTTTTGAGGATCCTGTTTTGTGTACCGACTATTGGATTGTTTGAGGAACTGAACTGGATTTGTGACTTGGATTATGGACAAAGACAAAGAGAATGATTTTGGACTATATGTGTTTGGTTTCCCTAATTACCCATAATTTTTAATGTTTTGTCAAGTATTTAGTTTAATAAAATTATTGTTTTGTTTGAAATACTGCCTCCTCCGGATTTATTCAATTGTCTACACCCTCTGAAAAGGTATTTGAGTGTCACCCCACCCCCAGTGGCACTACAGTATATTTATAGTAAGGCTGAGACCTGTGTCATAAATTATTTTCAAAATAAATGTTCTGCTGCACGCAAAACACTCTGAAAACTGCACACATGTGAGTCCTTTTCAGCACAATTACAGCTATCCAGCTATTTCATCTGTGACAAGCAAAAACACTGACCTATACTACATTTACATTTGAAGCATTTAGCAGACGCTCTTATCTAGAGCAACTTACAATATGTGCATTAATACATGGTAGGAACAATCATAGTTCATGCAAGAGATCAGTGCAGTAATACAGCGATACACATAGGCAGCTGCATGCCATACCTGTAACACTGGGAAGGAAAGGTTAGTAAATTATTTTATTTTATTTTTATTTTTAAATGAGGAGTAAGCAGGGATACATATACAAGAAGTACTGGCAGCTCCTGGTGGCCTAGCACCCTATTAAGACACTTCATGTTAGTGTGACCTTTATTTTGGAAGTTATCAGAATATTCAAGTCAAATCTTGTCATACACAAACAGTACGTATACACAGATTTGTGCGTATATACCTCTAACACTGGGAAGGAAAAGGTTAGTACATTGAAAAAAAAAAAAAAATGAGGAGTAAGCAAGGATACATATACAAGAAGTATTGAAGAAGTAGGTAGTGGTGATGGCAATTGGATAGATGTACAGAATTCAGTGGTAGTGGAGTCTGAAAAGGTGGGTTTTGAGTCTCTTGTGGAAGATTGCAAGTGATTCCGCGGTCCTGACCGATTACGGAAGCATTCTGGACTAGTTGCAGTGGCTTGCCTGCTAGCAAGGTATTGCAGTAGTCTAGACATGAGATCACCAGGGACTGGACCAGGAGTTGTGTGGCCTCTTGGGTGAGGAATGGTCGGATCCTCCGGATGTTGTGGAGGGAGAATCGGCAGGTCCTGGTGATCGCTGCGATATGACCCGAGAAGAACAGCTGGTTGTCCAGGGTCACTCCAAGACTCCTGGCAGACTGGGCTGGAGACACTATGGAGCCACGGTGATTGAAGCATCAATCATTGGGGAGCCCTTCGCTGGGAGGAAGAGCAGCTCAGTCTTTCCCAGGTTCAGCTTCAGGTGACATCAGGTGGTGGGTGGACATCCAGGCAGAGATGTCAACCAGGCATGCAGAGATCAACGCCGGGATCTGGGTTTCAGAAGGAGAGAATGAGAGAAAGAGTTGAGTGTTGTCGGCATAACAGTGATAAGAAAAACCATGAGCGGAGATGACAGAACTAAGTGACTTAGTGTACAGGGAGAATACGACGGGGGCCTAACACCGAGCCCTGCGGGACTCCGGTGGAGAGGGTGTGGGAAGAGGAGAGAGATCCTCTCCAGGCCACCTGGTAGGACCGGTCAGCCAGGTAGGACTTGAAACATGTCAGTGCAGATCCAGAGATTCCCATCTTGATGAGAGATGAGAGCAGGATCTGGTGGCCCATGGTATCAAATACAGCTGACAGGTCGAGGAATAGGAAGACGGGGCTAAGAGATTAGGAATTAGCCATTTGTAGAGCCTCAGTGACCGCAAGCAGAGCAGTCTCTGTGGAGTGGCCTGCCTTGAACCCAGGATCAAGCAAGTAATTCTGTAGGAGATGAGCAGACAGTTAGTTATAGACAGCCCGCTCTAGTGTTTTGGAGAGGAATGGGAGGAGAGTTGGTAGTTGGAAATGACAGCAGGATTCAGAGGGTTTTTTTGAGGAGAGGGAAGACATGGGAGCTTTTGAGGGGAGAGGGGACAGAGCCAGAGGAAAGAAGGAGCTGATAACATTGGAGACAAAGGGGAGGATGTCCATAGCAATGGAATGGAAGAGGGGAGAAGGAATGGGATCCGGAGGGCAGGTGGTGGGTCGGTGGGAGTGAACAAGTTGAAGGATGTCCGAGTCAGGGAGGGGTGAGAAGGAGGACCAAGGGGTGAGAGGTTTATCTAGCGAGATGGGTGAGGGAGGGTTAGGTGAGGGAGAAGATGGGGGGAAGGAGTTGGGAATGTCATCGACCTTCTCGCGAAAGAAGGATGTAAAGTCATCTGCGGTTAGAAAGGAGGGGGGTGGGGGAGTAGAATACAGTTTGCGAGGATTAGACGCAGAAGTTTGAATCTTGGAAAAGAAAAATACAGATTTAGCAGTGGAGAGGTTAGAGGAAAAGGTAGCCAGAAGTGTGTGGAAGTCAGTCAGGGCCACAGGAGATTTAGATTTTCTCCATTTCCTTTCTGCCGCTCGTAGTTTGAGTTGGTCGGCCCGAATGGAGTCAGTTAGCCAGGGGGTGGGGGGTTGGAGATGAGCAGCTTTAGTGGAGACAGGACAGAGTGAATCAAATGAGGAGGAGAGAGAGGACAGTAGGGTGGATGAGGCTTCCTCAGCAAGTAGCTGAGAGAAGGCATCAGTAGGGGGAAGGGATGATAGAACAGTAGCTGATAGCCCTGCGGGGGAGAGAGAGCGGAGGTTGCGACGGACAGAGACAGTGGGGGCAGGTGAAGATGGTTTAGGCACAGAGGGGAAGGGGAGGGAAAAAGACAGTAAGCAGTGGTCAGATATATGCAGAGGAGATACCACAATGTTGGGGGAGGTGCAGTCCCTAGTGAAGATCAGGTTTAGTTAGTTGCCAGCCTTGTGGGTGGATGGGGATTCAGCCACATTGAAGTCAATGGACTGAAGCAGGGGGAGAAATGCGTCGGACAGAGGGGTGTCCAGCAGCAGGTTGAAGTCACCAAGGAGTAAGATGGGAGTGTCATCCTCAGGGAAGCTGAGTAGGGCATCTATCTCATCTAGGGAACTGCCCAGTGGACCTGGTGGGCGATAGACAACAATGATGTGTAGTTTGCATGGAACAGTGACATTGACAGCATGAAATTCAAAGAAGGAGGGTGAGAGGTGAGGAAGAGGAACAATATCAAATCTCCACAGGATCAGGATACCAGTCCCTCCACCTCTACCTGTGGGTCGAGAAGTATGGGAAAAGGTGTAGGCAGCGGAGAGAGCAGCAGGGGTGGTCGTGTTCTGCGGATTGATCCATGTCTCAGTGAGTGCCAGGAACTGCAGGGAGAGTAGGGAGACCTGGGCCGAGATGAAATTGACCTTCCAGACAGCGGACTGGCAGTTCCATAGTCCACCTGCTACCACCACGTCAACACTGGAAGATCTAGGAGGGTGGATGAGATTGGAGGGGTTGCACCTGTGAGTAGAATCTCTCCTTCTAGGAAATCTAGAAGAGGAGACACAGACTGGAATGAGGGAGTTGCATGTGGTGTTAGATGCAGAGGAAGTAGTACAGGAAGAAACAAAACTATGATACTTACCATGCGGCGAGCACTCCCTAGCTGGCCCCCTTCGGTGGACTCCTGCAGGTAGACTCTCACATCTTTATCCACTGAGTCTTCGAGAAGGGGAGGCTGCCGCTTTCCAGAACTATGGTTACTGATAAAGCTGTGTGGTGCCAAGCACTAAGTGACGAATGCCAGCTGATAACAATAAACACGAATTAACTAAGCAACAGGTACCGCCCACTACTCAGGGAAGGCTCGACTGCAGAGACCGATGTTACACCTGAAACAATTACAATTAAAACACCAACAACAAGTTAATAATTAAGATGACTAAGCAGCATTAACTACACCTACAACCAGTGAAAAGGTAGAGAATGCAGCAACTAAACAGGAAATCTAACGCCAGGTTACTTACAATTCCTAGCATGCAACGAGATGATTCCAGACACAATAAAATGCACACTGTCAAATGGTGGAAAGTAAATTCAGTTTAGCTCACTACATCCACCCCAAGCCTCAAGTTGTGTTTGCTTTGGTATTTGTGTAATGAACTGAAATGGGTAGCTAGCTAGTCATATTAACAAGTGCACATACAAGCTTGCTAGCTAGCTACCTAGCTAACTCTTCTGTCTGTAGTATCCAACATCAGCTTGAGACGACTTGTGATCTTATACTTATGTATAGACAAAACAAATGATTTCAATTAATAAATCAATTTCCTTTCATATCCTTGAGTTTCTGTCAATGCTGCTATAGCGATTTGCTGCTCCCATCTTGCAAAGCAGAAACAGAATGTTTGAAGATTTGTAAATAATGTCTCACATATACTTATGCCTTTGACTTAATGAAAATAGTACATAATTGAGGTATTATAGATCATTTACAGTCCATTTATTGATAACCAAAAATGGGTTATCAGCCCAGTGTTAATTTACAGTAAACTCCCCCTATTTTTAAGGAATTAGCCTACATGGCTTAAATATTTAAAGCAACAGTGCTGTCGCTTTAAAATCAGTTAAAAGGCAATTGTTTTATGTGCAGGTTGCCCCTTGCAGCCTGGCTTCAAGCCCCAGCTGTGTGATTGGCTGTTTTCCCTCAGGAGGAGGGGAGTCGGAGGCCAGCATGAGCTTGCCACATACAAAGCAGATCTTGCCTGGGAGGCTATTTTTATTAAAATGAGTCAATAAATATGCGGAAAAAAACAACCTAGTTTAAGCCCAAATGTCCCTCGGAAACACAGTACCAAACTGGCTGGGCAGGGTAAAGACATTCTTGTATATTGATGTCTAGCCCTGATTGACAGAAATTCCCCAAACGCAAACAGACCCATATGCAGCTCTACTGGTACAGCTAGCTAACAATGGTGCATGTTGCATACAGCCATGTGAGCCGGAGTCTGATCTGGATTTTTAAGAATCTTTGCCCCGGACGTATTGTAATGGTAAGGCTTATTTTAACAATATATCATTGTGGAGGGCGTCGGTCTCGGCCACGTGGGAGTGGCATGGTTGCCTGTGTCTTTACATGTTGTGGAGGCCTTTGATTGGGTGTGAGAATGTGAGTGAGTGATTGATAGTGGGTGATTGCCTCATGAATCCCACCTGAGCCAGGCAGAAAGTGAGCCTGTTTAAGAGCAGGTGCCCCACAGTGGGGAATCAGTTAGTCTTTTGTCTTTGTTTGTGTGTTTCATTGAGAGTTGGTCTTGTCATTGGTGTGCGTGCGTGCGTGCTGTGGAGTGTTGTATTGTGGAGTGATGTTTGATGTTTGTGGAGTTTTGTGTGCGTTTGTCGAAAGTGACTGAGTAGAGTGCTTCTTGTGTGTGTGGGAAAGAGGGAGAGGGGCCGCACTAAGAGTTTCCACCTCTCTCTCTCGGTGTGATCGTGATAGAGAGCGAGAGGGCGCCCTGAAAGCGGGTCCGCCTCTCGCCCTCGGTTTTATTTGTGTGATTGAAAGAGAACTCGCACTCGGGCAGTGGAGAGTGTTTCTGGGCAACAGCCCGAGAACTCTCACTGGAAGAGTGGAGAAGTGTCTCGGGGCTGGTTGCCAGAAAACTCTCACTGTGGGGAGTGGCGAGTGTCTCAGTATGCATAGGTAAGAGAACTCAGACTGCAAAGTTCAAGTGTCTCAGTATGAATGGGTGGGAAGCACTTGAAAGGTCACTGGATATGTGTGTGCCTGGGGAGGTTCCAGGGGAACTCCGGAGGAAGAGGCGCGGTGTCCTGTAAGTTATGATTATTTTAGTTTGTTATTTTAGTTCGTTGTTTTTACCCGAAAGCTTCGTGGCGAGTAAGGTGAAGATTTTGTGGTTGTGTTTGTCTTATATGTTAACCTGCTACTCCCACTGTCTCTTCCCCATGTCTGGTGGGAGAGACAAGAAAAAAATCATAAAAATCTGATCTGTAGACCGACAAACTTCACTCCGTCTCCTGGCTGCTCTGTTTCCATCCAGGGTTTGTCATGTGGCGTGTGACAATCATATTGTGTACAGTGCACTCTATTAGTGTCTACCTGCTCTTCCAGGTCGTTTATTTTCATTGTGTCTATGTGCTTCCCAGTCCGTGTCTTTTGTCTCCCCTTATTGTATTAGTGATCCTAATCATTCTCACCTGTGTTCTTGCCCTTTTCCCCTCCCAGTCACACCTGATTCCTATTGTGTTATCTTCCCCATTTGTATTTAAGTTCCTTGTTTGCACTTATCCCTTGTCAGTACGTTGATCAATATTCACTGTGCCGATTGATAGTAAGCCAGAGTTTGTTGTGATTTTGTTTGTTTGCTCATCTGCTTATTTGGTTTTGATCTTTGGACTGCCTTTTGACTTCTCTTTTTGGATTCCGTTTTTGTACCTTACCTGACTCTGACTACCGGCTTTGAATTCTGCTTGATCAATAAACGTTCCTTCCCTGCCTTATCCTGGTCTGCGCCTGGGTCCTTGTTCGGTCCTTCACAAACGTTAGCTAATGACCCAAGTTAACATTGGCATAGTATGTCAAATAATGCTATAAAGCTATTGTACTGCATATAACTAGCCAGCTAGCTACACAATTATATTATAGTATTGTGCTGTTAATAATAAATGAATATGCACTTACATATTGATTGACAGCAGCCGAGTCCAGGACAGATGGGACAACACTTGATTTCATTTTGATGCAAACCCCATGGAGTACTGGGTTTGGTTTTCTATGTAAGCCTCAGGGAAATGTGGGCCAACATTTATATAAATCCTACATTTACTGGGACAGCCCTGTCTCAAAAAATAGAGTTTTGTGTTTTTTGTACTCATCTTAGCTATGATGGATTTTGACCACTAGACCCCCTATTGACCCCCTAAAACCCTGGATGTAGCAGAGTGCACACATGTTTTTGGAATGGGTGGGGATCTTCAAAATGTAAACACACTTATTCATTGGTCTGTCAAATGAGCCCCTTCTTGGCGTCAAGAAGGGAGAGCAAAAAGTCTAATCTGAAAAACCGTCTGAAAGTACTGAAATTTCAATCAACTATTGCAATAATAACATTGAACTCATTTTTGTAACCTTTAGAGTATCAGTTTCATTTGCTATTGTACAAATATGATATACATTTGGGAAAATCTGATTTTGACTGGACAGATTTTGTGCTTTAAACACATTCAGAATTTATTTCCCAACAAAAAAATACGCTGCTGCCATTACATGGCTTACAGTCAACAGTTTGCCTACATTGCAAATTGGTTTGCATTTAATTAATATAATAGCTCAATTAGTATTCAGACCAGTTTGAATATCAATGTATGCACGTGGGTAAAAATTAAATTGACTGATGCACACGTTTTATGAATCCAATGGAACTTTTGTGTGAGAACTTTTCTATGCACAAAAAACGTACATTTCTTCAAACATATTAGTGAATTAGTGTTTTTAAGGATTAACATCAAACTAAAAGCTAGCCTAGAAGGAGTATTTCATGCTGAATTTGGTACCCAGATGGTGAGCACTAATGGTATCTGGCATTACTTTAAAAAAAAGAAGCAAATTGAATATGTAACCGTCTGCTCACATTGTTTGCAACCATGTGACACAGGTCAGCCAAGCAAGCAGAGGAGCTTCAATTATCTCTCATCAGAGTGGTTGCAGCCTAATGAGATCCTCTGCCATCCTATTGTATTTCACAGACAAGAGGATCATCTTCCATTCAAAAAAGATTGAAATAGTCCATAGAGAGAGCATGAGAGGGAATGAACAAATCCAGGAGTGCTTTTACCACACACACAAAATGTGTAGCATATGCACACGTGCACCCACACAAGAGAAAATGTGTATACTCAAACACTGCTGTTCTCTCCCTATTTCTTTCTCCCTCACTCACTAACTCTCTCTCTCACACATAAATACACACACACACACACACACACATACACACACACACAACAATAATCAGAACTTTGAATGAAGGAGAAACCTACTCAAACTGAGCACACCTCAAGATTAGCAGGTTAAAAAGGTGTTAAAGCATTAGGATTAGGGAAGTTGTTAGGGAGGCCACCAAGAGGCCTATGGCAACTCTAATAGAGTCGCAGTCTAACATAGAAGAGATTGGAGAAACTGTCCATGAGACAACAAAAGCTTGGGCATTTGATGGGAGGGTGGCAAAAATAAAACCATTGTTGAAGAAAACCAATCTCACCTAGAGTTTGCCAGAAGGCGTGGGGGAGACTCTCAAACCAAGTGGAAGAAGATTCTATGGTCTGATGAGACCAAGATTGAAATTTTTGGCCTCAACGTTAGGTGGTATGTTTGGCGCATATTTGACACTATACATCATCCTGAAAGCACTATCCATAATGTGAAACATGGCGGCGGGGTCCTAATGCTATGGGGATGCTTCTCTGCTTCAGAGACAGGAAACTTGTCAAAATAGAGGGCAAAATGGATGGAGCAAGATAGAAAAATCTTGGAGGAAAACCAGCTGCAGTCTGCAAGAGACCTGGGACTTGGGGGAACATTTATATTCCAGCAGGACAATGACCCAAAGCATACAGCAAAAGCCACATTGGAGTAGTTTAAAAACGGAAAAAAAAACCAATGTCCTGGAGTGGCCCCGTCAAAGCCCAGACCTCAATCCCATTGACAATCTGTGGAAAGATTTGAAAATTGCTGTTCACCAATGGTCCCCAACCAACCTAATTGAGTTTGAGCAATTTTGTGAAGAAGAATGGGTGAAAATTGCAGTGTCCAGATTATGCCCACTTTATGCTCCTTATCTATATTGTATAGAGGCTGTGGTTCCAACTGAGATTGTGTTCCCCATCACCTTTATATTTGACTCAAGTATTGCTTTTTCAGTCAGAATTACACAGCTGCTGTACTAAAAAAGTAAAACATGCTGCTCACTTAAAATGAGTCAGCATTTTTATCAGAAGCATTTGGTAATGCTTCAAATGCAATGAAGCATGAATTATTGAATTATGAAGCATCGATAGATGCAATGTTGATATTTACTCCACAATAAATATTGGTAAATGTGTTTTTAATCTTTTTTAGCATCAGTCTGGCCACCTCAACTACACCACAATTGTTAACACTTATTAATGTTGGCCTAAAAATGGTTAATAATGAACAAAGCAGTAATAAATGCTTCATACTGAGCATTCATGGACTTTAGTGTCAACAAAAAAATGTTCAGGGCCAAGGCAGAGCTCATGAATTATCCATAAAGCTATTTTAGCAGGTAACTCTTCACCTTAATTAATCATTTATCTCTGTTTCACCTCTTTTGGCTTCCACAGACAGCAACTTCCTGCTGGGAAATGCACAGGGCCATCGTGGGTACCCTATCGTGTACTGCTCGGACGGTTTCTGCGAGCTCACAGGCTTTGTGCGCACCGAGGTCATGCAGAAGAACTGCAGCTGTCGCTTCCTGTACGGGGCGGAGACCAGCGAGCACGTAGCTGTGCAGATGGAGAAAGCCCTGGAGGGCCGAGAGGAGTACCAGGCCGAGGTCAAGTTCTACAAGAAAAATGGTGAGGCTGACCAGGGGAATTCAGCTTTGGTTCGGTCTGTATTGGCCACAATGTGTGATCTTGGCAGTGATTTTGCATCTCTGCTACTGTGTCCAGGTACACTTTTTTCATCCCCGAGTACAAAATGGCTTGTGAAAATCATAGTGTATGAGAGCTTAATTGGAACTTAAACTTACAGTATATGCTACTCTTCTTCACCAACTAGATGTTGCACCACTGATCAGGGCAGGGTCAGTTCTCTCTGGCATTAACATTTTGCACACTGTGGAGATGGAATAAGGCAGTTCATTATCTGCTATTTCTTCAACTGGCTTATTTCTGAATCTCGTCAAGATGATATGCACTTGGGGGCATGGTTTTGAAATCTGAGGAGAAAAAAAAGAGCAAAAGTCAAAACTTGTACAAAGTTTAATCCAAGGTTATCTTAACTGACTCTGCCTATTGTCCAATGACTAGAGGTTTGGCCCCATAGTCAGGCACTTCAGAACGTAACAAAATATGTAAGATCTGCTGTGAGAGCTAGGCTAAGGAGCTCTTCTCATCTGAGGAGCTTTTTATGATCTGGCAGCAGTTCAAGCCTAGGCCAGTGTGTATGCACTTTCCTTACCTGCCAATCTGTCCTGAGATTGTGCTTAATGAGACAGCCACTATAAACACATTCCTGGGTTTACTCTGAGCAAAGAATTAGATGGTGATTCACAATGGTGTCCCTCCACTCAAAAAATGAATATGGATATGTTATTTCTTAGCTTAGTTGGTGTAATGTATTTTGTGTGACAAATCATACGACAGGCCTGCATTACTCAGAGGCACTCTTACTGGCATATTACTATGTACAATTGAGGTTAAATCAATCCAGTAAAATCTGAGGGGTTATGATGACCCAAGGACCTACATATATTTGTAGCACAAATAACATCTGATTAAAAATGCATATATTTTTCCCATGACAATATTTCCATTAGGGTTATACAGAGGACACAATCCTTATTGTATCTGTTCTAGGTCATTTGTATGAGCACTCAAACTCAACTTGAAACTGAAAGTGGGTATTACAGACATGGGGGTGCATGTATAATGTTGCTGAAAAACAGTGATTGTATTAATTCTCCCCATTGGCCAATATTTACTTTAGGCAAAAATATAATCTGTTCAGATCTTTTTAAACCAATAACAATCTCTTCATAGTAGCACATTGCAGGCCATGTAGCATGTGACATCATTGTTTAGACATACTGTATAAGGATGTGCTCATGTGATGCTATTTCAATTTTTTACTTCAATTTTAAATATGTCATGTTGCTTTTCTGTGGGAAGTCATTTGGTTGCCATCTAATACTATCCAAAAATGCATAGTATTGATTTTAGAGATATGTAATTTATATATTGTTTTTCTACAGGAAGTAGCTTGGTTGCCATCTATCTATCTATACCAGGGGTGGGCAATCTTACCCTGTGTGGGCCGGTGTGGGTGCAGGCTTTTGTTCCAACTGAACAGTGACACACCTGATTCCACTGATCAAAGCCCTGATTGAAGACTTTGATTAGCTGATTAGTCAAATCAGGTGAGCTACTGCTCGGGGTAAGATTGCCCACCCCTGAATCTATACTATCCAAAAGTTTTATAGTATTGCTTTTAGAGATATAACATTTCTACGGCCAACAAAAATACATTTCTATATATAATCTATGCATTTCTTATCATAATTGTAATTCTTATCATGCAAACCCTGCATCAAGTTGTAGTCGTACAATGTAGGCCCCAAGTTCCCTGACTAAATGTATATTCTTAAACCAGTAAGAGTAAGCAGCTAGAAAGCCACATCCGCCTTGTCATTCAGACAGCTGGCTACCTAGCTACACAGCATTTCATTAATATTACTATAGTATTATTATTACTAATTAGTTTGCCATTTTCTGGCAGTTCTCTTACTACTAAAGTGTAGTTCACTAACCAGTGATAAAATATGCCATCATTAATCTTAGCTGTGACTATGTTAGCTACCTAGTTTACTACCTAGCCAGGTAAGTACACTTTAGGTGATTTAACAGATTTCCAGTAACAAATATACTTAAATATAAACTTCTGTAACATTATCACAATCAAAGCATTACTTTTAGCAAAATCTTTGCTGCTTAGTGACAGTATCAGTGAGCCATCATGTCAGAAATCTGCCCCAAACAGAGGGGGGGCAGTGGATTGTGCCAAAAAAGGGGCGAATAATTGGTCGAAGGAGGTAACTGTGTCGATGGAGGTCAATGATCCAGCAAGTGCTATGCCTCACTGTCTGGTCCAGGCTTGTCACCCACTGAGATTCCTAGGCAAGTTACTGATATTCCTGTGTCGGTGACTGAGTAAAGTCAGTTTATCTTATTTCAGAATAAGATAAACTCAATGTAAAAAAGCAAAGTTACTCACATATCACATATCCCCATACCCCTCGCCTGGCAGCTGCTCCTCGCGGTCTTGCCTCTTCTCTGTCCTGACCCCTTGCTGGTGGAATGACCTTCCGCAAGGTCGGTGATTTTATTATTAGCTTTTAGCTAGTGGGTAGCTGCGGTCAGGACCGCGGAATCACTTGCGATCTTCCGCAAGAGACTCAAAACCCACCTTTTCAGACTCCACTACCACTGAACTCTGTCCATCTAGCTAATTACCATCACCACTGCCTATGTGTTCAACAGTATATACCCCTCCTTACTCCATCCCCCAAAAAATTAATAATAAAAATAAAATAAAATAAAAACATTTACTAACCTTTTCCTTCCCAGTGTTATAGGTATGGTACGCAGATACCTGCAATGATGTCTATCGCTCTATTACTACACTGATATCTTGCGCTAACTATGATTGTTCCTACCATGTATTTATGCACATCTTGTAAGACGCTCTGGATAAGAGCATCTGCTAAATGCTTAAAATGTAAAATGTAAATGTACATATACAAAGCATATACTCTGTACATCTATAAAATACAATTGGTCTGCATACCAAATTATTGATATATATTTATTTAACAGAAACTAAACAAGCACTATTCCAAAGCAATGCTTCACATATTCTCCTACATTCGTTCGAGTAACTTGTAGTGTAGTGTCACTTGGGGTTGGGCAACACTCACAGACCTTTGCAGAGGGCTTAGGCATTTAAATAACCCAGAGGAGGCAGTAATACAAACAAAACTACACTCTATTAAATGTAGCTTGACAAACAAAAAAGGGTTGGGTCTTCGGGGGAATTCAAAACACAAAGTCCACAATCCTTACTCGTCGTCGATGTCCATAATCAAAGTCCAAAATCCAATCCAGTTCCTCAAACAGTCCAAAGTTGGTGCACAAATAGGGTCCACAAACATTCCACTCCAAACACGAACAGCAATCCCAAACGTAACACTTAAAAGCATGCCCCATGGCCCACGGTCCACGGCCCACGCCCCACATATTCAGTGACTTTTCAAGTGCTTCCCAAACCCATGCACACAGAGACACTCTAAGAGTTCTCTTTGAACACAAACGCACAGAGACCCTCGCCACTCATCACAGTGAGAGTTCTCTGGCAACCAATACTCTCCACTCTTTCAGTGAGAGTTCTTGGGCCGTTGTCCAGAAACACTCTCTACTGCCCTAGTGCGAGGTCTCTTCCAATCACACTCTTCCAGTGTGCCCTCTCTCTTTCACAATCACACCGAGGGAGGGAGGCGTACACTCTTTCAGTGTGCCCACTCTCTGTCTTTCCCACTCACACAAGCACTCTACTCAGTCACTTTCGACAAACGCACACAACTCAACAGACTCCACGTCTTCCGGCACGGAAACTCCCTTGCGAGGAACACGCGACACAGTACGTCACACCTGACATTACACTACACTACACTACACTACACTACAGGTGCACACTCACACGTGAACAACAAGACCAACAACTCTCAATACGCACACATGAATGACACGACATAGACTAACTGATCCCCCACTCGCCCCACCTGCTCTTAAATACGCTTACTTTCTGCTTGGCTCAGGTGGGACTCGTGAGGCAATCACCTGTCTATCATTCACACACCTAGTCACAAAACACCAAACAGTTGACAAACCACGCCCACTCACATTCTCACACACAAACAGGTAAGTGAATAATCACTTACCATCCACACCAATCAATTATTAAATAATGATTAAATAATTATGACCTTTAGAACTAGAATTCCGGGTACCTGCCAGCAATCTCGCCAATTGCGAGATTGCCAAACCTGGCCCTGGAAAATACAACTGTTCCAAAGGTCCTCCACAGCAACACTGTGGCAAAAGAGAGGCAACCCTGCAACTCCCCTGCTGCAGAGACCGACGCCCTCCACAGCTACCCACTAGCTTTTAGGGATAGTGATAATGGAAAATACCACTCCACTGATTGTGGCATTCTTTTCTCAGAGGGTGCGGAGCACTACCTCTGCCACTGCGCGTAAACATTTAGGTGCAGTGCCTCCACCTGAATATAAAGTATACTACAATAAAATACAGTAATAGAATCATTTTAATAACTCTTGTTGTAGGGCGGCCCGGTGGTGCAGTGGATAGCACTGTCGCTGCACAGCAAGAAGGTCCCGGGTTTGAATCTCGGCCAGGGCCTTTCTGTTTGGAGTTTGCATGTTCTCCCTGTGTTTCCTCCAGATACTCCGGTTTCTTCTCATAGTCCAAAGACATGCACAATAGGCTAATTGGAGACTTTAAATTGCCCATAGGTTTTGAGTGTGTGAGTGAATGGTGTATGTGCCCTGCTATGGATTGGCGACCTGTCCAGGGTGCATTCCTGCCTCTCGCCCAATGCATGTTGGGATAGGCTCCAGCCCCCCCCGCGACCCTGACCAGGAATAAATGGGTTAGATAATGACTGAATGAATTAAGTCTTGTTGTTCATCAGCAATATTGTAATATGAAACAAATGTGTCTAATAAATAAATAAGACTACGAACCAATGCCAGATGTTACCTTCCTGAAAGCTGAGATTTTCCTGACGCACTTTGGATAGAACAATGCTTTCCTCCAGGCTCCGAATGGCGGGGGCTAAGCTTGCATTAATGTTGTCCGTGATCTGCCTCCATGCCTCTTTTTTATGACGACTTGTAAGTGTGGGGCTAAATTTCCCTTAATTATTTCCTTTTTTGAGTCTACTTCCTCTACCAACATCACCATTTCCTCCACAGTCCAATTCGGTTTTCTTTTTACATCCATTTTTCTTAGCCTACCATTAGACAACAAGGCAGCTTTTATAATGAGGGTCTGTTTAACTTTATTGGAAACTTGTGTTGACCATCAAAAATACAGATTTTCCAAAAGCAGCTTAGTTCTTCCTCTTTGCAATTTCAGCAACTGATTACCTCATCTTAATCTTTTCATTTGCGGCACCCGTGATTGTAGCAAAAACAAAAGTTACTCTTGTGAATATTTAAAGACTTAGCTATGAGAAAGTGTGAGCTGCTTGATAACTACGTTTTACCGACCGCTTTAAGCAAAGAATGATTCCACTCCAAAGTAAGCTCTTAGGAGGTGTGTTAAGTGTAATTCTTAAGATATTTGATACATACATCGCCCTGCTCTACTTTTAAGAGATCTAAATGTGTCTTTTGATCCATTAAGGTACCTGACTCAATGAGCATGGCTAATATTCCAATTATACTAAAGAAGGGGAAGGACCCTGAACGATGCGGTTCATATCCTGTAATTAAATATATCACTTGATCAGCCTTCTTAATGTAGACATTAATTTACTTGCAAAAATATTAGCAGTACGAAAAAATCATGACTAGCCAGGGCCTTCGATACCGTAGCAGTCTAACACACTCATATTGGCTGGCCCTTTATGAGTGTGAGCTGCCTATCACTGTACCAGACTGGCCCTGGTGGGGAGACCTGATCGGGGATGACGTTTGGCTGTCTTTTTAATCTTTTTTCATCAGAACGGAGGTTAAAAAAAGTTTATAAGAAAAAAACATTTGATATACCAATAACCTGATAGGCGTGCGTAAAAAATCTGTATCAACGTAGCTAGCAAGGCAAGCAAGCGAGTTAGCTAGCTAGCAATCAAGAAGTAACCATGGATTGAGCTGTTGTATATTTACATTTACATTTTTACATTTTAAGCATTTGGCAGACACTCTTATCCAGAGCGACTTACAAGTGACATTTATATGCAAAATGTCTCAAAAATCTATTCACGGATTCTTCAAAAAACCTGAAACAGCTTTGTGACTGTCATGATTATAAGGTGATTATTGTCACCTTCTTAAAATAATGGCCTAAGTCATATTTTCAGGTTTTTAAAAAAACTGAATAAACTGAATCAAATATAGAAAGTATGATTGTCACACGCCACGTGACAAACCCTGGACGGGAACAGAGCAGCCATGAGATGGAGTGGAGTTTGTCAGTCTACGGACCAGATTTTATTTATTTTGTCCTGTCTCTCCACCCCAGACATGGGGAAGAGACAGTGGGAGTAGCAGGTTAACATACGTATAACAAAGACCAACACAAACACAGACCCAAAATCTTCACCCTACTCGCCGCGAACCTTTCGGGTAAAAACAACGAACTAAAATAACAAGTTAAAATAATCATAACTTACAGGACACTGCGCCTCTCCATCCAGAGTTCCCTTGAAACCTCCCCAGGCACACACATATCCAGTGACCTTTCAAGTGCTTCCCACCCATTCATACTGAGACACTCAAACTTTTCAGTTCGAGTTCTCTTACCCATGCATGCAGAGACACTCGCCACTCCCCACAGTGAGAGTTTTCTGGCAACCAGCCCCGAGACACCCTCCACTCTTCCAGTGAGAGTTCTCGGGCTGTTGCCCAGAAACACTCTCCACTGCCCGAGTGCGAGCTCTCTTTCACTAAAACCGAGGGCGAGAGGCGGACCCTCTTCCAGGGCACCCTCTCGCTCTCCACAATCACACCGAGGGAGAGAGGCGGACACTCTTAGTGCGCCCCCTCTCCCTCTTCCCCACACACACAAGAAGCACTCTACTCAGTCACTTTCGACAAACGCACACAAAACTCCACAAACATCAACCATTCCACAATCCACAACATACGTGCATGCGCACTCACACACACATCACGACAAGACTGACTCACTCCCCACTCGCCCAACCTGCTCTTAAATAGGCTTAGTTTCTGCCTGGCTCAGGTGGGACTCGTGAGGCAGTCACCCAATCACAATCAAACTCACATTCTCATACAGACACCCATTGACTTCCATATCAATTGACTGATTGACACCAATTAAATAATTAAATAATAATTAAACCAATTATGGCTTTTGGAGCAACCTTCCGGGGCGACAGTTCACTCTCACACCCTGTGAGAGTGCCAAACCTGCCCCCGGAAAGTCTCACTGCTCCAAAGGCCTCTACCACATGTAAAGACACAGACAACCATGCCACTCCCACGTGGCCGAGACCGACGTCCTCCACAATGATATTTATTAATCATTTCACACAAAAAGGTTATGACAATATATGACTATTGACATACAAATAACGCTGTCTGTCAATTATGTAACATAAAAGGATTAGATTACTTAGGCCAATTGTGACTTAGGCAACTTAGTGACTTAGGCAAACCTGACTTTTAAACCTGACTTAGGACAAATTACTTCTGGAGTAAGTGACTTAGGCAAAACAGTGCACTTCTTTTATTCCCACTACTGTGACAGACCATGGGGAAGGGTCAGCCACAAACAGTTTAAAACTGAGGGGCAGTTTGGCCGTGGATGGCCCTTTAATTCAATAAAGCAAACTCAAAAGTTACAACTTAAATCATTCTTAGCTAAATCAAACAAATGGCAGGTAAATCAAACGCTGAGGAGGCATGTGCCTCTCCTCACTTCTCCCTCCAGCTCTTCTTTGCTGGGTTTTTATTGTAGCTAACCCATTTCCATTTAAAACAATTTCTCCCCTGAATCTTCATTCTCAGTCATCTTGATTGATGCCTAATTATGTGGCAAATTGTCGAAGAAGTGATGACACTTGACGGGCATGACATGTTTCATGGACTGAAGGTCCTGGAACTTCCTCTCCTTGATTGGCAGAGCACGTGGAAACATTCTAATCCATGCCATCGGCTTATTTGGCACCTGTACCCTCTGTGGCAGTGCTTCCCACGCAGAGTTCTCAGAAAAGGATAGCTTGTAATGGACCTTGCCATCACTGCCAAACTGAAGAGCCCGCAAATCACGTACAGTCGGATCTCCAGCTTTTTTGCTTGGTCTGATGCTCAAGAAGTAAGAGCCATTCAATTTAAGGATTTCATCATGCTTGACCACCTTCACATGGTAGGGTGATGGTCTGATGCTTGCAGTCTGGAGTATGATCACGTAGTCTCTCGGGGTGATGATATCCGTAATCATTTTGCGTTCAATGGTACTATGCATGCTGTCACACTCCATTTGTGTGTGACCTGCAACAAGGTACTTCTGTGTTATTAGTACCCCATATTTCCTGGCAAGCTCGGAAAATACATTCACCACATTTGCATTGCGGTTCTGATAACCGCAACCATCGCTCCACACTACTATCTCCTTGATTTCTGGATGGTCTTTCATCACACCTTCAAAATGGCGATATTGAAGGTGTGCGAATACCTTGCTACTGAGGTCGCGCTCCGACTCATCCCAAATATAGCAGTACCCTTCCTTTGATTTCAAGTCGAAGAGGGTAAAGTTATGGACCTGCAGTTTCGTTTTGTAATACAGGCTGCTGGCTTGGGTTTTTGGACACAGCAGCACGGCTTGCAAGTCCATTGTCCAAACGGACTTCTCATTGTTTGCAGAATTCTTGTCACGGGATTTCTCTTGCCTTGCTTAATGTTTCTGGTTCACATGTGCATCATATTCAGCCTTACTGATATTCCCATGCTTGAATGAAACACAAACATCACACTGATCTTTTTGCGGAATGAATACGGAATACTTTCCTTCATGGAACACATCTGTGAAATGTCGTATCCCAACGGCCCTCACTCCAGCAATTGCAGCTGCCTGTTGATATTCCCGATGTAGTTGGGAGATGGTTGTGCCTGGGTGAAGGAACTTCTTGTCTTTGTAGGTCACTGTGCTTCTGCAGTAGTGCGAATCAACAGTGGGCAGGTCCTTCAACCAGTCCTTAAGGAAATCCGCGACGTCAGTTTCCAGCTTTGCATGCTTGCCACTCTTAGGTCCAGATTTAGTTGGCAGGGCTGCCGCTTGTTTGTCATGGTCGATGGTGTCTTCGCTCAGCCAGTGTATAATGGTTATTTCAGGGAAACCAAGCGTAGAAGAAAAAAGTGCCTTGCACACTTTATGACTCGTTCCATCCTGAAGTTTCAGTTGGTAGGAAAATGATGAATTGCGCCTGGATCCCTCACCCATAGCCTTTGCAGTTATTTTGTTGCTACCTTTGGCCTTGTATGGCATTCCTTTGAGACGTTTCTCCTTGGATTCATTTTGCTTCCATGTTTCTGGGCTGAGGTGTTTATGTCGTTTCCTTTTGGCCGCATTGTTTTCATCAACATCCTCATCCTCTAGATGAGGACCATGCTGTTCTGGAGTTGCTGCCACCACGGCTAGGCTGTCTTCATTTTCAGGGGCAGAGGACTCATCAGAGGATGGGTTATAGTCTGGATCTCTGATAACATCATCATCATCTGTGTCTTCTTCATGGTGTGGACGCGTCTGCTTGGCATCTTCAGCAACACTCAATGGGCGCGTGTTTAAGATATTGTCTGCTCCATCTGAAACAGGGTCTTGGCCTGGTACATGCCGCTCCATCTCTGTAACTAGTAACTAGTAACTGTAACTAATTACACAATTTCAGTAACTTGCCAAACACTGCTAGCTTCACGGAGCTAGATATTTCGTGTCTGTAACCCATTGGGAGGCTTTGTAATTAAACTATAACTTGTGAAAGTAAAAGACTAAATAACTACGCAACATTTATAGCCTAGCTGTTATATCAGGAAAGGAACGACACAGAGACAGCTTGTGCGGATGAACTGAACTCGTTTATCTAACAACACGTGAAAAACATATCGCTCAGCCACACATCAGGCTGGCAGGCATAATACAGCGATGCGGCACTATCGAACAGTCCAGTGCGCCTGCGTGTACACATAACATTTCCCCCCCCCCTGAAAAGACTAAACAACATAGTCCCGCAGATGGCCCGGGCAGACATGAATGCGATGAGATCGGGGCGGGGCACTGTGGGGTTGTGGTTGTGGAGGAGCTGCGTGGGTGTCCATCCGTGCTGGAGACATGCCATGTGAAGGGGGCGGGTCCACACCCGTATCAGGGGGCGCTGGTACCTTTTGCAGGCGGCTAGCATGCCACCGGGAACTGTCTGAGAGCCGGAACGTGGCTGGCCCGAGCCGGCGGTTCACCTGCATGGGGGAGGACCAGAAGGATGCCAGCTTGTTGTTGCGGTGTGGCCTGTGGACTCTCACCCAGTCGGAAGCTGCGATGGTGGGCATTTTCACCCGCTTTGAACGGTCAAAACGTTGTTTCATCTGCTGCTGGTTAGCAGAGACTGCGGCCTGAGCATCCAATGGGGGAGCAGGGGCCGGGGTTAGCGGAGGTCTGAGTCGGTCGAGGGGCAGTTGCAGCTCACGGCCAAGCATCAGGAAGGCCGGTGTGACCGTGGTGGTCGAGTGCTGTGTGGCCCTGTAGTGCAGCATGGTCTGGAGGAGGGCAGTATCGAACGAGCATCCCTGGGCGATGTGTGCTCTGATGCCATTCTTAAGAGTGCGGTTAAAACGCTCAACCCCACCATTGGCCTTGGGATTGTAGAATGACGTGCGAATGTGGCGAATCCCTTTGCACTCCAAGAAAGAGGAGAATTCAGACGAGATAAACTGGGGCCCATTGTCAGTGGTAATGACACTTGGCAGTCCCCAGCGGGCGAAGAGAGACTCCAAGATGTCTGTGATGGCACGAGTCATGACAGTGCCCACAGCAACGACTTCAGGCCATTTGGAGTAGAGGTCATAGGCCACGACCAGGAACCGCTTGTGGTGAGGGACACCATGAAGTTCTCCGCAGATGTCCAGCTGCAGATGCTCCCAGGGTCGTGAAGGCCACGTAAGCGGTTGCAGAGGAGGCTCAGGGTCGTTTCCTGTTGTCCCACTAACCAGACAAGCTGTGCAGTCCTTCACCAGGGCCTCCAAGTCCCGGTCGATGCCGGGCCACCACACTAGATCGCGGCACCGGCGTTTCACTTTGACGATCCCCAGGTGACCCTCATGGGCCATGGTCAAGACACATCCCCGAAGTGAACTGGGGATCACGGCGCATAGACCGCGGGCCACACAAGTCTCGTTCCAGCAAGAGAGCTGCTCCCTGACTCGGTGGAAGGCGGAGAACTCGTCTGAGACCCGGGAGGGCCACCCATGTCTGATGAAAGTGCAGACCTTAGCAAGAACTGAGTCTTGTTCCGAAGCAACCTGTAGGTCCTGCAGGGAGACAGCAGCCTCCAGTGGTGTGTGCAACAGTTGGATGAGGTCATCCTCTGCATGGTCGGGGCAGGTGGGCACATCTGAGGCGGTGATTGAGCGGGAGAGCAGGTCCGCTACAACATTGTCACGCCCTGGGGTGAACTCGAGGTTGAAGTTGTACTGGTGTAGGCGTTCAGACCAGCAATGCAGTCTCAGTGGTCTGTGTCCTGTGCCGGATGTTGAGAGCAGGGCAGTGAGGGCCTGATGGTCAGTGCGGAGGGTGAAAGCACGGCCATAGAGGTACATGTGCCATCGTTCACATGACCACACACATGCGAGCGCCTCGCGTTCACCCACTGAATACTTCTGCTCTGTGGGGCTCAGAGCTCGTGAGGCAAAGGCAATGGGCCGTTCAACCCCATCTTGCAGCTGCGACAGTACAGCCCCAACAGCAACCGCTGAAGCATCGCAAGTGACGAGGGTGGGGCTGAAAAGGTCAAAGTGAGCCAGGATGGGAGGCGAGGTCAGTTGCAGTTTAAGGCTGTGAAAAGCTTCGGAGCAGGAAGATGACCAGACCCAGGGTTCATCCTTCCGAAGGAGCTGGCGCAGTGGAGCTGTCGTCGTTGAGTATTGCGGTAGGAACCTCAGGTAGTACCCCATCATGCCCAGAAAGGACACAACCTGGGCTGCAGTGGAGGGTGCTGGGATCTGCTGTATAGCATCAATGTTGGACTGCAGTGGGGAAACTCCATGGGCGGACAGGCGATAACCCACGAAATTGATAGCCGGGACACCAAATACGCACTTCTCGTTGTTGAGGGTGAGGTTGTGTTTGGCCAGCGCTGAAAACACCCTCTCCAGCCGGCAGTCATGGGTAGCCACAGTAGACCCATGTACGACGATGTCGTCAAGATAGACAGCCACGCCTGGGATTCCAGCCAGGATGGAGGCCATCACTTTCTGAAAACAGCTTGGAGCCGAGCTGAGGCTAAACGGCATCCGGGTGTACCGGAACACACCTGAGTGAGTCACGAAAGCTGTCAGGTCGCGACTGCTGGGGTGAAGGGGAACCTGGAGGTAGCCTTGACGCAAGTCGAGTTTGGAGAAGTGGGTGGAGCCGTAAAACTGTGCTGTCAGCTCCTCCGATGTGGGCAGTGGATACCTGAACTGAACTGAAAAAATATTTTTCCTCAAAAAATGACTTGGGCCATTATTTTAAGAAGGTGACATAAGACCTGATTTAAATGAAAGCTGCCACTGCGCATCACAAATTATGTTAATGCATTAGACATTAGATATTTTAGCAAGCAGTAGTAGCTAGTTCGCCATTATGCTACTGTTTCTATGTGTTGCTCCATGTTTGTTTATGTATCTACTCGAAGCAGCTGTGAAAAGATTGCTGCAGTGACACCTATGAGTTCTTCATAAAAGATAAACTAAATCTGCTCTTGTTTTATAACGTAGAGATCGATACCTGGATTTAAAGAATCGATATTGAATTGGAAAAAATAAAATCAATATGTATTGCTGTATCTATTATTTTACCCACTCCTAGTAACTAGCTTGTACACTTTCAGTACAAACATGGTCTAACAAAACTCCTTGTAAAAAAACTAAAAAAATAAAACATTTTAACCACCAATAATGCATTCAATGTTAACTCAATACGAATGCAATTGCACCTATGCATGCATTTTCATATCTCTTCCCTGACTTGCTTTCCCAAATGATGTACTAATTTTGATTTTGGCATGAAGTTAGCCTTTAGGTTGATTGGAGATTGGATGATTGACAGGTTTTTAACTAAAGTGTTTTGTGTTGAGTCATCGCTGAAATTTAATTTCAATCTATTTTATAAATTGAACTTTGATTTTATTTTAGTTATAAAATACTGACATTATCCCTTATTTTTCATAAATAGTATTCCTCAATCATTTCATGATTAACATGCCACATGCCTTTCTGTTGTAGAGGTATTTAGATGCTTACAGAATTGAACAAGCATCAGTTGAATGCAGAATCAATTAACAATTTGTATACAGGTAGTGAAAAAAAAACTGGACACACTAATGTAGTCACTAGATGTTGTGTTGTGTCCCCACTGTTTTTGATTAATTTCAAACTGGCTGCTCTCGCCCCAGGTTGAAATGTGCGGTAAAATGATCTGTGGTCTGTTTTGTCTTGCACTTGAATTAAAGCGCAATAATGGAGTATGTGCTTCTGCCATTTTCTGATTATGATTGGAGTTCCATGCTGACATCACCTCAGACACCATTACTCATGCAAGTTGAGCTTTCTTGGTCACTGAAACACCTGCCAAACGTGCCCCAACAATCACTCCTCTTTCAGTCATGCTAGCCATTACTGTAGGCTACAAGGGCTGTCCAGAATTGTATAGATGATCCTATACATCCAGGGATGTTATTATTTTTTTCTATTTTCTCTTTATGTTTTTTCCCCATTTTTCTCCCAATTTAGTAGCCATTATACCCTCTTTTTCATGTCAGTCATATTGAGAGCTCGCTGCCGTACTCGTGAAACCGGCAGTGACATGCAGCGAAGCACCGCCTCTTCTGAGCCGGAACCCGCCAAGCCGTCACCATAACTCCAGTATGCATACAGGGCCACTCCTATACACAGCAAGCTCATATCAGCTTCACTCCCCCCTCCCTGGGATGGACAACCAATTGCCGCCCCCTAGTGGCACTCCCGGCCAGAAACAAAACTGGCGTGACCTGGTGGAATCGAACCCCGGTCGCAGTGGACGTTCTACCGCTACACCACCCAGGAGGTCTGGTTTGCACAAATTCAGTGCTTAGAAGCTGGACACTATCATTATTTTCACTTATATTCACGTTTATTTATTATATGTTGCATGTTCACATTGTTCTGGGTAACACACTCTATAAAAAAGCATATACAGTAAATCCATAGTTTCATAGTTAGTCCATAGTCCATAGTTAGGCTGACTTTTGATACTGTTATGATGCTGTTTTGAAATTGTTGATACAGGGTTCCCGAGTAGCGTAATCAGGCACCATTAATTACCACATTTTCACACTGCTTTAGTTACTCCTGACCACACCACAGGTGCAAGCTGTCATCACACTTCTCCTCCTGTAGTACTGTGTGGCCTGTAGGGTGCAAACTATTTAGGCTACAGTCTTGCTTGCGAGGGCTTCAGATGAATCCAAACAGAGGAGATGTAATGTGTATGTGTAGTGCTTTATGCACAATTTTACATTGAGTTTTGGTTGTTGAAATATTTCAAATTGTATTTTTCATAAAAACATTTTGTATTATAGCCAATTGTCTTAAAAATCAACACTTACAAACATGTACTCACAAAACCGACTCCTGCATATGCAAAGGCCAATGGACATTTAGATGTCAGTGTCTAATTGGAGGTTGACAGTCTAGCGAAGTGGCACTTTCTATGCTAGTGCTTTACATGTTAGTTAGCTACATAATTTTACCATTGTCATTGAGACACTTGTCTCAATGACAACAACACTAGCAACACTAGCTCAAAACAGAGTCAACATCATGTAGACAAAACTATTTATTTAACCATTATTTGGTTCTTGAGGTTGACAACTTTTTGAGAGATTTCCAAAAATACTTCCTGCAAAAAGAGTTGTGCTGTCCATTTAAAACTGTATACTCTATACTGCAGTGGCGGGCCGTGCATTTCACACCTAGGCCTTCAGTAGTGCTCTGCCCAGTGGCGTAGTGCAGTAACGTAACGCTGCCCAACCTTTCACTGTTCACCGGTTTCATTTTCTGCGGACCGGGGTGGGGGTGGGTAGCACCCCCCACGCTACGCCTATGGCTCCATCTGAATCGATCCACCCCTCAATAACTATTTTATGGCTATAAAAACCATCGTATTCTTATTATGCAGAAATGCAGTATAAACATGGGGCTATGGGGATGGTGTAGGGACAGGACATAACAGAGGAAGATGGGGGGGGGGGGGTCACTGTCCCCTCTCACAGACCTAGGCCTGCCTCATCACAGCGGGTGAGAATCTGTGCTTACAGAAAGACAACTCACTGCTGCCACCAGAGAGACACGGTTCTCTTCTCACCGCGAGACCGGATCGGCAGAACCAGAACCAGCCTGTGTTCAGTGTGGGATAGTTATGCTATCTATAACATTTTGTAATGCAGCCTGCCGTGCCATATTATTATCTGCCTTGCATGCTGGCTAGCTTGTTATTAAAAATTGAATGATACAAAGTTAATGTTAAAGACTAAGGTGGTTAGCTATAATAAGTTAGCCACTTCATTAAATCATACAAACACACTGATCATAATAAGAAAAAGCACTAGCTGACCTGTTTTATGATCGCTATTTTTATTCGAGTCACAGCTCATGTTTATTACATAAACTTAGCTGGTTAGATAGCTAGCTAAACAAGATCGTAACATGAAACATCAATAATAACCTCATAAAATTGCAATATTATTTAGGAAAATAGCAACATTTTACTCACCCAAAATCCTTATTATTTGTACACAAAATCCATCCTCCTTTCTTTTCTCAAAAAGAGTTCAATTACTCTGTCGTACAGATTATCCGTGTGTTTCAGTTCCATCAAGAAGTCATTTTCTATCGCCATCGAAGCTAATGCTGAAAGTCGAGCCTGCCCTGTCGTATTTCTGGCATAAGTTTTAATTCGCTTTAGGGCTGAAAATGTCCACTCAAATGTCTGAATCACAGACTGATGTTAATTATATTTTGTCCATGAATACTTATTAAATAATTCCAAATGGTCTGTCCGCTTCCTTTCATAGCTTTTCCCTGGCTGCGCTCCTTCCAGACGTGTATTTTCATATTAAAGCATTTAACCAATCACATTACATCATAGTCAGACACTCTCTGACTATCCAATCAAAGGGTGTGAATACGCTGACGTACCTAGGCCTTCTAGAAGGCCTTGGTGTCTCCAACTCAAAATTTGATTGGTTGAAGCAACAGTTTGATCAACACTTATTTTATGCTACAGGGCCTTCAGAATTGATTGTGAAGGCCTCCAGGCAGATTTCTTTGACCGTGGCAACAAATGATGGCTGAAATGTGATTGGTTAAATGCTTTAATATGAAAATACACGTCTGGACGCAGCGCAACCAGGGGAAAAGCTATGAAAGGAAGCGAACAGACCATTTGGAATTATTTAATAAGTATTCATGGACAAAATATAATTAACATCAGTCTGTGATTCAGATATTTTTTAGGCCAGCAGAGAAGGCCTTGCAGGCCCTGACAGCCCACCACTGCTATACTGTAGTGGGAGTATACTGTATTTAAAATGTATTTTTTATTTGTTATCATTTCAGGCATAAATGTATACAAAACCTTGTCTGTTCTTGTGTTAATGCCTAAAGCAGCACTCTCATAGCAAAACAGAATTCTATGTGAAAACAAGGATGAGATTGAGGTGTATTGAGGATTATAATCACAACATTCAAACTCCTGAAGCTGGACCGAGTTTAGCAAACTACAGAAGATTTTAAGCCAGCTAGTATTTGTATTTGTAACTGTGGTTTCCTGATGTAAAATTCAGTGCTGCAGGCATCAGCAGGACAAGAAACACTGAGGCTCCTTTGAAAGTGAAAGTGTTTCAGATGCTGCTTGCCAGCAATGAAAAAATAATGGCTAAAATAAATAGTCTTTGTACCCAACAGCAAACATTATTAATGCACTTTTATTCAGAATTGATTGTGTTGAAAAATATGTAGGCCATCGGGTCATCTGAGGCCCTCAGAATTGTACTGGATTGACCTTCCTCTCTGAGTGATGCAGACCGTCAAGTAAAACATTTTTTTTTTCTGAACTAAAGCCGTGTATTTGTTGCATAAAAATACACAGACTGGTCGTAAAGAAAAAAACATATATTCTTAATTTTTTGGTGGAATTTCCCGTTGTTATACAGTAAATCATTTGGGTAATGTGTTTACCAGATGGGAAACACAACAGAGTTTTACTGGGGGTTATTAAAAAGATGATGCATTGTTGTGTATGATGTGTTTATTTATAGGTATATATTGTTGCAATACGTCGTAAATAGATTAAAAGGTTTCTTTCCCCATCCAGGTACCTCTTTCTGGTGTCTGCTGGACATTGTGCCCATCAAGAACGAGAAGGGCGAGATGGTTCTTTTCCTCTTCTCCTTCAAGGACATCACCGACACGCATGGCAAGAGCCACCACAACGGCAGGAAGGAAGGTATAGCGGGAGATGATGCAGACATACAGAGTGCCACAGATTCTTTGGGTGCACCCCTTGACACGACCGCAACCATTATCTATTACAGAGGATAAGAGGCGGAGCAGGAAGGCCAGCAGCTCTCACTTCACGGAGGCCAGGAGGAGGGGGCGGACTGTGCTGTACCACCTGACCAGCCAGTTCTCTAAGAGGAGCAGCAGCGAAGTCAAGCTGAGCAGTGTGAGTACTGATCCTGTAAGCCCAACAGGACTGCTCGGCTCTGGATGTACACTGTGCTCAGCATTATCTGCGAGGCACTACGCAAGCCAAGATACAGTCAGCAGAGCGTGCTGATTAGTTTATTTAGGCAATATGAAGCACCCTGCATGTGTGCATGTGCATTTCCTTCCCTTTTTTCCAAATGAAGGCTAAACGTATGTAACATTATGGCGGATAACCATGTTTAAGTAGTCCCGAGCTACTTTGTAAATGTGTGATGATTGATTGATCAGTTGATTGTCAAGGACAAACTCATTCCAGTGAAATGAAATGATTTTAGTTCAGCTTTCACGGTGTCAAGTTGTTTTTTGGATACAAAATAATTACATGTGATTGCACATCTGTCTGCCTTGAACAGGCCACAATGGAACTTCTAGGAGATCCGCTTGTGCTGTACATTACATAATGAAAAAAGCATAAATGGTTCTCTTACTTTCAAGCAACTGCACGGGCCTTAAATAAATTCACAGTAAATTGGCCTAATCCTGTAGTAAATTGGCCGTCCACCCAGGACATTGTTGAAAAGGTTAGTCTAATGGACGTATAATTTACACACTCCATCCTCTAACAACAAGCACTGCTTTATGTGGTCAAAACCATGGCTGGCAGGGAGGTTTCTGTGCAGAGACATGAACAATAAGCTGCCTGTTGCTCGGCGACCTGAGGCAGTTGCTAAGGTACAAGGCAGATGCATGCAGCCAGGAGGGCCAGAGTACATCATCACTGCCGGTACCATTGTAATTGTGGGACACACCTGTGGTGATGGTAGTACATCCATCTTCCCCATTCATTTCCCTATTCTGTTGGCAATGAAAGATTCTCTATCATTCCTCTGCTGTGGGTTAGCTTGGCACTAAGGACAGCCTACATTTCACCATGATATCTATCCCTCTCCCCTTCCCCCTTTTCAACAAGCTTCTACGGGTTATCTTGTAGATTACACCCGTATAATTATAAATCTGAATCTTGGTCCTTAATTTGCTTCAGCTACAAACATTCAGTACTCCATCCCCCTTACTGGCACATTACAGCAGTGATCAGGGTGACCATATGTATCCATTATGGGTATGAATTGTAGCGTAACAGAGCCAAGAGCAGCAGAAGGCAAGCCAGGTCAGACAAGGGACAGACGCTGTCCTAATACTGCTCAAGTTTCGCAAGACAACAAGTTCAAAGCATTAACACACCTCCCTCTCAAAGGGTTGTGCAGTCTTCTAAATACATAAATTAATTGAGATTATACGCAATGCAGATTCTTGAAGTACTTCATATGTACTGTGAAAAGTAATACAAATACATTCACGCAGGGAGTCATCTTGGGTGTGAATGCAGCTGAATGTAATTTTGCTACCTTGTCTAGGTCACAAAATGATTTATTGTGAAACATTATGAAAACATTTTTTAAACTATATTTTTACATTATTTGAACTATAGGGGTTTACATTCTTTAGCAACTTGTTATAATTGGTCAAATGGGGTGCCTTTGATCTGCCTGCATCAGATAGCTGAGGTACCTCAGCTGGAAAATTGCAGAGTGAAAAGGAAGCAGTAGGCTGACTACAAACGTTTGCTAGCCTGTGCCCCCCAAATTGATGGTGTAGTGCAGTACCTTGTCATGATGGGACAGGCCTTCAAGTTGTGACTGAGCATTCTAAACGGGGGTGAGGAATGGAGACAAGTATTTTGAAAAACACTAGTGGATCAATCAGGCTGTACTCCTGGAAAGTAGTGGGACATACAAGTTGTAAAAGAAGACACAGAACATTAAGACACAACACAAACAGAGAGAAATGAAAGGAGAGTAGTGTTTTTAAGAGTGGCTAGGTGACTCAAGTCCCCTGACAGATGGCTCTGGGTATGTTTAAGGGCGATGCTTGCGAAGGCTATAAGGTGCAGTCTATTCGGGATTCGATGGTGCCCCTATGGTGCAGCTTATTACTTGTACACTCTGATTGCTTGTGCTTCTATGAGTTGTGCCCACTTTTCCCGAAATATGACCAAAGTGCATGTGGATTACCGTGTAATACTTCAAGAACCACATGGCTTTTCTGGCTCCTTTGGATGTTTCTTTAGCACTGTGGCACGGACCCAAGCACATCGGAGCCAGGCCTTCCATATTTTTAGGAATTTTGTGGTAAGGCAAGTGACTGAGAGCCCTGACGTGGCTGCCTCTCAGTCAACTCTTGGATGGAGGATAG
The DNA here is from genome assembly GCA_029706075.1 of Aldrovandia affinis. Taxonomy (NCBI): domain Eukaryota; kingdom Metazoa; phylum Chordata; class Actinopteri; order Notacanthiformes; family Halosauridae; genus Aldrovandia; species Aldrovandia affinis. The sequence continues at coordinate 5,936,234 of JAINUG010000013.1, read as the reverse complement.
TGTCCCACCGGGCTGCTCCTCTGGCTGGAGGACGGCGGGCTTGTTTCAGGCCAGCGCACCTGGCCCTTCTTGGGCTCTAGCGAGCTTCCCTTCCCCCCTTCTGTCCTCGCCCCGCGCTGCACTTCCGTTCCCACCTGCAGGCAGATGGCACTGCCAGGGAAAAGAGGAGCCGCAAAGTCACACCTTCTCTCTTCTCACTGCATTCCCGAGAGAGGTGACGAAACATTGCAGGTACAAGGGAAAAACTCACATCGTCCTTCATCTCCATCGTCCTTTCTCTTGAGATTCAGAGGCACACTGTAATTAAAGCTACCCAATGCATCATCCAATGTTTTGATGCCCAAAGGTCAGCATTTTTATTAACTCACTCATCTGTGACTCTAGAATATAGTTTATTCATGAGTTTACGATGCCTCGCCAGTTTGGGCTGGCAGACAACCCACGGTGAGCGATTTTATCTTCTATAGTCTTTCATAAAAAGTGCTGTTGGTGAAATGTAAATCAGTGTAGTCACAGTGTGCATCAGCTCACCTGGAGGAAATGAACAGACAACAAATAGTGCTGGTGACGTCAGGGCAGCAAATAAGCTGTGAAAAATATGATGTATGTCGCCAAGTGACACTTGGCTGAGGACAGTGTAATGCTCTGTGTGTGTATGTGTGTGTTTACGGGTGGGCTTGCGTGCATGTTGGCGTGCTTGTGAATGGGTGTGTGAGCTCATCTGTTTATGTGCCTCCACATATGTTGGTGCATATTTTTGTGAGTGAGTGTGTAAGTGTGTGCGTGTTTGTGTGTGTTGGCGTGTGTGTGAGTGAGTGTTTGCATTTCTTTGTGTGTGTGTGTGGTGTGTGTGTCTGAGAGCACGAATGTGTGGGTGTAAGAGTGTGTGTTTGTGTGTTTGTGTGTGAAAGGATGGCAGAAAGAGCAGGAGAGCCAGCTGCTCCTTACAGCTCCTTCTGAGGGCTCAATCTGTTCCTAAGATTGCGCTGGGAGTCAGGGCTGACATTCAGAAATGCAGCACCCACGGCCACAGCGACTCTGCCCAGGCGCCCTCTGCTTTATTACGTAAACGCATTTTTAAATGTGGCAAACAGGTTCGTGTACACTTTGGGGCCCGGAGGGCAATGCAGTCATGTGAGGCAGTCCTGGCTCTCTGTTTAGCCATACAGGGTTTAATGTCAAATGAACTTGCACATGATGCCAATTGAATTATTTCAATATGTCTTCAAGTTGACTTCAAATGCAGTTATGCTGATAATCCATCACCATTCAATCTTCATTTGATTGCTTCCTGTCCCTGGACATATTTGATGCTTTGCACTTGGTGGTTTTACATGGCTCGCGACACACACACTGATGCAATCTTGGGGGAACACTGAGATCTGAAGGTATTGATCGCTCTTTTACTCAAAGTGGAGATGCTGGGGAATTTGCGGCCAGAGGGGTACAGCCCATCCCCCTTTTCATAGCAGGTGTTTAAGTGCTGACGTAAAGTCACACAGCCTCAGTGGGAAGAATGATTTCTGGTGGTTTTCGGGACAACCCAGCATATGACTATTCTTATTGCAGATGGAGCTATTTAAAGTAAATGACCTCTATAAGAAATGCAGCTACAACCTACATTCTGGCTCAGAGATCTTCCACTTTCCCCCACTCCTTCCACTGGAGCTGAAACAGACCTGACAGGAGGGCATGAGTGTGTAGCACTGGGGAGACTTTGTGGTGCATATTACAGATTGTACGGTGCACACCGTAACTGTGTGTGTGTGTGTGTGTGTGTGTGTGTGTGTGTGTGTGTGTGTGTGTGAAATTTGGTGCACATTGTAGCTGTGTGTGAGTGTGCGTGTTTGTGTGTTTGTGAAATACAGTGCACATCGTGGCTGTGTGTGAGTGTGTGCGTGTGTGTGTGTTTGTGAAATACGGTGCACATTGTGGCTCTGTGTGAGTGTGTTTGTGTGTGTCTTTGTGAAGTACGGTGCACATTGTGGCTGTGTGTGAGTGCGTGTGTGTGTGTGTGTGTGTGTGTGTTTGTGAAATAAGCTCCCTTCCGGACAGACCGGTAATGGGATAATTCCTCAAGGCGTTTAATGGCAGAGAGGAAGACAAACTACCTCTCTCAGACTAGGAGACAGAATCCGTAAAAAGAGGGATTAAAGTCATCTGAAATGCACAGAGATAGCATAGGAGTGTGAGGGTACGCGTGCCTGTGTGTATGTGTGTGTGAGCATGTGCACGTATGTGTGTCCTTGTGTGCTTGCATATATGTGCATGCCTGTGTGTGTGCATGCGTACGAGTGTGTGTGTGTGTGTGTGTTTGTGTGTGTGTGTATTCTGTAAAGGTCCTTTATTTGGGTTTGTGAGTGAAAGAAATGAGAAATGGGAATGACAAATCAAAAGAGCAGAAGGCAATATTTCAACGCTTTTGTGTTGCCTCCTAGTTTCTAAACAGGTCCACGTGACACTGGCCTTTGGAATGTGACACGTGCCATTCAGAGAATTCTGTGAATAAGACAGTGAGGATACAGCTGTCTGGGCAGATTATTGTAATCCTTCCTAAGACCTACACAGGGTCTACATTCATGAAATGAGCTTTAGATTGTTTATAGATCTAACAGCAGAAGCAGAGAAATCACACACAAGCTCTGCGATGAAGGCAGGCAGAATGGCTGGTTATTCTCTGCCAGTGAAACACGTGTTAAATCACCAGCTGCATTAGCATCCGGGCCGCTCTGAATAGAGCTAAACAGTCGACCTCTGTTTGCTGAGGCTGGCAGCCTGCTTGCATTCAGAAATGGCCCTGTTCTTCGATCAGCCTTGGAACACCTATCTCTGACCATAGAAGCCTGTCAAATGTGTCAGGTTAAAGAAGTCAGGCAGCCTGAACAGTGAACACAGGGGTACGTCAGCCATTCACACAGCCTCCTTCCTGACACAATTCATCGGACATGCCCCCAAACGAATCACTGGACCCATAGAGGAAAGAGCCCTCGCCTTTTCTCAGCAGGCAGTTTGTGTGAGAGGATAATGTTGAATGTGTACAAAAATCAAATCTGAACACGAGGTCCTCCTGAAGCATGGTAAAATTGATGTGAGCAAACATTGTTTTTGTGGTGGGGGTGGGGTTAAACTGGCAGAGTAAATAGCTTTTTCCCCCCCCATACACCAGAAAGCGATTAAGTACTGCTTAATGTAGTGATTAACAGCCCCAAATAATTCATTTACTTGAATGGAGAACAATTGTGTTGACCTAATTGTATGATTTTGAAGGGTTTTAACAGTAATGGCAGTGACTCCTGAGGAGTGTTTTCCCAGAAGCAGTTGTAGTCCATTAAACCTGCAGCTCGGCATTGTTACCGTGAGGCAATGAAACTATGAAAGTCAGAAAAAGTCGCTTCCACAGTTTCCGGAAGTTTCATTTCCACAGCTGACTGCGTGAAAAATCCCAAGGTCTCAAGCAGGCATAATCCAGACTGAAACCATTAATCCTCGATATTGTATGATGAAAATTCCTTTGTGTGTTGAGGTCCATCAGGTATATTAAATTATTACTGAGGTTATAAATGTGGGTACAATAATGGTAGGAATCAGGATTTGTTCCTATTGTGCAGATCTCATGGGAACTCAAAACAACAAATTATCTCTCTTGTGACATACACGTAGACAGGATCGATGTGAGGTGGTTTGTTAACTTGAAGAGTAAGATGGAGCAAAACGAGTGTAATAGTAAGAGTGCATTTGATCTTAAGGCTTGTTCGCCCTAATAAATACAATGCAATACAAGGTTTAGTGCACATGCAGGGGTATATATCTGGCAAATAGCTGAATTAACCTCCTTGATTTATAATGAACAGATGCTTAAACAGTTTTCACATGTCACTGCTATGTGGAAGCTGAAAAATATTCCACCATATCTCTATATTTCAAAGCTGATCCCATGATTCCCATAGGCTCAGACCATCGTCCAAGCCTTCAAACACAGGGCTCTCAGGGGGCATATCTGGCTAGGGTGCTGGTTATTAGTGCAGTGGTGCACCCCACAGTGTTTGTGTGGCTGGGGGTCCCACAGGGAGGCAGCGTTTTCTTTGGAAGGGAATTATCCAGCAGTGACTTTTGTGATTGATTGGGCATTCCTTTCAGATTTAATTTAAAGAGAAAAGGAGATAAAAAAGTTGAACCCTGAATTACATGCGTTGACATAAGCGTTGATATAAAAACGTAGATACCTCATTCACCCTGTCCAGATGTGTCTGCGCCGCCGCCATATTGGCATCTAAACAAAGCATGTGTATTGCAGACTACCCCTGATAAAGTCTACCGTAATTTGCTTAATTTCCAACCAATTTGTGTGAAATTTGGCTTGTTAATGTGAGAAATTCCTGCATAACATGCAGGTTACTTGATTTTATAACAACCACCCTCTACTGCTTTCTTGGCAGCTTCAAACAATAAAAACATAGCTCTGCAAACATCACCTCTAACATTTTCAAAACTCATGTTTAACAGTTAAAAAGGCGTTTTTACAAATAGCTGGTCTGTAAAATCACGTTATGCAGAGATTTCTCACATTTATAACAAGCCAAATTTCACGTAAATTGGTTGAGAATTAAGCAAGTTACAGTGGATTTTATTAGGAGAAGTCTGCATCTCTCAATACATTACATTACATTACATTACAGGCATTTGGCAGACGCTCTTATCCAGAGCGACGTACAACAAAGTGTTAACCGTAGTCAAGAACAGTTTAGCTGAAAGCCACCCTAGTGGGAAGTACAGTTCCTAGGTGCTAGGTGCAACCACATAGTTAAACTAGGACCCTGTAGGTAAATCTGTAGCCACAATTCAAAGGTAGCAATAAAGCAATCAATGCAGAAAATAATGCCTAAGCCTAATACAATACATAAACAAGTAGACATGTGTAATACTGAGCAACTAAAAAAACCTACGGGGAGAGGTGCACCCTGAGGAGGTGAGTCTTCAGTCGTTGCTTGAAGGTGGCCAGGGTCTCAGCTGTTCTGACTTCCACAGGAAGGTCATTCCACCATCGTGGAGCCAGAACCGACAGGAGACGTGACCGGGAAGCGCAGGTGCGGAGGGGGGGAGGTGCTAGGCGTCCTGAGGTAGCAGAACGGAGAGGTCTGGCAGGTGTGTAGGGTTTGAAGATCTTGAGGAGGTATGTTGGGGCTGATCCCTTGACTGCCTGGTATGCTAGGACCAATGTCTTGAATTTGATGCGAGCTATAACAGGCAGCCAGTGGAGGGTAGTGAGCAGGGGGGTGACATGGGAGTGTCTAGGAAGGTTGTAGACCAGACGGGCTGCAGCATTCTGGATGAGTTGCAGGGGTCTGATGGCAGATGCGGGAAGGCCAGCCAGGAGCGAGTTGCAGTAGTCCAAGCGGGACAGTACCATTGCTTGGATACACTTGCATTTGCTAATATGGCGGCCGTGCAGACGTATCGCTGCAACATACAACGGCAGCCAATGTGTCATCTATGTATTTATATCTATGGACATAAGAACATCTAAGGACAACATTAGGCATCTTTGTGTGAAACTATGTGGCAAGAATGGATGGTAGCAATTTGCACCCATTGTTTCAAAGCAAGACACATACGTTTTCTTATGTAAGTTTCTTTCCTGAAGAATACTGGTGCGCTCTTTGCGTTTCCTGAGGCTAGCATAAGTAATCAACCTTATGAGATAATTCTCATATAGTCTTTCAGTTTTTCATGGCCTGGTTTTTATACCAACAGCTGATTTCTCCACAGCCTCCCTTAGCTGAGAAACCATAGTACTCTGGACACTCCCTCTGTTTTTTAATATAATCTACAGTAACCCATTTTCAAATCAATACTCCAGCGTTGACCTGCTTTCTATGCAAGTGTGAGTGCATTAGCATGGACTGTGTCTGAAGAGCCAGGGATATGATATGATATGACAAAGTTTGGTACCTTACATGTCAGGCAGATCATCCTTGTAAACCATGCCCTACATTAAACCAGTCCTATTAAGGGAGTGCTTTTTTTTTTGCCTTCACTACTTCAAAATAATTATGTCACAAAGAAAGATGACTGATTTAGCGATATGACTATAATCATTATCATCACTATTATCATTTTATGTCAGTTAGCAGATGCCCTTATTCAGATTGAACTACAATGGCTAAGATAATTGCTATAACAATGGCAACAATGAGGAATTCTAAAGGAAGCGCATATTACATTTAGAAAATGGAAATAAAAATAATATGGAAGCAATTAAATGAAGAGCAGACTAAAAACAAGCTGAGGATCATCATGTCGAAGAGAACAATAATGGAAAGGGTAATGGGTTTGAGATGGAGAGGTGTGAGTAGAAGTGAAATGGAAAGCGGGGGAAACACAGGTAATGATTAAACAGGTGTGATTTGATGGGGAATTCATTCCGCCACTGAGAGACTAAAGAACACAGAACCACATTTACCAACGGAAAAACAAGTGGAAGAAAGAGTGTAATACTCTGATATCAGGGTATGAAAGGGAGCATATGAAAAAATATTATATTAGAGGGAGCAGTTATCAAACAAATGTGTGTTACTCTCCAAGGTGCCTTCAAAAACTCAAAAACCTGAGATTCTTTTGAAAATTAAGATAATTTAGATCGATATAAGGAAATGGAAATATTCCACCAACACCAGTTGGAGTCCAGAGTTGAGTGGAGGTGATGCAAAAGTGGTTTGATTCCTGTTGTGTCTTCCCCACTAATGCAGGTTCTTGGAAGGATGGTGGATAGACAGCTGACATCTACAGACAGTGTGCGTGGTGGTTTAATAATTATCCGGTTTGCTTGGCTCAGTCAAAAGGTTGATTGAGCAACATCTGAACTGCCCAGCATGTGATCTGCTGTGCCGGGTTGCTGGAGAAGCTTAATGAAGTACAAAGATCAGGCGTTGCCACTTGGGCTTCAGTGGCACGCGGTTGTAGTTGTCCCTCTAATCTTCAGGATCCTGCAGGCAGCCAGAGGAGAGGTGACCAGGGGTGATGCGATCGCTGTGATGTAAGCCAAATTAAAAGATGGCTTCCGCTTTTCCTTTATCTTTCTGAAGCACCGTTGAAAGCGCAGAGGCAGATGTTACTTAAAGGCCCTTTGCGCCGTTCTCAAAAGTCTTTGTCGACAAAGTATGTGTCTCAAAAGTCCAAATTCATGTTCAACATTGTCATTTTCATCGACAAAGTATGGAAATGGTACTCTCCATTACACCTCACTAATTCATCGTTCAACATTGTCATTTTTCTCCCTCCTTATTAAAACCACACCACGTTATTCATTCTCCTTCTGGTCGCCCCCAGTGCATTTTCTTGTTGCAAAGATAAAAATGGTTCATTCTCCGTTTCTGCATCGTTTCTGCGTTTTCAAAGCTTGCAATGTTACTTGTCAACTGTGGGATGATATTGTATATATTTTTACATGAAGTTACTGCCATTGTTGTTCAAATAAGCTGGTCGCTCATTGGACAGTCACATTAACCTTTGCGTCTGCACTGATAATGCATTGACTTGTATTTTTTCAATTGAACCTAGAATTCGATTTGTTCATGAAAACGCTATTTAAACGTTATATCTTACATAAGTATGTATGCTTAAAGTGGGGGGATTTCCATTGGTAATCACACAACGGGATTATTGCCATTCTGACAACTGCATCTCAAAACCAATAAGTAAAAAGGACTTCTGGAAAGTTATACTAAATTGTGTGTCCATAATTCTAGTACAGAAAGGCTGCAGCAAACTGGTTTTCAGGCCAACTGGTCACCTCAACCACTGAAGAAAAAATGTATAGAGAATTCATGAATTGTTCCAGGTGTAAATGTGCAGGAAAAAGGTAAAATGTGCAGGAATATGTTCTGGATTGTGGCCTTCCAGAAGTCAAATCTGGGGACTCCAAGTGATGTTGACCATCTTCTTAGTTTTAAGCCTGTCCAAAATGCCAACTACTCTTCTTACTAAACCAAATTTAATTTAACGAATGGAATTTCATGGAATAATTCTGTGTCATAAATGACCAAGTGGCATAAATGCATCCTGGTGACATTTCGTAATGCTTGCCTTTTCCAGAATGTGTTTGAGAAGCCATCACTCCCAGAATACAAGGTGGCAGCGGTGCAGAAATCCCGCTTCATCCTACTTCACTACAGTGTCTCCAAGGCCCTATGGGACTGGATGATCCTGCTTGCCACTTTCTACGTGGCCGTTACTGTGCCCTACAATGTCTGCTTCACTCCCTATGATGAATTGGACACCGCTGCTCGCAGTACCATCGTCAGTGACATCGCCGTAGAGATGCTCTTCATCCTGGGTAAGAGGCATGCTCAGGTTTCCATGGTTATGGATCAATGGGTGGTCCCGTCATAAATTAATTGAAACCAGGGCTGGACTGGGAGAAAAAATCGGCCCTGCCATTTCGCGCTCAGACCGGCCCGGCACCCGGTGCGAGCGCCGCATTTTCTGTCGACCGGGGTGCTGCGCGAATAAATCTGTCGACGGGGCAGGGGGTGCTGCGCGAAAAGAAGCTGAGACCAGTTCGTTTATATGCGCGAAAAATTTATTGCGCCCCTCGGAACACCCGGTCCGTGGTATAATGTATATAAAATGATTCTACCGGCCCTACCGAGGCCCTACCGGCCCAAAACTAGACCGGCCCACCGGGCATTTGCCCGGTAGACTATATAGCCAGTCCAGCCCTGATTGAAACCACTACTTTACCACCAGATGGTATTGATTCAGACCCTCTAATGGGCTGAGTCCTCAGTATTGACTCAATGTACTTGCCAATAAAGTGGCAATCAGCACACTTCACTGGTTTTAACACAAGCACTAATAACATTTACATGTATCTTAGGTCCCTTGACACAATACAGTCAACTCCAAAATGATTCACACCCTTGATAAAGGTAAGCTTGCATAGCAAAAGCGAAATTTTGGTCTCATGTGATCATAACACCCACTTCCATTCAAAGTTTGGCATTGGAACTCTCATTGAAACTGGGTTTTATGGTCAGATGAGACCAAAATTGAGCTTTTTGGCTATCCACACCAGCAGTGGGTTTGACTTTGGAAGAAGGATACTTGTTGCAAAGAACCTATACCTATGATGAAATATGGTGGTGGATCTTAGATTTTATTGGGTTGTTTTGCATCTACTCATCCTGGGGCTCTTGAGGTCAATTGAATCATGAATCCCTGAATCCCTTTGCCAGGAAGCTTAAACTTGGCCCCAAATGGATCTTTCAGCAAGACAATGATCCCAAGCATACCTCAAAATCAATAAATAAGTGGTTAACTGACCACATAATTACTGTTTTACCATGGCCCTATCGGCCTCAAGACTTGAACCCTATCAAAAATGTGTGGTTTCAATTGAAGAGGGCAGTCCAAAAGTACAGACCAAAGTATCTGAAGGATCTTGAACAATTCTATGTTCACCAATCTCATAAAACACTAGAAGATGACTCAGTAGTGTCATTCTTAGGAGGGGAGGGTCCTCAAGTACTGGAAACAGGGGTGTGAATAATTGTGACATCTTTTTCGTCTTCTCTGAGCAATTGTTTTCACATTTTTGATAATATAATATAGCTTGTTACCTGTATTATTTATTTTGTATAGCCTTTTTTGTACATCTCTATCAAGGGTGTGAATCATTTGGAGTTTGGTACTTGGTATTTCTCAATTTCCCCAAGACTAAAAGACAAATTTTGATAAATTCTTACTTTTACTGCAAATCATACAAAACAATTATTCTCAATATACTATGTGAAAATTTAGTACCATTCATTGCATGGAAGACAATTGCCATATCCTTAAAACTGTTACAACTACTGCCTGACTGAGGCTGTCCGACTCAACAGACATCATCCTGAACTTCCGCACCACCTATGTGAGCCAGTCTGGTCAGGTGGTGTACGATTCCCGCTCCATCTGTATCCACTATGCGGCCACCTGGTTCTTTGTGGACCTGATCGCTGCTCTGCCCTTTGACCTCCTCTATGCATTCAACGTCACAGTGGTGGGTATCCTCTCTAACATACGTATGCAGGCTGTGAGCAAGGATCAAATCAAATCAAATGTATTTCTATAGCGCTTTTCACAAATGCCTTGTCACAAAAAGCTTAACAGAAGGGAACCGAGGCCTAGACCCCCCCAAAAGCAAGCCTAAGGCAACAGTGGAAAGGAAAAACTCCCTTGATAGGGAGAAACCTTGGGAGGAACCATACTAAAAGGGGGGGAACTGATCCTCTTCTGGCTGGCACAGGGTGTGTCCAAAAAATAATGTATCATGGTCAGTCCAAGGTGACTCATGGCTGGCTGACTTTGTGCCTCCGAGTTAGGTAGCCAGTGGGGGGCTAAACCACGTGAAGGGGGTCCAGATCCAGGGACTGGTGTAGGCGTGGGGGTGAGGGTTGATGGGGGAAGCTCACACTTCTCGCAGGATCTAGGGCTCGGGGGTAGGTGCCCCCGAGTCAGAGGCCAAGGCAGAGAAGAGAAGAGAACATGCAGTCAGAAAAAAAGCAGTGCTATAGCCAGTAGCATTATGTGAGAGCAGGGGAACACAAGCATAGGAAATATACAGATAGCCCCAACAGGTGTAAGCTATGGCAGCATACCTATTAGGAGAGGGACAGAGAACACACGCAGCCATGAGAGAGTTCCAAATCATCCACACCCAATCAAGGAAAACCAGTGGTGGTAACACGTTGAGGAGGTGACAATATGGAAAGTTTCTCACTCCATAAGACATTAGGGCACAGCCTTCTCCATCTCTCCACCTAGACTATGTTTGGCAGTAGGCTAGGCTGAAAAGATATGTTTTTAATCTAGACTTAAAAATGTAAACTGTGTCCGAATCCCTAACATGCTTTGGTAAACCGTTCCACAACAGAGGAGCTCTAAAAGAGAAGGTTCTACTACCAGCTGTGCTTTAAAAAATTCTAGGGAGTAATCGATGGCCGGCTTCTTGTGAACAAAGCAGTCTGGACTGTGATGTAACAGAAGCACCCAGAAAAAACACTGAAATATGTGGTATAACTTGTTAATAAGGTGGCCACCCACACTACTCAGGTTCCTTCTGTTATTTTACTCTGTATTTGGCAGATTTTGTATCTCACAGGAAAGTATTATTTCAGACCCCCGTTTCTCCCCAGTTGGGTTTTGCACAGCAATTCTTTTCAAAACCATTGACAGCCAAGAAAGAAGCATACTACATTCTATAGCTTATTGGATTGATGGCAGCTTGCTGGTTTCTGCCTCCAGACAAAAAAATAATCCAGCCACCCTACACCTTATCTGCATTTTAAAATTAAAAAACCTCATGCTTCCACGGTGTACTTCAACTAAATCTTCCCCAGACCTTCATACATTATTACTTCCTAGGCTGCTTTTCTCAAAGCAACTTTATTTGGCTTTCCAGGGAAGATCAGCTGTACTCTTTAAAAGTGAATTTGCTCAAGGCAAAGTATTGAGCACTTCATTTTACTGGCTGCTACGTTTGACTCATCTCAATGGTCCCTGAGTTGCTCATCTGCCTCGCTGCCATGCAGACTGTGATAAGCCGATGTAGCCATCAGTTTGTGTGTGTGTATGTGCGCATGTCTGTGTGTGTGTGTGTCTGCGTGTATGTGTGTGTGTGTGTTTTTTCGGCCCAGACTTCTCTGGTCCACCTACTGAAGACGGTGCGACTGCTCCGCCTGCTCCGCTTGCTGCAGAAGCTGGACCGGTACTCCCAATACAGTGCCATGGTGCTGACCCTGCTCATGTCCATGTTTGCCCTGCTGGCACACTGGATGGCGTGCATCTGGTACATCATCGGCCGCAAGGAGATGGAGAGCAACGACCCCGACACCTGGGACATCGGTGAGCGTTACAGGGCCTTGCCCTTCAGCCATGCGCCTTCTGCCCCTTTCTCCTCTGTTGGGGTGACATCTGCAGTATTAGCGATGATCAAAGTGAAAGGTGAGGCTAACTCCTTCTGTTCAAGGTCCACCAAAGATTTTCTGCTTGCCAGCTGTACAGTATAGGCCAGTAAGTCACTTTCCAACTTTTGGGAACACGGCCAATTCACCCAACTCTGCGAATTGAAAAAACTTCCTTTCCCCTCGGGCGACTGAATGATGTGATACGGCATCGCGCTCTGTAGCACCTGCCCAGCAGTAAGACAACAACAGGACTGAAACTCTGCCAGATTGTTAGTTGTGATACACATGAATAGAATTTGGACCTTTTGCCAAGAAACCCCTGGAGTGAGGTAGCCAGGCACAATTGCTCTCCCATCACGGTTAATTGCGGTGACCTGTTGGGCGTCACTGCTCCACAATTAGGACTGGCCTCAGGGGGATTTTAGGGCTGGGGCACTCATCAGATTTTCCCCATTTTCTCATGGGGGGAGATCCAGGTCACAGACAGTAATTATGTTTATCCCATCCTGAAAGTACCTAATTCTGCCCGGTCCCAGGTGTGGGTTGCTTGGGCTTTGGTAAATTGCATGGGCAAATGGCTTGCAAAAGCACCTGTCACCTTAATTGTCTGTTGACCAAGGACCTGAACCATGCAGTGGATTCTCATTGTCCACGGCTCTTTGACGCTGTGAGTGCTGTGTGCTTAAGTGCTTCTGAGTGTGAACCCACGAGTCATGCTGATTACCTTGAAGTGCATTAGCTGCTGAAGACGCTCAAAGGCAGGCTATTGTGTGTTATCGTTTGGTCCACTTGTGCAGTGTATCTGAAGCGGCCCTGTGACAATGGGTGGCATGCGTTGGGCTGCACAAGTTTTCAGTGGATTCAGAAAAATGTATCTCTTTCTTTTACTCTTCCTCTCTTTTTTGGCCTTCTCCCTCTCCCTCCCTCTCCCTCTCACGTCCTCTCTTTCTGTGCCCTTCTCCAGGCTGGCTGCACGAGCTGGGGAAGAGGCTGGAGACCCCGTACGTGAACAGCACGGTGGGGGGTCCGTCGGTGCGCAGCGCCTACATCGCCTCGCTCTACTTCACCCTCAGCAGCCTCACCAGCGTGGGCTTCGGTAACGTCTGCGCCAACACTGACGCCGAGAAGATCTTCTCTGTCTGCACCATGCTCATCGGTGGTGAGTCCGTCTGCACCATGCTCATCGGCAGTTAGCGCCACTTTACTCCTGCCTGCCTTTGAGTGAGCAGTGCCGTGTGCAAAAGAGCTCCATGGACATTCTCCTCAGAACTTGTGTTTTGGTGCTCCTGCACAAGTATTTGTCAGACTTGAGTTTCTCTTCTCAGTTTATATGACATTGCATTCCATCCTATACTTTTATGTTTTGTGTTGACACATTATGAAGTGTAAGTGATACACCGCTATGGTACACATGGTGGCGGCGGCAGTGGCTCAGTGTAGCGACATGGGCTGGCAAGCGGAGGGTTGCTGGTTCGAATCCCAGGAAGGCCAACAAAAAAACTATGAACTGTGAACCGGAGGGAGGCTAGTTCACTTTCTGAGGGACTGCCGACGTGCTCTTGAGCGATGCACTGAACCCCTAACTGCTCCAGGGGCACCATACTATGGCTGACCCTGCGCTCTGACCTATTCCTATTCCTACACATTGGGCTTAGACACCACACTACTGCACGGTCCTTGTAGAAGGACCAGTGCAGCTGTGTCTCTCTGGGCCAGGCTTGTGTGTGACTGGGCTCCACGTGTCCCCCGCAGCCCTGATGCACGCGGTGGTCTTCGGCAATGTCACGGCCATCATCCAGCGCATGTACTCGCGGCGCTCTCTGTACCACACGCGCATGAAGGACCTGAAGGACTTCATCAGGGTGCACCGGCTGCCACAGCAGCTCAAGCAGCGCATGCTCGAGTACTTCCAGACCACCTGGTCCGTCAACAACGGCATCGACGCCAACGAGGTACTGTACAGGCTCCTCTCTCTGGGAAAAAACACTCAAGCAATCGAAGAGTGTTTTTTCCAAAACTCACTCAGTCCACTTTGACCAATTTTGATAAAATACGTTTTGTTTATTTGATTTTTTTTGCAATTTTTATTTTTGCATGCAAAAAACCCACATTTTAACACTTAAAACCCTGAGAATAATAGTGTACAAGTAAAACTTCAAATATCTAACCATTTATCAGAAAAATAATACGCACCTTGCAACAAATATGGTTTATCAAAACTCACTCAGTCCACTGAGTGAGTTTTGGAGAAACACTCTTCAAATGCAGCAAAAAGAGGGCTTGATGTTGCCATAAAATAAACATGTAAATATTTGTAGCATCGACTCTTCTTGTGGATTAAATGAATTGGAATTAGAAGTAAGAAAAGGTACTATTGAAAAAATGAAACTTTTGAAAGTATTGAAAATGAACTGTGTCAGTACTGGTGATTATGGGAATTATGCATTATGGAGGTTCAAATTAAAGGATAGTACCAGATATAGCATTCATTTACACTCCAATCAACAGCTCAAAGGTAAATTATTCACTGATAGAGAGCAATTTACATTTCAGCAGGTAATCATTGAGGCTGATTCTTCTTGTTAGTTGTGACTGCACTTCATTATAACTTGTGAAACCTTATTGAGTCCTTCTACAATTTGGGAAATTGGCTCATACTTATACATTATGCAAGCAGATGTGTGAGTGATTTGTGCAAAAGAACTAGGGGTGCACTGATCTGGATTTTTGTTGCCGATGTTGTTTGCCTTGTTTTTTTTTTTCATTTTTTTTTTTCAACCAAGACAACTAAGAACTGGACATTTTAAAACCACTTCAATCATGTCTCTTTTCTGCATATTTTGTACATGTAAATCATAAACAAAAATCAACAGTCATAAATTAAAATAGATATTCTTAAATACAGTAAATGATTTTTTAAAAATCAGTTGCCGATATCAATAGTTTTTGAACAAAGGACGTCTGTTTACACAAACGTACAAAATATTTATGTATATGTAGATATATATATATACACTAGCGGTCAAAAGTTTTAGAACACCCCCATTTTCCAGTGTTTACTGAAATTTAAGCAGTTCAAGTCCAGTGAATAACCTGAAATGGTACAAAGGTAAGCGGTAAACTGCCAGAGGTTAAAAAAAAGGTTTAGGTTACCAAAAACTGAAAAATAATGTACAGGGAACAAGTAATGGGTTAAAGTGAGTTAACAGTCACTCTGTGCAAGTCACCAACTCTGGATCCAGCAAAAGTGCCCCAGACCATCACGCTTCCTCACCTACTCGACGGCGTACAAAAACCCTGCGTGATGAACTGAAGATTTCAAATTTTGACTAATCGGTCCATAAGATCTTCTTCCAGTCTTCAGTAGGCCACTGGCTGTGTTTCATGGCCCAAGCAAGCCTCTTTTTCTTATTTTACCATCTTAGCAATGGCTTTCTTACTGCCACTCGACCTGTCAAACCTGCAGCTCGCAGTTCTCTTCACAGTTGAAACTGAGACTTCCTTACTTCGACCAGTGTTAAGCTATGCTTGAAGCTGTTAGCCTGTGAGCTGCCTATCATGCAAGCTGTTAACTCTCAGAAACTTGTCTTCTGATTTTGTTGTGGCTTTGGGTCTGCCAGACCTCTTCCTGTCAGAGTTTCCTCTAGTTTCCAAGTGCCTTTTGATGGTGTAGGTAACTACTCACTGCCAAAAAATGTACATTATTTTTCAGGTTTTGGTAACCTAAACTTTTTTTTTAACCTCTGGCAGTTTACCGCTTACCTTTATACCATTTCAGGTAAAAACTGGAAAATGGGGGTGTTCTAAAATCTTTGACCAGTACTGTATGTACAAAATATGTATCTTTTCTGCATATTTTGTACATGTAAATCATAAACAAAACTCATAAATACATTACAATAATAAATATGATGAGAGCCAGCTAGGGGGCTATAGAATTGTCACTGGGACAGGGAAAATTTCATATTAAAATTTGATCAGTTATGTTCACACTTTTGCACGGATCTTGTTTTGGAAAGACACTATAGTTACTGGGTAACAAACAAACAACAAACCTACTGACCTAATCAAAGTTAGATCTAGCTAGCTAGCTGGTGGGTAGCAACTACCACTAACAACTAACAACTAATAGATTATAAGTTTTATGGTCCCAGCTTTGTTTTCACTCAAAACTAGTTCCTCGTCAGTCTCCACTTCAGTGTCACTGGATTATTGATCAGAATCACAGAAAATTGAATCTAAGGTAAAGCAAGCACTCATTCAAGCTATAATTGAAAGCCTAATATCTCTGATATTGTTATCTCTGTTGTTTCCGCTAGCTTGTTGTAGTGCAGAATCTTGTGTTTACATGCGTACATGCATTTATATGGTACAAACTGCAGATTTGCTTTAGATCAGCACAACCCTGAAAAGAGGAATCTGAACATGTGAACTCCTGTTTAACTATGTCGTGTCCTGATAGTCGCTCTACATCAGGGGCGGGCAAGAAGGGCCGTCTCTGCTCTTGACTTTTCTGTTCTGTTGACTTCTGGCTTTGATTATCCCAATTATTTCTGTAAACTGACATTTTGGCTACATTTTTTGAGAAGCTCATGAATGCCAGCTGAAGACCTGTTCTTGTGTCCCTACATGAAACGTTTTACTGGGGGCTAATCAACTGGTGTTGGCGTATACAGCTAATTAGCGAATTGAGCCATGGTAATTGGTGGAAACAAAAACCTGTGTACGATTGGCCACCCCTGCACTCCATGCTGCCCATGTGAGAGCCTGATTTGCTGTCGGCCTTGCTCTCTCCAGCTCCTGCACGATTTCCCGGACGAGCTGCGTGCCGACATCGCCATGCACCTCAACAAGGACATCCTGCAGCTGCCCGTCTTTGAGTGCGCGAGCAGGGGGTGTCTGCGCTCCCTCTCGCTGCACATCAAGACCTCCTTCTGCGCCCCGGGGGAGTACCTCATCCGCCAGGGCGACGCATTGCACGCTAACTACTTCGTCTGCTCGGGCTCCCTGGAGGTGCTGAAGGACAGCATGGTGCTGGCCATCCTGGGTCAGTGTCTGATTCATTTCCTTTCAATCATAAGCCACACGGCACTACTGTAGTGTGCAGATCTGTTTTATTTGAGATCTTAAGGAACACCTGCCTGCGTGTTTCTGGGCTTTTTGGTCGTTCTGCATTAGTTTCCATCACTGCTTAAGGCGTCATTATTGACGTGGGTTTTGTTTCAGCCTTCTTCTGAAAAACCTTTATGTTTTATGTTTATGTTCTTCAAAAACCTTGCCTGAACTTTTATCTTTGATGCTGTACCAGTTGAGATGAGGCAATTAAATGAGAGAAAAGTCTGTTTCTGAATCATGAAAATGGCAGACTCTGAGGCCAGACTTTTTTGATGTACATAATTATTTTATCCAATTGCCTTCATTCCAGTATGCAAAATGTTATTTAACTATAGCTCTATACGTCTTGAAGTCACAACACAAATTGTGTCCAAGTTACCATGGTTCTTTTCTCAGGATAGTATGTTTTGTTATATATCTACCTGTATATGTCCCAGTTCACTGATGGTTTTTATGCCAAAAGTTGCCCCTTATTTGACACAAGGCAATCCTGTTAATTAGGCTGAAGCATGTTGGAATAAAATGAATTTACATTTATTTAGACACATTGTCTGAAAAATATGTCTTTGTATTTTTTTTACAGGATACCACTATTTTCCTGTTTTCACTATAAGATACATATTCTGTTTTCAGGGTTTAATTAGATTAACCTTGACGTGTAAGAAACCACAAAGCATGGGAGACAGAGTGTCTTACTTAGCCAGCCACAATGCCATGGAGAAACCATTGTTAAGATTAAAGGGTTTGTGCAGCATTAGTGCATGTGTCAACATTGTGCATGTGCATTTTAGCACAGAACAGAATAGGCTATACACACCTTTTAGAGTGCCCTAGCACTACAGCAGACTACTAAGTCAGACTCTACTGGCAACCCCATGTATTTCAGAACAATCTCGTATTTATTCCTACATTCTGTCACAAGTCTTAAATCCTTCTCAGGAAAAGGAATCCATACACGCAGTATGCACGGGAATGAAAGGGAGATGCAGTGCCTCTCTGTCTGACATGCTGCTCTTGTTTCAGGGAAGGGAGACCTCATTGGGTCAGACCTGCCCACCCAGGAGCAGGTGATTAAGACCAACGCGGATGTGAAAGCTCTGACCTACTGTGACCTGCAGTACATCAGCGTGCGCGCACTGCGTGAGGTTCTGGAGCTCTACCCAGAGTACGCCAGCCGCTTTACCGCCGACATCCACCACAACCTCACCTACAACCTAAGAGAGGGCAGCGAAGCTGAGGTGAGAATTACACACACACACACACACACACACACACACACACACACACACACACACACACACACACACACACACACACACACACACACACACACACACACACACACACATATATACATCCAATGTTCAATACACATGCAGGTAACTAGCAAACAAAGGAAACACAATGTGGGGTGCATTTTCCTGCTGTGGTTTAGGTCCACTCAACCCCTTAGAGGGCAAGGTAAACACCAATATGTTGGTGTTTCCTTTATTTTGGAAACACCAAAACCTGTACACGCACACAACAACATGAAAAATATATAAATACACACAAAAACATGTACACATATACAAGTGCACACACATATACACAAACATAGTAACAGACAAACGCACACCCACATCTGTGTGGACCCATGTCCACACACACACACACACAAGCACACCCAGAAATGGAAGCATACAGACATCCACAGCAAGGCAGCAAGGTACCACCAGCATGCACACACCCAGTATCTCATACAGACTTCCATCCAGTGTAACAAACACATATACAAGCAAGCATGGATGTTTAACAAACCCAGTCACTCATAAATGTGCAAAAACACAGAAACGGGCATGTATTTGCTTAAAGTGGCACCTACTGAGATGGGGACAGATTCATGTGTACATGCACTGATTCTGACATCCAATATGAAATAAAGTAGCAAAGCATCAGTGCCGAGCAGAAATTCAAAGCTGGCGCCCCCTGGAGGTGGACAGAGCTGTGCCGGTCGTACGAGGGTGAAGGCTGGGGTTGACATGACTTGACAGCGAACCAGGAGGGAAATCTGCACTGACCCAGAGAAGGACATGGCTTTGAAGGGCTGCAATCCATGATGAGGCCCTCAATCTTCTTGTGCTACGCCAAAGGGATTGAGAGCAGTCATGTCATGTCACACACATACACAAGTATTATTATTTCACTAATTGTATTACTGTATATGTATCCTTTCACTTGTTTAAAAACGTACTTACTTTACTTACAACCCTGCCAGTAAGTGTTTGTTGTCAGTATGTATCAAGAAGTGTCTTTGACTCACAAAGCTTGTCTGTGCCAAGATGGGGAGAACATTTTTATGACAAAAAATGCTTACGAATATGTAAAAAAAACATTAAAAACGTTAGTCCTATTATGACTAGATTGTCACATACGTATGGTAGGTGCTGTAACTTGCTAGCCAGCCTTCTCTTTCCATTGGGCTAATATCACATATTGGCTACAATAGAAAAAAACTTGTATAATTATATTACATCATTTACATGGGTGGTTTTGATTTGAATCACATGGACATGTTTGTATATTGCAATACCGTATGTACATTTACTTTTTCAATGTTTGCGCATTTTTGGTTGTTCTTTCCTTTGAATTTCTGGACTATTAGGCCACCATAGAAAACATTACAAAAACTATTAAAAAGATAATGTAATTACTCAAAATGATTAATTGCCAAAATGGTTTATACAGTATGCTGAAGCCGTACATGATAGGGAAGTCAAATTAAAGGTCAAATTGCTGGCAGTCAGACAGCGTAAAAGAGGCGACAATGAAGCTGCGAAAGGCCAGGGGTCTCAACCAAATGCAAATTAATGTGCTATTTATCAGTGCTGAGAAATGCTAATCCTCAAAATAACTTCTAATGTGGTATTTAGTTTTGGGTTATCAGCAATAATGTCCCGGGTGCTTCCCTGTTGCCATCTGCTGCGAGTGTGGTCTGGCACAGGCCCAGGCACCCAGCGGCGCACTGACAGAATGAAGAAAGACTGCAGAATAGACACGGCCTCTTTCTGCCTCTCCCTCCCTCCACGCTGAACCCCTATGCTCTTCTGCGAACACAGCGAAATAAGAAAGAGTTGTACTGAAGAAACACAGCACCCCAGTTTGGTACAGTCACCTCGCTCACTTGTTTTAGGTGAAATTATGAAAGTTAATTGAAACTGCTTAACTTCAGATGTATGGTTTAATATGGGTACTGCACAGTGAGCCTTGTTCCCATTAAAATAGAGTGACACCATGTTAGATGGTAGTGTAAATTGCTAACAAAATGTCTCTGTTTATGTTAGGATTATTGACTCTGCACTTCGTCCAGGTCAATGAAGCCAGGACAGTGAAAATTCATAGCTCTTGTCCAGTACCCTGCAGATCCTGACGTGTTGTCAGTTTTGCTGTTATTACCCAAGTATAGGCCTGACCCCACTCAGCGTTACAGTGTCACTATTCCTGGTGGTAATTATGAAATTGTATTCTCTGGAATCCAGCAGTGATCAATAGCAAATAGTGCATTTATCACTGGCTGATTTCACTTCAGTTATGTATAGACACGTTTTAATGAACATAAAGGTATACAAAATACCTCAAATGGGTATTTATTGCTGCTATATTTTTTGCCAGGATTTCAGTCACGTTTTCTTTCCTGTTTGCGTATCCGTGTTTATACTTTGGCCTCCAGTAACATTGGGCCATTGTGTTTCCAGGGCCTTACAAGGTTCTCCCGGTCACCCAGACTCTCCCATGTAAGTAAAAGGCTTCTTCATTCTTTTTGTTGTTGCCATTATTTATGGAGAACAATTTATTACCTCGAGAACTGTATGACATAGGCATAGTTGGAGGTTACATGGCCACGGGCATGTCGATTTTAAATACAAATATATATATATAAATTATATATATATACACATATACAATTAAATACAAATGCTAGCAATAGAGGATTTGAGGTGAAGTTAGCTCACTCAATCCACTGCCTACTGCGGAGGACGTACACTACCGTTCAAAAGTTTGGGGTCACCTTCCATCTGGACTATGGCTAATCGGGCACTCCTTCATTCTTCAGCAAGATAACAACCCGAAACACACCTTTAAGTTGTGCAAGAACTATCTGGTGAAGGAGGAATGTGAATAACAACTCAAACTAAAGACCTGGCCTGCCCAGTGTCCAGACCTCAATCCCATAGAACTTGTATGGGACAAACTGGAAAGGAAGAGTCAAAGCAAAGCAACCCACCCACAAGTTTCTCTGGGAATTGCTGCAGGATAGCTGGGAAAACATGTCGGGTGATTTCCTGCTAAAACTTATTAACCGAATGGCCACTGTTTGTGAGGCTATTCTCACGCCAAAGGGTGACTATTTTGAGGAATCCAAGATTCAATTTTCAATATAATTTTCTTGAACATTTCTTTGATGTTCATTTTGTTCATTGTTACATGTGTTTTTTGTCATTTTAAAGTATTTACAGGAATGTATACGGTGTAAAGCATTGTCAATTATGAGATAAAAATAGTTTCCAGCAGATGACCCCAAACTTTTGAATGGTAGTGTAACTAAGTTAGTTAGCGAGTTGACCTGTCAGTGAAGCGGCAGTCAACAACCTAGCCATGTTTCGCTGAAAGCTGAAGGATGCATCACGGAGCCATTGTGGACACACACTCTCTGTTAATGTCAATAAAAAGTGTTAAACATTATGTGTGACAATTAATAAGCAAGCCTTATATTACACCTGGCACCGAATTGAATAAGTACACTGGTGTAACGTTAGAGAAAGTTCATTCTTTTATTTTACTGAAGATTAGCACAGGTACAAAACTTGATGACTTAACTTACTTCAACCAGTGGGGTTCGGCAGTGCGAGGCAAACGTGACGTTATGTAGATATTCAACTCACGTTTAGTAGTGTAACCAGAGCTGCCAACTCTCACGCATTGAGCGTGAGACACGCGAATGACCCTTCTCATACGCCCTCACGCTGTGAAACCCCAAATCCCAGTTTTAGTTTTTTTCCTCCCTAAATAATCATATGTCCTGCTGCTCCCGCACGCACCATTGGATTTTGAGCGCAAGTGTATAGTAGTCAACCCTGGGAGCGCGATTCGTGAGTGTTGCAGGGTTGCCACGTCGACCTAAATGTAGTTGTTTGAGAAGCGCTCAGTCGACGTAACGTTATGTGCACTCAATCAACGGATCTGGGTGCACTGCACTGCTGGCGGGACACTGACAGCCACTCTGAGATTCAGAGATTTAGGAGTAGGGTTCGACCGATTTTTATAGGCCGATACTGTTGCCGATATTTTGGGGCTGAAGCTGCCGATAATCGATATTTAGATTTAAATTCGATTTTTATACAAAAAAATAACAAGATTGAATTACTAGAATAATTATCTTTTCAATAAAACAGTGTTTGAATGTGAATAAATAAAATGTGCAAAGAAAATAATATTGCAAATGCAAAATAAAAGTGCCCTGTGACCTGCCGTCTACAAACAGTTTTTTTTACTCTCTTCATTTACTTCATCGTTGGTATTGTAAATAGTCTCAAATCATACTAGAGGGCAGTGCTTGAATTGGGCCGGAGCTCACCGAGAGTCCCGCCACTTCTAAATTTTCAATGTCTGCGTCCTGGGACTTATTTATGATGAACGGTAATCACTTAAATTAAGTCAATTTCCAACTTTTCTGTGACTTTTGAGAGGTGAAATAACCAGTTTCCATTGATAATTAGAATATGAAATAAGATCCAGGTCATAAAAGACTATTCTACACCCAATAATCATATTTCCATAAAAATGGGCTGCAAAATGCATGTCCGCGAGGTTCGCAGTGGACTACAATTCCCAGATTACAACTCACACGTGACATGTATTATAGATAACGTATCACACGTAGGCTAGTACTAGCAGCGCGTTGTGGCTGAGGATATAGCGGGACGTTCAAAATAGTTGACATCAGATGTTTTACATTAATAATAGCCTAATCTAAAATGTTAGCATGGCTAAATAATGCGTCAGGACACAAACTGTCCGGAGAATGAAAGTGGTCGTGTCAGACTGTCCCTGTCAATTGCCCGCCACAGCGGCAGACCTGAAAAAAGTGAGTCCCAGCACTTATTTTAACACAATTCCAGCACTGCTAGAGGGTAGAATTGGACTAGCAAACGGCAGGCCAGAAGGCAAGTCAGAGAGTAAACTCTATCATATGGGAGTTAGACAATAAACTTTCATATTCCATAAAAGGCTAATATTGGTAGTTCGAATCCAACTAATTTGTTCTAGTTATTTGTGAGAAGAGAATCACACATTCCATTGTTTCACAGTTAAAAAACCTGATGTAAACCTGATGTCATGCCTTTTTTAATCACCTTGCCAGATACAGTATGTTTAAAAGACCTCTCTATAATGTCACCAGAACTGACCTTTCACAGTCTCTATACCTGAAAAAAATAAAAAAATAAGCTGCTTATATGTGGTTTAGTGAGAACAATGGAGGGGGAAAAAAGAAAATTCCTTACCCCCTTTAACAAAATCTCACTCCAAACTATATAGAAGAGTTGGCAGCCCTGGTATAACAGTGAACAGTTAGCTTAGCCACCAACAATTGTAATTAATGTATTCGCCATATTGTGTGTGTTATCAGCGGTTGCTAGTTTTTTTATGTAGCCTAGCCACCATGGCTAACGTACGGCTTGAGCGTTATGTGCTACGTAATGTCCCACAGGCCTTTGCGAATGCTACAGGTATTATTTATTATTTAGTTATGTTAACGTTTTACTATTTGTACTGTATAATTGTGGAATGGTGCTTGGTGAATGGTGTGAAAGTCTTCCCCTCCCCTGTTACGGAGGGTTATTGTATGTGACCCTTTGTGTTGTGCACCATGATGGTGTATGTGTAGAGAATGATCCCTGTGTATTTATGTTGCATCATAACTACTTGATACTGCTGTAAAAAAAAAAGAAGCAAAAGTGACTTATCTCTTATGGCATGACAGTTTTATGAAAAGTATTGATTACTCGTTGCTTGGACTCTCACGTGCGGTACTCATTTATGGAGTAATGTCCTGTGTGGTTCCCAGAGAGCTTAACTCACTGAACACCCAACCAACACATCCTTAATGAAGAAAGCTGACGCATAAAGGAAGCCGATTCACTCAGATGCCTACAGTACATTTCCAAAGACACCCACTCCTATCCAACTCAGCTGGATTTGGGCAGTTTTTTTTCTTTTTCAAATATTTTATTGACCTTTTCCTTAAATTCTTCCAATTATATCACCAAATAGCTACACCAAGAGATCTAATTAGGATATGATAGAAAGGACTTCCTGCACAAGTTCCCAGGGACACAAACAGACACAAAAGAAGGATGAGACATGCTCACAGCTGAAGTCTTATTGCACTGCCAGTGCTAGCAATAGCATTACGCTAATGTAATGGATAGTGGTGTTTGGCCATGCTAAAGGAGACCCACACCTTCTATACTCAAACGTGTTCAGCTCAGTAACGTATGCGGGTGCAGGGAACGCAGCTCTTTGATTCTGCACTTTTAATCTGTCATTTTCTGGTCCCTTTCTCACTGCGACCACAGCATCTCCTTGTCACAGCAATGACACTGCTAAGTGCTGCGGTTCAGCTCTCAGGCACGCACAGTCCTGTTACTGTAATTGGGAGATGCCTGTGCAGTAGACAGCACTCTGATCATGCTCTCCGCCATTTCCAATGGAGGTGCAGCCCGATAGAAGAGAAGCTCTGTGATAAATTGAACAAAGACATTGGATCAGATTAAATAAGGGAACACTAGAAATGATTGGTTCTGAGTGTGCATCTCTCCAAGTTCATTACATTAGCACCACGCTCCACGTCGATTTGCAATTTAGTGTTACCTTTGTCTTTGAATGTATAATTTACTCAGAGAAGGGGTCCAGTGCTTGTGTATTTTGAGTAGTTGTGTGATAGTATTTTGATGCCTGCCTCTCTGTGTGATATATGGATGCATAATTTAATTCGATATTGAATGTAAATATTTTACTTTCATTTTGGTTAATTTGACATATTGAATATACCTGATTCCAGCTTTTATATCGACGTGTATTTGTTTTATAGTCAGTGCATTTAATTATATATGGTTTTTATATATGCAATACATGCAAGTTTTTTCTTTTAGAGTCTGGTCATCTTTATTATTCTTTCAGTTTATTGTCTTGTTGGTTGTTTTTTGTTTTTTTCATCATTTATTTCAGATTTTTTTCCCAGTTTTTCTCCCAATTTGGTGGCCAACTGTACGCTATATGCTATATTTCTTCAATTCACTCTCCCCCATGAGCCCACTGTCCGTCACACGGGACAAGCCAGTAACCCAATGATCCGCCTCCTCTGAGATGGAACTCGCCCACCTGTCTTACAGGGACGCCCTCCGTGCTTCTCGGCGAGCTCGTGCCGGCTCTCCCATCCCCCTCCCCCTGGGGCGGACAGCCAATCGCCACCCCCGAGCGTTGCCCCAGCCACAATGGGCAACTTGCACTCCGGGGAAATGCTTTTACCGTTATGCCACTCGAGGACCCCCTCGTTGGTTCTTTTGTACTGTGGTGTGGACCAGACATCTCTTTCCTTAAATGTATTCTCCACCCACAGACAGAGGAACCAGAATGTTAAAATAGCAGCTTTGCTACTGCTTGGGAGTAGCTTTGACACCTGAAGGGAGGAGGACTAATCATGTTTGTTTGGTCCCTGTTCAGAACCGGCTGGACCACGGGCCCCCACCGGAGCACAAGCTGCCCTCCATCGTGGAGGCCGAGGCCGAGCCTGAGGAGCACTTCCACCTCTCTCCCGCCTCCAAGTCGCGCAGGAACCTGACGCTGCCCAGTCTGAGCAGCCCGGTGCGCCGCACGTCCCTGGGCAGCCTGCTGGGGGATGAGCTGAGGCAGTTCAACGCCCTGCGGCGCTGTCGCTCGCCTGTCCGCGGCTGCCGGGTCCGCAGCTCCTCGCCCCAACAGCAGCCCAAGGAGGAGGCCCAGCGCTCTCCGGTCCTCCCCCGTGCCCCACCGCCTATCTCCAGTGCCGAGGCTGGGGCCTGCCGCAAACCCTCCAAGCTCCTCATCCCTTCCCTCAACTGCTTCGGCCCCCCAGACCTTAGCCCCAGGTACGGCAGCGGGGCAGAGGGCGGAGACACAACACGACACACTGGGGTAATTCTACACCAGCGTTCAGAGCCAGCCATTTTAGATGTACTTGCCTTAAAGCTTGAGGTCTATCTCCAACGTCTGAAGCATATTTCTGAATCCACCAGACACAGTTACGAATACAGCTGACCACATAGAGGGTTACCCATATCTTGGGAAGGACCGAAATTGGCTGTTTTTATTTGTACTGTTTTACTATCTAACTTGCATAGAACAACTCATCCAGTATTGTCAACCCATTATTAAAAAAATAGATTAAGATTTGTATTTATTTTGGGACAAATGTTTTTTTAAAGGCAAAATATCTCAAATATGTGGGAAAACTCACACTTAATTAAAGAAGAAGAAAATAAATGCTGAAATGATCAAAAATAGATTAATTTGAAATAATGTTTGTTGTTTTCAAAGCAGGGCAGCAGAGTAAAGCAGCAACAGACCTTTCATTAAAGCTTTCACCTGCGGATGAATATGTAATAAGTGCACATACATTTATAGCACAATAAAAGGCATTCATATTAAATAGATGGAGCACACCTATACCATTATTTAGGAGTGCACAGGGGTATGTGCAAACTTTCAAATGGCTTGTACAATTACTCTTGGTCAAAATATAATTTGGTTCAAAAGTGTCTCAATGGCATAAGGAAGCAGTGGCGGTTGGATTGCAAACACATGATAAAATAGGACAATATATATCATCTGCCACAAGGTGCACCCAAATATGAAGTCAGTCCAGACTGGCTCAATATTAGCATGTACCGTTGCAGAGAGAAAATAGAGCTCTGTGTCCTTCAGATCTGTCTGCTAACTCTATTAGGTCGTATAATGACATGGTCATGGTCAAATATGCAATTAGTGAGAAGGCATAACAATGAAAAAGAACAATATTCACCAGAGGAAATACATTGGTACATTAAATCTAATGCTGGCAGCCTAAAATGTTGAGTTTTGTAGTACATCCATAGAAAGCATGAGAGATTGATGTCTTCATTAAGACCCTTCGGGTGTAGCATCTTTGAGTAATATATCCATTTGCATTCCATTTTCTGGAGTCTTTGTTCGAGCTTCCCGGATCTACGTGACTGGAATTCTTCATATCTACATCTAAAATGGAAATTGTCATACTGCAGCTGGACAAAGGTTTGGTTAGGGAGCCTCTGCCAGTGACCGTACCGACTGTGACTGACTGTGGTTGACTGTGCACACTGACGGGGAGGAAAGTGAAATGGAAAGAAATGTGAGAATAATTGAATAATTATCGGAGCTTCTCAACTATCCGGAAACGTGCCTGGTAAAAAAAATAAAGAAAAACATTTATTCCAGATTTGAAAGTTGCCAAGAAAATTGACAAATAATAATACAGTCTATTTATTATAAGGAGATCACTCCATTTATCAGATATCAGACTTAAAATAATAATAAAGAATAATAAACTGAGGTTCATAGAAATTGCTTTTAATAAAAACTTTATAGTCACTCCTCTCTGCAATATTATAGAAAGTATTGATGTAGATATGTGACTGTTGCACTGTTAATTTGAAGGCCCAATGTACATGTGGGTTTATATTGTGGCTGAGTATCACCATAAACTTTCCTATTATAAATTTGTCAATTCAACAGGAGGGGAAAAAATGGGAATATCTAGCTCGGTCTGAAGTGGGCTTGGAGTAGGAGTTGGAGCTCAAGATCTTTGTTGAGCAATGTTCCCCAAAAGGGAGCTACCATGTGATGTCAATTACCGACTTGTTTTTGGCAAGGTTTTACCGACAAAGGTTTTTGTTCTTCTCACCAAAACACAATGATTGGTTCAAATCAGGAATTGACAGTCACTGATTGACACAACATTGTAGCCTCACCTACTATGGGGTGTATAAAGGCTCTCTCCCATTACTAGTTTCAATCTTAAAGGCGAGGTTGTCCGTATCTTTTATTTTATCAGTATAACTTTCTCCTGGTTGAATCGGTTGAATGACCTTCCTATTTCTTGGGCCTCATTCATAAACTAAGAGTAAATTAATTTCCATGATGAGTAGAATCCCTATAAGTTTCAACCAGCCCTTCACAACTGTACAATTCTCACTTCTATGTCTTTAGTTGCTGCTATATTAATTTCACATCATTAAATACACATCTCTTTCCCTGAGGCACATGTGAGGTACGGGATAAGGACCCAGACGCAGACCAGGATCAGGCAAAAAGGAACGTTTAATTCAGGCAGGGGTCAAACCCAGTAGTCAGGGTAGCGAAGGTACAAAATCTAAATCCAAAGAGAAGTCACAAACAATCCAAAAGTCAAAACCAGAAAATCAGAGAAGGCAAACAAACAGAATCGGCAGGCAAACGCGAAGTGAAAAAACAGAAGGGGTGTCTCGGTTAAATGCTACAGACTCTGGCTTACTGACAATCGGCACAGGGAATGAAGATCAATACTCTGACGGGAATAGAACATAAACACGGAACTTATATACAAGCAGGGAAGGGAAACACAATAGGAATCAGGTGTGACTGGGAGGAGAGAGGGGTAGGAACACAGGTGAAAACAATGGGATTCGTTAATCCAATAACGAGGGGAAACGAAAGACACGGACTGGGAATAACACAAACACATAGACAATAAACGACCTGGAAGAGCAGGCAGACACGTGCACAGTTCGAAGGGGAGGAGCGCAAAGAGAGAATCTGCGTGCGAATGAAGTGGAACGTGAGAAGCGTACAGGGATAGGACAACGAGAGAGAGAGAATGATAGCGATAGTTAGAAGTGTGAGATCATTAGTGATTAGTAGTGTTAGTAACTTAAACTAAATCCCTAATGTTAGTAGATTGGTAGGTTAGTACTATATACATCTAACTAATATATACAAAGTGTTATAGAAAGAAAGAAAGAAGTAAAACGAGATTAGAAACTAAGACGGAAAAACCGAAACATAGAATTTCCCGAAGTGCAAATGACAAAGACAAGGATTGGATCTCGAACAGGAACAATGACAGACGGGGAACAGAACATTAATGAAACATGACTGAAGAATGATAAATAAACAAAGTACAAAAACAAACCGAACAGACACTCAAAACATAACAGCACATCTCTTATTGAAGCTCTTAAGTGAGGTTTCACAAACTAGGCTTCATCAAAACCTTGTTCAAAAGTTGTCATAAACTGACATTGGGCTACACAACTTTAGGCATTGTCAGTTACATCACTTATCTCATCACAGTAAGCCTTTATCCTATAAATTGGCAGAGAGTGGATCCAATCTAATGGGGAACTGCGCAGTAGACATACAGAAAATAGAGCCATATACCCTTCACTCCTGGCTGGCGGCATGCTATCGGTTTCTCCGCGTCAGAGCCCCTGCGGGGGTCAGTGCCAGCGTACGTCTGGTGGCGGCTCCTCATCTTGTCTGGCCCCTCTAATTGGAAAGACTATTCTGTTTCTCGTGTCCTGCAGGGTGGTTGACGGGATTGAAGACAACGGGCGTACGTTTCACTTCAATGTGGAGCGGAGTGGGGCCAAAGGCGGTGTGGGTGGCCAGGCTGAAGGTAACTGAGCCACGGGGGAACTTACCCTCAGCAGTCACAGTGCACCCAGACAGCACTAGACACACACTGACACATGACACCAAATTAAGCTTTGGCTAGCATTATGGAGCAGACTCGGGGCACCAAACCTTAGGTCCGAGGTGAGACACTGCTGCTGTGCACGATACAGAGGGTTGCGGTGTAAGGTTTGAAATGTAACCCAAGATGAGCTTGTCTGCAAAGCTCATTGACGGTGTGTTGATGAACGGAAGCAGGCATCCAGATGCAGCTCTCCCACAAGGCCCTCTCTTCCCCACAGATGCCAATCGGGTGAATGCCGCCCTGCTCCTGGAAACGGAGGAGGTGAGGCAGAGCATTGGCCAACTCAACAAGGAGGTAAGAGGGGGTATTGAAGCATTTCATGACTGCACAGAAACACGAGAAAGTAAACGACTTTTAGTCAGACACTAGTTTAAGGGCCTATTGGTGAAACAAATCATAAGGGTGTTAGTCCTTACTAATGAATTGTTTAAGTAGTAAATTGCTAATGAGGAGTTAAGTAGGTTTCCATTGTTGTGTTCTTGTACCACATAGAACCAGGTAAGGATGCATACAGTATACCTAATCTGCAGATTTGTGACAAATCTATACGGATGTGCAATTACATATCAAAATTGTATTCCATATCAATTTGTGTAAATTGGGCAACAGTAGAGTTTCTGCTTACTGTCTGAAACGATTTCTCATTATTAACTCCCAAATTAATTACTTACTTCATAGCAGTAAACAAGTTGCCTTTAAGATGACCCTAAAACAAGATGGCATCCAGAGTCCTAGATGACTGAAAGCTGTCTTATTGTATGCCGTGTACATTCATACATCGTCAGCCTCTCGGGAAAACAGGACTGATACTTCATAGGAAAGGTAGATGATCCCAAGGAAGCTGTTTTTCAAGGGGATGAGAAATTGGTAAAATATACAAGATGCTCCTGCAATGCAGATGAAACTCGGGAGGAGCGCTGAGTCAGGAATCTTTAAAGAGCTCCTGCGCCTCTCCCCTCCCTCTCTCACCCCATTTTCTCTCTCCCTCACTGTGTCTATTTCTTCCTCTGTTCCTCTCTCTTGAGGTTTGGGTGTCTAAAAACAGGCTGTTCCTGACACAGTTTCAGAGATGGGTGTCAGGTGTAATGTACAATGTGCAGGGTACTGGGCTATGGAAGACACTTCATTGTATCACTGCTGAGAGTAAGAGCAGGAGGAAGCATTTGGATATTTTGTTGTATTGTAAACTTTTAGTGATAACATTTAACTTAATATTTCTTTTATTCTTGCCATGCTATTGTGCAGATGTTTAACTAATGTGTTTGCTAATGACCGATAGTAAATGACTGTGGAAAACCCACTGGTGTCACTCTTTGGAAAGAAAACTAAAGTATCTGTTCTGTCACCTAACACTTCTGCCTGAAGGGATGCCACACTCAAAATGGATAATTGGATGTTTTATACTTAAAGAGGAATAGTTTGGTGCCTGACTGTGCTTATTTATACCCTGAACTTCACAAGAGGTCATGAAGGGAAACAAAGTCAGGAGCCAAGATGGAGAAATTTGTTTCTTATTTCTCATATCCTGTCCTATTCTACTTTTTATAGATGAGCCACTTGAACCAGGAAGTGTCCCAGCTGGGCAAGGAGCTGCACCACATGATGCATTTTTTACAGGCCCATGTGGCGGTGCAGCACTATACATCTACCCTCTCCACCTACCCCTATGGCATGCATGTGGCCTCCAACCCCACCACCAGCAGCAGCATGGCCTACAATGTAGCGACTGGCCTGCACCTACACCAGGAGCCCCTGAACCTCGAGCCTCTGGGCCACCGTGCCGGGGGCACCTGGGGCTACACTGGGTCCCACGGCGGCAGCGCCCTGCCCCGGGCCGCTGTCATGGGTCAGCAAGCAGAAGCAGAACACTGCCACCAGCCCTCCAGCCCCAGGTCGTCATGCTTGCACATGCCCCGCTCAATGGACCCGCCAGCAAAGCAGGGCCCGTGTTCGGCCTCCAGCAGCGTCTCCGACTCCCCGTACGCGGCCCATCAGATGGCCCGGACTGGCCCTTCATTGCTCAGCATTAGCCCCACCTTCCAGGGCTTCGCCTCTGGCCTGGCTTCTCAAGCTGGGTTTGGAGGGGCTGCTGCTGCTCCCAGCGGTTCCACCGTCAACCTCAACCAGTCCCAGTCAAGCTTGGGCCAACAGACGTCCCTGACCTCTGAACATGTGCGCTCGCAGTCCAGCACCCCCACATCCACACATTCCTCGCTGATGATAGCCAGCGGTTACCCCCACCTCCACATCTCCACCAACCCGCTGCCGCACTCCACCAGCCCCAGGCAGAATGACCACTCTGTCGCCTCTGGCTCCCTCCACATCCTGGACTCCCGCAGCCTGCTGGACCTTCACCATCTCCCTGGCTCCTCCCGTTCAGGACCCGTCCCCCTCCCCAGGCAGTCTTCGGTCATTTCTCAGGATTTCTGTCCATCCAGACTGGATGCTTGTGACAGTGACCACCCCTTGGGTGACTCTGCTGGGATGGAGCACATCAGCCTTGAGTGTCTGCTGGGTGGGTCGGGGTCCCTGGACAGGAGGGACAGTGAGACACCGGAGTCCCGGAGGTCCAGTATTGGCATTCAGACTCTAGACACAGAGCCCTTCTGGAGTGTGGACATGGCAGAATAATCAGAGTTGGACAGACCCTACTGTTAAACTAGAGCAGCCACAGAATCATGGGGCAGCCTGTTCTACACCCCTGAAAGGCAACAGTCCTGTTTGAGGTTGAGAATGTTTTAATGTGTGTTCTGTTTTTTATTTGATTTTTTCCTGGTTCATGTTCACAGCTCTTCTATGCAAAAGCACATCATTTGTGCACCCCCGTTTCTTTATTCCCTCAGTCTTCATGGGTCATACTCATGCAAAGAGTAATTTCTCTCCCATCTGATTATCAGTCAGGGAGAGGTCTGTGTTGTGAGTAATGTTGGGAGACATCTGCATCCTAACTACTGGGTACTAACCTCTGTACTTTGTGTTTTAATTGTCTTGGGGGTTTCAGTGGGGGAAATGGACTTGGAAAGCTTTTTCAAAAATATTTTTCAAATCCATTTAGCAATGTTTTGGTGAATTATTCAAGCATATCAGTGGAGGCCTTCAGTGCAACAAGGTAATTCATTATATAACTGAATAAATGATCAGACATTTAAAATGCTGGAGAGCTCGTTGTACTGTGGTCCTACATTAAAAAGGAAAGTTTAATATTTAGTTACCCCCGCTCAAGCATTTCAACTCCGCCATCCGCAGTACTCACATGGATAAAACTCCAGTTTATCGCAAAGAAAAGCTATTTATCGATATTGTCTTACCTTCTCACATGGTAAAGTTCCTATATTCTTTTTTCCTAAGGAAAAGGTATCCCGCTAAAATGTGTTTACATTGCGAAAGACTTGGATTGTGCCGAGAACACTGGCAGGAGCAGTTTCATTGATGCACTCTCCCAATGACACGTTGGATTTTCTATGTAGCTAACTGATGAAATGCTCAACTGTATGCCTTGTAAAAATGTTTTGTTTTTATACAAAGATATTTAATATGTTTTTAATACACATGAATTGGTGGAACACAGGAATGGAATTTCCAACAGAAAAAGTTTTGTATCGATGGCAATCTGTTCTGTCCGCAGTTTTATTACGATTACCATCATTTTGGGCCGAAATGCAGTTTCAATATGCACAGCAGTATATGCCCGAAATCTGACACCTATCTGCTATGCAAATTAATGGGAGGGCACGTCTGCTAATGTGACCCTAATGTCACATGACTCAAATCAATGTGCCTGATCCTCATTGATTTGCCGGTGTGGTTTGGTGTGCACTAAGCATATTTCCCATATAATAACAAATGCACTGGCATTGGCCGTTGGTTCTGTCATAGCTGTCACTGCATTGTGCAGCTGTGACCCACCACGATGTAATTGCACTTGTCTTTTTCTTCACTTGCTTCCCTTTGTCTGCTTCGCCCACGCAAAACACTTACCGCTCGCAAACCATTACTGAAACATTCTCCTGTCTGAGCCCAAATCTCTTTTTCTATGGGGTTTTGTGGATTAGAATGTCTCCCTAAATACTTGCAAATGACCACAGGATCCGATCTGTTGTGGTTGTATTATTTTATGACCTGCTGGGTATTTTAAGACAAACCGCATGCTCGCATGCCAGCACGCCAGCACGAAAGAAACGAGCCCAAGGAGAGCTGTCAACGCAGGTGGCCACTGTATCTCCAGTAATTAATGGCTCGTGAAGTTTCTCCTCTATTCAACTGGCTACATTACATGCATGAATGATTTAGAGGATGTGCACCCATTGAATAGTTTGCTTAGATTCAGTGACAGTTCAACTGCAGCTTAGACCGAGTTTCAGAGGTCATGACCTCTTACACTTTAGTTTTTTAGAATAAGACAGACTCTATGTGAGACATTAGGTATTCTCCGTAGTAGGCTCTGCCATGAAAAATGGCCCCTGTATTGAAAACGGAACATTTTTTTGTAAAAAGAAAACGAGAAAAAAAAAGACCATAAGTTTCAGCCCCCAAACTGTCACATATTGTTTGCAGGACTTGGTAAATATGTACATAAACAGTTCATGGGCCTCACATAAGGACTGTTTGAAAATTAAGTGTTCATCTCAGCTTGATTTGAGAGTCCCCTGCATGATATATAGATTTAACAATTTATGCAATACATCATTTTGAGGGACTAAGGATGGAGCCTGTGGAAAGCCAATGTTATACTGTATATATACAATAGCATACAGATTGTTGAAAGAAATTCCCCTAGTCCAGTACACCTTCAAACAGAGGGCCATTTATCTAGTTCTTCAATATTTGTTTCACTGCCATCGATATTGTTTCTTTTACAGTCCACACAGAAAATGAAATACAACAGGCTCCTTCACAAATGGGCTGGGAATCTGTTACTCCAATCTGCGCCTAGAACAACATCTAACACCAGAACCCTTGTTCAGAACCAGCACTGACAAGAGGAAAGAAAAGGCTGAGGCTCTAGACTCTAGAGGATGTAGTGCATTTTGGTGACCATGGAAACGGGATCTAACCAGGCAAGTGGTTGAAAAAGGACTGCTTAAGATTTTATTTATATAAATAGAAAGATTATCACTTCAGGTTTTTCACTCTTAAAGCATAGGCAATCAAAAATCTGGCCATGTTACTTGCTGTTCTGGGTTGAAGGCAGATAACACTGCTCGATATTAGGAATGTCCCTCTCATTTTATATATTTTTAATTTTGTATTTTATTTATCTGTAGTTATGTTATTTATTTTATTAAAATGTTCTGAAATGCTTCTTTGCATTTTCTTTGTTCTAAGAATTAGAGATACAACAAATTGGAATAAATAACAAATTGGATATACATACGCAGCCATTTTATTTCTGACGCTATTTAGAGGATTCCCAATTTCACTTAAAGGCCTCAGCATTCTCAACAAAAAAAATGTAACAAGAAAACCTGGCGGTAGTGGGACAATAATGTTAGTAATGCTCCTGGATTATGTTATCATTATGGTTTTGTGAGGAACAACTACTGCATACACACAGCAATGGCAACTGACAGACTGAAATACAATAAATACATTTTGTGGAGGTCGAGAAGATATTGTTTTAATTACCATCATATTTTGTTTCTCAAACAGCACGTGTACTGTGGATAAATCTTACTGCGACAACTATCCCATGTCTGAACAAAAGAATCGACAGCCTCTAAACATGGCCAAGATGGATATCATTAGAGATTATGGAGATGCCCACAGATGTGTAAAGGCTTGTTTATTTTCCTCCCTCACAAAAAGTTTAGAGATGAAACACTCTTAAGTCTTCAGACTGCCAGTGAGCCCCTGCTCTATTGATTACACCGACAGTTCATGCCCTGTTCCTGCACATATTGCGCTGCCACGCATTTCTGTAGCAACTGGAATTATTGTTTAATAAAATATACCTCAAGATTAGTTCTTTTAAAAAATGGAATAGATGACACAGGCAACAAGTTATATTCCAGCCCTGAATAAACCCACCAGATGGTGCTGTCTGCAGAACCAGTATATAAAACAAGCACGTTGACAGCTTTTAACTTTAATGGTTGAACTTTCCATTCATATCTCAGTGTTTCAAATGTAATTCTAGAGACCAGCATAAATGGTGTGAAGGTTGATCATGGAAACATGTACCATACTCTGGTTGTACAGGGGAGCAAATAACCATTTAAATCACACATTGTTTAATTTAGAGATATTCTTGCACATTCTATTAACCAGTACGGTGTGGTACTGCCTCCTACAGGATAGCTTACAAATCTTTTTCATATTTGTAGTGATTTCTCATAGGCCAAAGCAAAGGTGAGAAACTATCATACAAGTAACTAAAAGTCTGACCTAGTTTCAGATAAATTGGCATGAAAAGCATAACTGAATTAATTGAATGTTCCTTTCTGTCCTTTTTTCAGACTGAGCATGCTGTATGAACAATGATAATAATTATAACAATAATAATAATAAAACATCAACCTTTTTATTAAATTTGGACTGCTTCATTTATTTTCCAACATTCAAGGACAAAAAGGGGCAAAGATATTTACACCACGTTTTTGAATGCATACCGTCTGGGGCATGACTAAAGTCAGATCAAATTTTTCCCCCTCGCACAAACCAGGTGGTTGGTTTGTGACTGCCTCTTACCTGCTACGCGGTCAGGGAAACACCTGATCACTAAATATCTGGTGGTTGTCACTCTTCCCCTCGGCATCACTCCATCGCCATCACATCCATACCTCTTGCTGTCACCCCAGCCCCTTTAGGATCCGGTATCTTTCCATGTATCATGTTCTCACAGTGCCCCAAGCAGCTGTCACTTTCCTCATTAGTTTTAGGGAAAGGGCTTCAAAGAGGTTCTGCCTAAGCAGCTGACTGAGCAGGTAGCCTTTGTGGGAGTGCAAAGGGGGGGTCAGAGGTGTAGTTGTGGACCGTATGTTTATTATGTCATTCAATACCCAGACATGCTTACCATCCACCACCTGAGATCTTAATAGCCTCTCTGAATTAATGGCCAGTTAATTAAAGTGCTTCATTATGTGTCTATTGTGTGTTCCCGTGGAGGTAGCGATGGAAATATGCCGGACTTGGCATCCCTGCAGGATGAGACAGCTGTGTGAGCCCTGCCCGAGTGCTAATCGCAATCGAATGGAGAGGGAAAATAACAAGAAAACAGTTATGAGGCTGTCACTCTCCCATTGATCACTAACTCCAAACAACTTATTGTTTAAAAATCATACATTTGTCATCTGTGCTTGCCATTCATGAATCGTGTGAAATATCTCCATATCTGAGGTAAATATGGGGCTGAAGAAGGGAATGAAGAGAATGTCACATATAATCGCTGCGACTGAGCAAGAGGGAGAAAAATTAACATCTGCTCCCTGTAATTTAGACTAACAAGCTTCAGCTGTCTGCTGTTTTGGTAAAAGTTCTTCTTCCCCTCATCTTTCTTTAAGCAAGGACACATTAGCCTTGAGTATGTGCAGTAGGCCTACAGGGCATGTAAGTCAATGTTGAGCAGAGCATGGGGCATATACAGTAGTAGAGTGTAACCTTGACTGTAATGGGGAAACAAAATGTTTTGTCGATTATTTCTGGGACATATTTCATGTATAAAAGCATGGCAGCATGGATCAATTCAAAACAATAAAATCCAAACTTGCCACCTGAGTCACAACTGTTGTGTCACAGAGCACTCTCAAAAGGTAGCGGGCAACATGCTGAGACAGAGAATAGAATAAAATCAATCCACTTCCAGAACTCTGTGACTGTCAGAAGGAGACTGACGAAGGGCGAACAGAAAAGACACGTTGTTGTGAATTCATTACTCGTTTAATGTGAGGCTGCCAGGAGACGTTGGCTCCCATTTCCCTCTGACAGGCAGGGATACAGTGAGAAGTGCAGGAATACATCACTTTGGTCTGCTCCATTCACAATGGAAAGGGCACAGGGAAGGTGATTCATTGTGGGGAAGAGGCAGAGTGTCAGGAACGGTGTCGGAAAACGAAACGAACACGGAAGCACAAGCACAAACACAAACACAAACACAAACACAAACACAAACACAAACACAAACACAAACACAAACACAAACACGATGGAACAAGACGCGGGTAAACAAAGAACCCGCTGGAAAGTAGTGAACATATAAGCAGAGCACAAGACAATCTGGCAACAAACATGGGAAAACGCACAGCTTAAATACATCAGATATAACGAGAAACAATCAGGAATTAACACGAATGCAGCTAACTGCAATCAGACACATGAGGAACAAGTGAAAACGATAATACAATGACGAGACAATCTGGCAACGAACATGAGAAAACGCACAGCTTAAATAGACATCAGACACAACGAGAAACAATCAGGAATTAACACGAATGCAGCTAACTGCAATCAGACACATGAGGAACAGGTGAAAACGATAATACAATGACGAGACTGGAAACAGGTAAATGAAAGTGAAAACACGGACCAGACAACCAGGAAAACATGGAATAAACTAAAACACCTAATTACGGGGAACACGAACACGAGACGTGACAGCAGAGCATTTTGAGGCGTGCCTTCGAAGATGAAACGGAGAGGACAAATCATGATTCCAAGCAGGGAGTGACAGCATTCCACATACTACACTTTTGGAGATCCCTGTGGGATCCTGTCTTATGTCCTCCCCTGCACTCTCTCACTTTTGAGGCATCGCATACTTGACTCCTCAACCCACCACCCTATCTAGTACCTACCCCGCTTACTTGTAACATTGCAACAAGGTAGTGTCCATATCCTGGCCCTGTTGGCCTACCATCTGTGCTGTTTCTCTCCAGCTGAGGACAAGTTATTAGTTGTTATCCAAACTGATCTGGATTTGACAGCTATGTAAAGTGTAAAGTGTTCTTGGGTATATGAGATGAGTAAAGGTACATTTAAACCTGTTTTTGTTCATTTGTACCCCTTAAAAATGTCAACTTTCAACTTTATTAAGAATATATTTATGAAAACAAACACATCTCCAACCACATGTTTATTAAATATGGTAAAGTCAATAACCATTAATAAATTCTAAATTCAGATCAGAATTAAAAAATGGATTGACCTTCCTATTATGTTGAAAAATAAGTCCATCTGCAATGTTGCAGGTTAAAATTGGTCGAAGCAAATTAATCCACACAGATTTACATTCAGAAAAACTATATTTTTATTACATATGCAACACACAGGTAACGGCCCAAATAATGGAAACACCAACATACACTCAGTGGCCACTTTATTAGGTACACCTTGTGGCAGCCGGATGGGAACAGTGAGGGGAATGGTAATAGAGGGCCGGTATGTGGCAGTGCGCTGGCTCCACCCTCTTGATTTCCCTTGCAGTACTTTGTCAGCCCAGACAGAGTACTGCAAGGGAAATCAACCGGAGAGAGTAAGTAGCAAGAGAAGAGTGGATTACAGTGCTGTGTGCCATAACCATTGTGATCATTGTTTGGATAGGAGAACCTGCTTTGTGTAATGAACCTCGACCGTCTGACTACCCCCCTGGAAAACCCGCCCTGGACCGTAAGAGAATCTGCTTCCATGTCCCGATCCCAGAAATCCTCAGACCAAAAATCAGAAAGGGGACGAAATGTGATCTAAGTGACTTTGACCGTGGAATGATTGTTGGTGTCAGACGGGGTGATGTGAGTATCTCAGAAACTGCTGATCTTATATGATTTTCACGCACAACAGTCTCTAGAGTTACAGAGAATGGTGCGAAAAACGTAAAGTCATCCAGTGAGCGGCAGTTCTGTTGGTGAAAACGCCTTGTTAATGAGAGAGATCAGAGGAGAATGGCCAGACTGGTTCAAGCTGACAGGAAGGCGACAGTAACTCAAATAATCATGCGTTAAACAGTGATATGCAGAAAAGCATTTTTGAATGCACAACACGTCAAACCTTGAAGTGGATAGGCTACAGCAGCAGAAGACCACACCGGGTTCCACTCCTGTCAGCTAAGAACAGGAAAGTGAGGCTACAGTGGGCACAGGCTCACCAAAACTGGACAATTGAAGATTGAAAAAACATTGCCTGGTCTGCCGAATCTTGATGTCTGCTGCGACGTGCAGATGGCAAACAACATGAATCCATGCATCCATCCTGCCTTGTGTCAACGGTTCAGGTTGCTGGTGGTGGTGTAATGGTGTGGGGAATGTTTTCTTAGCACACATTAGGCCCCTTAATACAAATTGAGTATAGTTTAAAGCAGGGGTCACCAACACAGTGCCCGCGGGCACCAGGTCGCCCCCAAGGACCACATGAGTTGCCCGCAGACCTGTTCTAAAAATAACACAACTCACCAGTGAGCTGCGTCTAAAAGTGTTGAATATTGATATTATCTGTTTCCCACCTTGTTAAGTCATTGTTGATAATTATTGTGAGAAATCATTAACGTGACCAGTGTCTTCACATAGATGAGTATCATTTATCATTAATAATAATATATAACTTAAGGCAAACTGAGCAAATTTGTTATTTCAGAAGAGTGTATCAAACTGGTAGCCCTTCGTATGACTCAGTACCCATGAAGTAGCTCTCAGTTTCAAAAAGGTTGGTGACCCCTGGTTTAAAGTCTTGTTGCTGACCATGTGCATCCCTTTATGGCCACAGTCTACCCATCTTCTAGTGGCTACTTCCAGCAGGATAATGTGCCATGTCACAAAGCACACGTCATCTCAAGCTGCTTCCACAAACCTGACAACGACTTCAGTGTACTCCAATGGCCTCCACAGTCACCAGATCTCAGTCCAATAGAGCACCTTTGGGATGTGGTGGAATGGGAGATTCTCAACATGAATGTGCAGCCGACAAATCTGCAGCAACTGCGTGATGCTATCATGTCAACATGGACCAGAATCTCTGAGGAATGTTTCCAGAATCTTGTTCAATCCATGCCACGAAGAATTCAGGCTGTTCTGGGAGCAAAGGGGGGGGTCCTACCCAGTACTAGAAAGGTGTATTAAGTGTCTTAATAGGGTGTTGGGCCTCCACGTGCACACAGGTGATCCTGTTAACATAGTGGGACATAACTTGAATCATGAATATTTTTTACAGACAGCTGTAACCAAAGGTATGGTAGCACAAATTATGCCAAATATGGAACATATGGCACAGACTACCACAAACGATTGAGACCATTTTAATGCAATTCCCCAACTTCACAAGTTGAGCTCATGAACCTAAAAAATGTCACAAGATTTTATGTAGAATAGTATAAATGAATTCAGTGCAATGAAATGCTGATTTGGGTCAAATTGACCACAATACAAAAGGAAGGTTTTAAGATAAGGTTGAACAAAAACTAGCATACACAGAGGGTTTGCAGTACCCTATATGAGAAATCGCACACTAAGTATTCCAGGGGACCATAGAACAACATTATGTGCATCTTACAAAAAAGTCAGCTCAGCAGCTGAGCTCACGGCCCTGTGTATAAAGGATAATTTAACAAACCAAAATGTTTGCTGCTACAAAGAACAGAACACCTTCAAAAATATAAACTATAAACTGGGTTGCCTGCATGCAGTGTTTTGAAAATGGCTGTGCTCAGCAGAATGACTTTATGCCTTTAGAGGCAGGCACATTACAGAGCACAAGTGTCCACGGCAGCTGCTCCCTCTGGAGGCGGCGGGAACATGCTAGAGATAGCACTGATCATAATTCCCAGAGAGCTGTGAGGGAAGGGGGCGGGGGGCGGGGGAGGCAGGAACAAAGACAAACGACTACTTCCAACCCCTCCCCCTGAAGGCCAGGTATTCTGATTGGGGGCTCCAGAGCAGGTACAAAGTGACTGTTATGTAACAGCCTGTCATCGCAGCTATTTCAGCCACCACTGCCGGTCCTGGGCAATCTTGGCGTTGTGCTGTTATGTTTCTAGTGATTGAGAAATCCATCTATTTTAAGGCTGATGGATGACATAAGGTAATTATTCTGAGGGGCAATTTTAGCAGCGTTTCCCGTCACTGTGGTGACCTTCTTCCCTGTTCCGTCAGCGCCGTGTGTGGATCATTGACTGGCCCAAAAGCTGATGAGAATAATATAACAAGTGATCATGTGATCCATCCTTGCTCTCAGATTCTCACCTCTCATCTAGACCTGTTCCACTGCTCTCATGCTCTGGTGTTGGAATAGCCAATGGAGGGGAGGGTATACATTGTCCAGGTAGAGTGGATATTGGGACTAGGGGAGAGGCCCCTGCAACATATATCCAGACATCCAACTCCTATTCACCTTCCCCTGTGCTGCTACCTCCCATTGTACAACTATAGGGATTTCAAAGCGTTGCTAGATATACATAGATAAATGCTACCACCACAATTAAAAAATACACTAACAAAAATATTCATGTTAATTTAACAGCATGAAAGTAGTAAAGCATTATTTGTGAAGGTTGGCACATTACAGTGCATTTTGTGTAAGCTCACAGGCTGTTAGTCGCCAGAAAAGCATATATTCTTTAGATATAAAGTAGACTGGTAATGTCCTCTGCAGGATGATGTGTCATTGTTTTAGGTGTTATTTGTCTGCTGTGCCTGTGCTTTTGGGCCTATGGAAATTCTGACTGAAGCCTTTTAGCCCTATCTAGTGGTAGGAAAGTGACAGTGTCCCAGTATTGGGGCTAACAGTCTGCATGGTGCTGTTTGGATTCATTCAAAAAGCAGTGTCACAAAACACTGAGAGAATAATCAGTGGTCAAATCCAGAGCTTGAGATTTTGAGATTTTGAGTGTTTGACAACCCCAACCCCCACCTCCCATCAACCCCTTTGCTTTTGTTCCACTATGCCCTATTGAATGCACACAAGACTTACTTGTCAGTCTCATAACGTAACAGGGTCATTCCACAAAATGGGTGCCTTTTGTGTCCCCAAGAAACAATCAGCAATAAAACTACTATAACGACAGATACACTCTCCATTTTAAAATATGTTATTGTGCATTTTAAAACCAATATAAACCAAATAAATATTTTAGAGAATTAAAATGACTTTTATGCAGAAGAGGGTAAGGAATTTGGCCTGTCCCTCACTATGATCTTTACAATTCAGTTGGACTTTTAATGTGTAAAATATAGACAATATGTTTAAAATGTCACATTTGCATAATGTTTAAAGTGAGATCTTATTGCTAAAATGGTATTGCATGAAATACATATAATTGTTGAAAAAAGTATCAATTTGTCTGTGTCCCTTAATTTCACTTCAACCCTATTACCCGAACAAAAAAACCATTGCAAAATAATGGAACATTCCTGAAGTGACATAATTTACAGGATGCTGCATCATCTCTCTATCAGGAAGACAACAGTTCAAGGACAAGTAAGTTTCTCTCATTTCTAATGTACTATTTTTGATGTTTTATGTTTGACCGAGGGGGACAAGCATAAGACGTCAACCCTGTTACCATATTTTAACGTATAAATCTGTATAATTGTTTATTTTTCACATTATGGTCAATAGCTATACACAATAACCTTTTAAATGCATACCATGTTTTCCTGTGACCTTCATCAGTTAGCTAGTAATGAGCATATTACCTTTAAACGGTCAACCCTGTTATTTTTTGAGAGTAACAGGGTTGACATGCATACGGGAATGGTTGTTTCCCATGCACCCTGGATGTATTTAATGTAATTCAATTGCAATAATAATGTGCTTTTAAACTAGCATTACATAGTGTTATTATTGTTGAGTTGAGATTTATGTCCATTTTAATACACTTTTACAGATCTCATAAGTAGAATGCCGTTAAGTGCAGCAGAAAAGCAAAGGCACTATCGTGCCTGTTGAGACGTGGATCCAGAGAGAAGGGCAAAATACCTAGAAACAGAAATGGAAGAGAGACAGGGAGCTTGGGAAGAAAAAACCCATAGATGTGCTCAGCGAGAGGGAGCAAAGGAGAAAGAAGCAAAAGTGTAGGGCTGCAAAAAAAGCAGCATCAGTTGCACTGAATAGCCTGACAACACCGCCAGAGAGCCCAGAGCCAGATCCACAACAAGCAAGTTCCTCAAGGTTAGGATTAGAAAAAGATATGAGAAATAAAGTAGCACTTTGTTTTTGTACCATTTTACATTTACATTTTAAGCATTTAGCAGACGCTCTTATCCAGAGCGACTTACAAGATGTGCATAAATACATGGTAGGAACAATCCTAGGTCACGCAAGAGATCAGTCCAGTAATAGACATCATTGCAGGCAGCTGTGCGCC
The DNA here is from genome assembly GCA_029706075.1 of Aldrovandia affinis. NCBI lineage: Eukaryota > Metazoa > Chordata > Actinopteri > Notacanthiformes > Halosauridae > Aldrovandia > Aldrovandia affinis. The sequence continues at coordinate 5,892,061 of JAINUG010000013.1, read as the reverse complement.
ATACCTGTAACACTAGGAAGGAGAGGGTTAGTAAAAAAAAAATCTATTAAATTGAGTAAGCAGGGATACAGTGTTGAGCAAGCAGGGCCGGATTAAGACCACTCAAGTCCTTGGGGCTAGACCTAATCAAAGGGACCCCTCAACATTAATCGCACAATATTGCGTTCGCGCGCCCGGCGAACACACGCGCTTAAGCCCCCCTTAGCCCCGTTGTTAATCTGGCCATGTGAGCAAGTAGGCAGTGGTGATGCCAATTAGCTAGTGGTAGTCGAGTCTGAAAAGGTGGGTTTTGAGTCTCTTGCGGTAGATCGCAAGTGATTCCGTGGTCCTGACCGATTGCGGAAGGTCATTCCACCACCGAGGTGTGAGGACAGAGAAGAGACGAGACCGTGAGGAGCGGCTGCCAGGCACCCGGAAGGATGGAACAGTCAGTTTGCCAGAGGCGGAGTGGAGGGGTCTTGCTGGGGTGTAGGGAGTGATGAGTGACTGAGGTATGGGGGAGCAGTACCTCTAGCTGCTTGAAAAGCAAGCACCAGTGATTTGAATCTGATGCGTGTTGCGATGGGGAGCCAGTGCAGAGAGGAGTAGAGTGGTGACGTGGGTGTACTTTGGCTGGTTGAACACCAGACGTGCGGCAGCATTCTGGACTAGTTGCAGTGGCTTGATGGCACAGGCCGGTAGACCTGCCAGCAAGGAATTGCAGTAGTCCAGATGTGAGATCAGCAGGAGCCTTCCACGGTGATTGGAGCATGAATCGGGGAGCCCTTCGCTGGGAGGAAGAGCAGCTTTATCTTCCCCAGTTCCAGCTTCAGGTGATGGGTGGACATCCATGCAGAGATGTCGGCCAGACATGCAGAGATCCGTGCCGGGACCTGGGTCTCAGATGGAGAGAAGGAGAGAAATAGTTGTGTCATCGGCATAACAGTGATGGAAAAACTGTTTGCAATGCATCTATAAGATATTCCTACTTTGACATGATCTACCTGTACATCCAGTGTACACTACTTATGTAGAACGAATTATCTACCAATAATGGGAAGGGTAAAGTAGATAGAGTGTCCAATAACAGCTAAAAATGTAAAAATGTTCTTGTTAGTGTATGGTCAGAGGTACACATTGTCAATCATTTGGTATTTTTTTGGTTTGAATTTCAGGCAACGTGAAGGGCGAAAAGGTTGAATGAGGTACTGTGGACTGCAAAAGGAAAGAAAAGAAAAGGAGAAATTTTAAGAAAGGAAAGACAAAGGCAAATGATCGCAAAAATAGTCACGGGCAAGCTTGTTCAGAAGTATAAGCTCAGAAAGTATGCAGAGACTGCCATTGGGTTCTCAAAGAAAAGATGGAAAAATGTTGGCCAAAACCTCACAAGAAAAAAAAAAAGCCCACCCGATTGACTGATGGATTCAGAAATTGTGTGAGATTGTTCTTCGTGCGTGATGATGTAAGCTGAATCACCACCAGCAGAAAGACCAAGACCAAACATAAAGTCAAAAAGCAAAAACGACTTATATGTTAAGACAATGCCTGAGTTTGCATGGCAAACTGTTCTGTCTGTTAAAGTGCTGTCTTATGTCTTTTTCAACTGTTATAAACTGTTGTTATATGGATACTGTGTTAATGCCCTCACTTTCAAATGTGTCAATCCTATGGAATTGTTGTAACATTCATATACACAATAATATGTTTCAATTTCTTTGAATATGTTAATATTTATTATTTAACATTGAATGTCAATAAAATCTTCTTTTTTGTTGTTGCAAATGTATGTGCTCATTGTAGATTTGACTACATGCATGAAACTGCAGTGAAAAATATTAGACCTGTTAGAAATGTAATAAACTTCAATCTCCATAGAACAAAATATGTAACTTAGATGGTAACACTGAACGGTAAAATCATTGTCCCGTCAACCCTGTTACATGCATTAATTTGATTTAAAAAAATGAGAAATGATAAATCAAATGGCATTTTACCCCTTACCTAGTGTTACACACCATGTGACAATCCCTGGACTGGAGCAGAGCTCTGATGACAAGAACTGGCAGAGAAGTGGGGCTCTGCCGGTCTACGGACTGGATCTTTAATTTTTGGGAGAGCAGGTTAAAATAAAAACAAACACAAACAAAATCTTCACACTACTTGCCGCGAAGCTTTCGGGCAAAAACAATGAACTAAAGAGAGGTGGACCCTCTTTCAGGACACCCTCTAGCGCTCTTTCACGATCACACCAAGGGAGAGAGGCGGACACTCTTAGTGCGCCCCCTCTCCCTCTTTCCCACACACAGGAAGCACTCTACTCAGTCACCACACACAAAGACACGCACACATAATGACAAGACTAACTGATTCCTCACTCGCCCCACCTGCTCTTAAATAGGCTTACTTGCTGCCTGGTTCAGGTGGGACTCGTGAGGCAATCACATCACATCTATCAATCACTCACCCAATCACAATCACTCAACACCAAACAATTCACATTCTCACACACAAACCCAATCGGTCAATCAAATTCCACATCAATGATCAATTAAATAATAATGAAATCAATTATGGCCTTTGGAGCAATCTTCTGGGCAACAGTTCACTCTCACACCCTGTGAGAGTGCTAAACCTGCCCCCGGAAAGTCTCCCTGCTCCAAAGGCCTCCACAACATGGAAAAATAAAGGCAACCCTGCCGCTCCCATGTTGCCGTGACCGATGCCCTCCACACCTGGGTAAAAAGAGCAATGTTAGGTTATGGACTTGGACATGCTGGGAAGTGTTCTCTTTTAAATGTTGTTTTTTCCCTATATACATGATCGTCACCTGAAAATAAATTGCCCTTCCATAATCAGTATTAAAAATATTATATTTTGAAAAAACATGCACAATCTGAAAATTAACTCAGTGAAGAGAGGGAGTACTTTTCATACTTTTCAAGTAGTATTTACCATATATTTATTTTAGAAAATGTGTCATATATTAATGCATATGTCTGTAACAGGGTTGACAACATATCCAAAACATTTAGAAGAAAATAACTTATAAAAGATTAAATTATACAGCCTGGGATGGCACAACAATACAATGTCCTGTCACTTCAAGTTGTCTTTTTTCCAAAGCTACGTATGAAACAATTGACGATAAATGTCATTTTAAATTTCAACTTTTCAAAATTGAAAAGGCACCCTTTTCATGGAATGCCAGACAAACACAAATATGCCAAATATAATATAGAAAGGAACACTGAACAAAGACCTCTCTGGTTGAATCATATGGTCTAATTTATTAGAATCTTTCTCCCTTGCTGGCACAATCTCGTATTGCTGCGCCACTTCCTGGACACACTTTTGAATGAAATGATGCCTTGTAGGGAGGGAGGGATACAGTCAGCCTGATCTGCACTGGTCAATCAGGTGCCCAGGGTCTGCCAATATAAAGCTGCGCACAAAGTGTCCTCCGCCTCAGGTCTGTGAGAGATGCGAAAAGAAGCGGCTGATATCACCTGTTTCGGATGAGAGCGCGTGTGTCACATGCCACGTGACAATCCCTGGACTGGAGCAGAGCAGCCGATGGTAAGAACTGGCAGAGGAGTGGGGTTTGCCGGATCTTTATTTTTCATCTCTCTCCCATACCAGTTAGAGAGAAGAGAGCAGGTAAAAAAACAAAACAAAAACACGTCTTCACCCACTTGAACGATGTCACCACTCGTACCCGCTACCTCGCATCAATGACACCCTCGACTCCATAGCCGGCTGTACCTGGTTCAGGGCACTGGACCTCCGCCGTGGCAGCCCAACCCAAAAGGGCCTTCACCATCGGCCAGGGGCCATGGGAATTTAATGTAATGCCATTCGGACTATGCAATGCACCAGCCACATTCGAGCGGTTAATGGAAAAGGTCCTGCAGCTGGGTCCAGCCTCTGCATGTGTGGTCTACCTAGACGACATTCTGGTCCACGCAGCCACCTACACCGCCCTGCTTAACAACCTGCGCGCACAGCAGATCACAAAAGCTAACCTAGGCCTGAACCCAGCAGTGCAGCCTCTTCCACCGACAGACCAGCTTCCTGGGGCACGTTGTCAGTGAAGAAGGCGCCTTCATGGACCCAGCTAAAGTGGAAGTGGTGGAACAGTGGTCGGTTCCAAGATCAACAGCAGAGGTGCACAGCTTCCTGGGCCTAGCGTCCTACTATCAGCGATTCATTGCCGATAGTAGGACGCTAGGCCCAGGAAAGATGCCTTTGATCGACTCCACAGGGCCCTCATTACAGCCCCAGTCCTGGCAATTCCTGACCCGTCCATAGCCTTCATCCTGGACACTGATGCCAGCACCGATGGTGTTGGGGCAGTCCTCTCCCAGGTGGGGGAGCAAGAAGAAAAAGTGGGGGTGTACTACAGCCAAGTGCTACACCGCCCAGAGCGCAACTACTGTGTGACCAGATGGGAGCTGCTCGCAATGCACCTCATGGCGTACCTGACGGGGAAGCGCTTCCTGCTCTGGACTGACTATGCCTCCCTCCAGTAGCTGCTGTGGTTCAAAGACCGGGAGGGACAAGTGGTCCGCTAGCTGGAGGCCCTACAAGAATTTGATTTTGACACTGACCAGGACTTAAACATCTGAATGTTTCAAAATATTTCAAATAAACTTACCATATGTAGTACATACTTACAAGTGCGTCAGGGTGGGAGTTTTCATAGTTGTTAATAGTCTCAGAGAGCTGACAAAGTGCTGCCTCTGCGTTTGCATCAGGTGGTATATAAATAGCAGTAAGGATAATGCTGGAGAACTCCCGGGGCAAATAAAACAGTCTGCGTTTAATGGAAATACATTCCAAGTTAGGGGAACATGGAGACTATATCTGTGAGGGTGGATGGTGATAGGCGCCACTCGCAGAAACCCCAGGGGATCAATAAGTCAAACTGAAACAGTCTGATCACTAGGTCTGATAAACAGAGAAATTTGGGAAGACGATAACAAGGGAGGAACGGAAAATCTCACCCAACGGGTGGCTACTCCAAGTGTCTGAAAACGCAAAGGCTATGAGAGCCAAACGAACAAGTTTGTAACCTGAACCAGTCGAAACGACTGAACAAAAGCAACCTGAGTCAAAGCTCCGACTAGTGGGCAAGGTTCTTTTTTATAGGTACAACTAAATAAGTTCGTATGTTAAGACACAAGTTTCTATGAGAGGCTATGAGAGCTGAGAGAACATGTTTGTAACCCGGAAACAGTCGAATCGACTGACAACAGAAACCTGAACGGAAAGCGCTTAATAGCGAGCAGGGTCCTTATTGTAGGTACAACTACATATGTTCTTTTGTTTAGTTATAACCCAAAAAGTTCTGAGCGTCCGAAAACGTGACAAGCTAGGAGAGCCAAGAACCATATTGAAAAACAGTCAAATGAACAAAATAACCTTAATTAAACGCTCCTAAATAACGAGCAAGGATTCTAATGAAGGTACAATTAAATAAGAATTATGTAAAGACCTGAACCAATAAACTGAATAAGTTATGGTAACCCAAAACAGTGAACCAACTGAAACGACGAAACCAAATGAAAAGCGTTTAATAGCGAACAAGGTTTCTATTTGGAGGTAAACTAAATAAGTTATACTGACCAGACATAACCAAAAGTTCTGAGCGTCCGAAAACGCGGAAGGGCTAAGAGAGCCGACAGAACATATTGTAACCCGCAAACAGTCGAATCGACTGAACAAAACGAAACCAAATGAAAGGCGCTTAAATAGCGAACAAGGTTTCTATTTGTAGGTGACAAGTAAATAATTTATTATGACCAGACATAACCAAAAGTTCTGAGCGTCCGAAAACGCAGAAGAGCTAGGAGAGCCCACAGGATAACATGGTAAGACCTGACCCACAAGTTCTGAAAGTCCGAAAACTCGAAACGGTTAAGGGGGACCGACAGAACAACAGGGCACAACTTGACCCACATCTGACATCCGAAACTCGAAATGGTTAAGGGGGACCGACAGAACAACAGGGTTCTACTTGACCCACATCTGAACGTCCAACAAACTCGAAACGATTAAGGGGAACCGACAGAACAACAGGGTAAGACCTATACCAAAAGTTCTGAGCGTCCGAAAACGCGGGGGGGGGGCTTGGAGAGCCACCAGAACCATATTGTAACCCGAAAACAGTCGAACTGACTGAACACAGAAACCTAACTAAAGCTCCTAACCACGAGCAAGGTTTCTAATGTAGATACAATTAAATAGTTATGAAAAGTTCTGAGCGTCCTAAAACGCGGAGGGGCTAGGAGAGCCACCAGAACCAGTTAGTAACCCAAAACAGTCGAACTGACTGAACAAACAGAAACCAAATGAAAAGCGCTTAATAGCGACAAGGTTTCTATTTGAAGGTAAACTAAATAAGTTATTTCGTTAAGACCCAGAGTTTCCCAAAACGTAAAAGGCTAGCAGAGCCAAAGAACAAGTTGTAACCCGAAAACAGTCGAACCGAATGTTAAGACCTGACCCAAAAGTTCTGTACGTCTGAAAATGCTAAAAGGCTAGGAGAGCCAACAGAACAAATAAGGTAACCCAAAACAGTCGAGCCAACTGAACAAAACAACCAAATGAAAACTCCCATTAGAGTGCATGGTCTACATTGTAGGTACAACTAAATAAGTTCTTGCGTTTAGAAGGAATTGGATGGAGATGGTCATTTCTACCGAAAGTCTTTGTGTGCGTCTTGAAAAAGAAACACTACCTTACCGGCTAAAAATCGTAACGATGGCTTACGATTTCGCCCCGATCAGAAACCCAGGTGCGGTTAATATAGGGAGATAATTGAAAACTCGTTCCACCTGTGCACCTCCCGCAGGGAAGGCGCAACACCGCCATCTGGCGGTGAATCTGGGGAACAACCGTGACAATATCGACACTCATGCACCATGAATTGTAAATCAGGAAGCAAACACCTCCTCTAATTACCTTCCCCATGGTCTCCTTTGAACAGTCCATTCAGTGAATGGAAAATCCGTTCGGTTGTACTGCAGTGTCTGGTGCCCAGCCAGGTCTCAGTTAGGCAAAACACACAGCAGTCTCTCAGATCACGCTGGAAGCAAATACGACTGAACAGTTCATCAACCTTGTTGTTCAACGATTGCACGTTCGCTAGGTGAATGCTTGGCAGTGGGGAATTAGCCAGCCAGCCGCACAGCCTCACCAGCACCCCTCCACGCCTACCTCGCCAACGAGAGCATAGAGTACCCAGGTGTTTTGAAATTAGGTGAACAAAATTCTCTTGTCAAATGTGCTACTAGGGGGAAAAATACACTGGACAAGGTTTATTCAAAATCAAGAACGGCTTTAGGTCAACACCGCTACCACACTTAGGCCAGTCAGATCACCTATCCATACTCCTAACTCCAGCATACACCCCCCTCAGAAGAACCCTCCACAAAGACTGTTAAAACATGGCCTGAAGGAGCTTCCTCGCAGCTACAGGATTGCTTTGGAAGGAAAATTGGGACATTTTTGAGGATTAGGACTTGGAGGTGTACACATCAACTGTACTCTGCTACATTCAGAACTGTGTCGACAATGTCACTGTCGACAAACAAATCCGGGTGTACCCCAATCAGAAGCCCTGGATGTCAAAGGAGGTCCGTATCCTCCTCAAGGACCGTAACACCGCCTTCAGGTCCGGCGACAGAGCCCTATACAGTGTTGCTAGAGCCAACCTGAAGAGAGGCATCAGGGATGCTAAAGCGGCCTACAAGAGGAAGATTGGGGACCACTTCACCAACAACGACCCACGGTGGGTGTGGCAGGGCATCCAGCACATCACCAACTACAAATCCAGCAATCGCACGGCTGTCAACGGGGACGCCTCGCTGGCAGAGGAACTTAATTGTTTCTTTGCTCGATTTGAGGTGAAAGCAGCGGTGTCTGACACATCACCTCCACCAGCCTCCAACAGCCACATCCTCACTGTGCAGGAGCATGATGTGAGGCGTGTGCTCAGAGCGGTGAACCCGAGGAAAGCTGCTAGCCCTGATGGTGTGACAGGAAGGGTGCTGAAGGAATGTGCAGACCAGCTCTCCGAGGTCTTCACAAAGATCTTCAACCTGTCCCTCTCCAAATCCATCATTCCACCTTGCCTGAAGTCTGCCACAATCATTCCACAGCCAAAAAAGACTGTCATCAGCGGCCTCAACGACTACCATCCGGTCGCACTCACATTATGAAGTGCTTAGAGAGGCTGGTCCTTCAGCACATCAAAGCCAGCCTCCCGCCCACCTTCGACCCATTCCAGTTTGCCTACAGAGCGAACAGGTCTACAGAAGATGCCATCGCCACTGCTCTTCACACGGCATTGACGCACCTTGAACACCAGGGGAGCTATGTGAGGATGCTCTTCATAGACTTTAGCTCTGCCTTTAACACCATCATTCTGGGCAGACTCGTCATAAAACTTACTGACCTAGGACTTTCCCAACCCACCTGCCACTGGATAAAAGACTTCCTAACTAACCGTCACCAGATCGTTAGACTAGGCCCCCACCTTTCCCCTACCCTTACACTCAGCACCGGCTCCCCACAGGGCTGTGTGTTGAGCCCCCTTCTCTACGCCCTCTACACTCACGACTGTGCCCCCACCCATCCCACTAACACCATCATCAAGTTTGCGGACGACACGACTGTGGTTGGTCTTATTTCAGGAGGAGACGAGACAGCCTACAAAATACTGAAAGACCCATCCCACCCTGGACATCATCTGTTTGACCTGCTGCCCTCTGGTAGACGCTTCAGGTCCATCAAATCACGGACAAACAGACTTAAGAACAGCTTCTACCCCAGGGCCATACGAGAACTGAACACTTAAAAACTCTGATACGGACTGATGACTATCAGTACTGCAACACCTACACTTACAGTACACTTACAGAACACTGCATAGATGTTTACATTACTTTTGTTTGTATGTTTATACTCCCAACTGTACTACACTTCTGCCATAGTGAGCCTCTGCAATTCGGAAATGTGCAATATCTGGAAGTGCAATATCTCATATCTCATCAAAATAATGTAACTTTTAACTTTTAACTTTTTAACAGCAAATGTTCACATTTAATTTTATTTATTTATTTAATGTTCATTTTATATTTAGAATCTTAATTTGTTTCTGCTGTTCTGTTGTGTTTTGTCTTTGTTATTGTAAATGTACCGTCAGGATTGTCACTCAATTTCGTTGTACTCTGTGCAATGACAATAAAATAAATCTAATCTAATATAGTCTATTTGGTTTATATTGTGATATTGGTTACTGTTTTTCTGGTCTGTTGGTATGTGTATTTGCATGTTTCTATCTGCAGCGGTCAACAAATGTCCCTTTGTAGTCCATGAGCCAGACGAGATATCGGGCTCATCTGAGTGGGCAAAACCTTACCTATACTAAATTGTTTATAGGGTCAATATAAGTAAATTAATATATGATAACCTTTCCACAGGAGTAGCTTTTCATATTTATTGGACATTTTGTTATTTTCCCCTATTATGGGTGCAGGACACTATAGGGGTATAGGGTAAAAATATTAACTAATAGATATCACCATGAGACTTCCCCAGTTGATTACTTACATTAAGACAATTATGTATTGTATTACAAGTTTTCTAAAATTGTATGTTTAAATATGCAAATGAGGCATTATCTAATTAAATATGTCCTCATTTGCATAACATTCCAGAAGAGAAATCTGAACATTGGATCAAGCCAGATTCAAAATTCTTGTTTCATTTTGTTGACATATTAGAGTCAAAGGTTTTTACAGAGGGAATTGACCCTTCGCTAAACCACGCCCCCCTTAGTTACTGTTGCTAAGTCCGTCAAGCTTTCGGAGCCAGCATGGTGCTCCCACTGTCGCTAACTGCACTCCCTGGAGAAATATTGTCCAATTTTTGGAAAATAGAAAAAGCGATTTCAGATAGAAGCAGACAGAAGGGTCTACAATATGCATTTGAAGGTTATATTCAAGATATCACACTGACTCAGCAACAAAATGACGTAAAAAAAATAAAGATAGAAGCGAAAGCCTACAGATCACAGAGTAAAAGTGAACCACCGCATCACCTGGCGATTGAGACAGAGGACAATGACATTAAGGAGCAACACTGTTCCTGTAAAGCTGGGTAGGTCTCTATTCACTATTACAATCATTAAAAAGCAAAAGCAGTAGGCCTATATAACGTTACATTCAGTAGTAAGTTAGCTAGCATTAGCTAACTAACGTAACATTAGTAGCCTATAGTGTGCTGTAACGACATTACTCTGGTTAGCTCTACAGGTTTCTGCGCCCATCTCATTGGACTTATCCATACCCTGGACCTCTGTAAAGCAAAAAATATCAGCAGTATGTCAGCCCAGTCCTCCACAAGATTTGGGTACTCGGGACTGGGCTTCCCATTGACAAAGTGCTGAAATAGTAATGAAAAAATAGTATTACATTTTGACATCAAGGTAACGTTACCCACTAGAGGTTTTCTAGAGCTTGACTGTAACATCTTAACGTTAGCAAGCTGGCTGGATCACGAATAGCAAAGCTAACATTTAGTCTAACTTCACCAACGTTGCAACCTGGAGCTGTATATCCAGACCGTAGCCACGTTAGCTTAGCTGGCTAACACTTTTCAGGATTTGATTTTGGAAAGGGAAAGGGAAAAAAAACATATATCTCCTTCCAACCTCTCCGGGTAACGAGTGGCACTGTTACAAGTGCCCCAGGCACAACATTTAACCATAACTAGCTAAAAGTCCACAAAACCAGCTCGAAAATGAAGAAAATCTCAAACTTTTCCATCAGAGTCAACGGAGTGCCGCCATAAACTGTCGGACCTCTGTCAGAGCCTGTCCTATGCTGCTCTGTGATTGGCCAGTCTGTGTTTCGGGGCGTGGTTTAGTTGTGGATTTCTCTTTCAGGGCATGAATTATACCACGGCCAGTGCCGTGGATGCCCCGGAGTCTCCATCATCACGCTGGACATCAACAGTAGCGCGAGCTTTCTCCCACTCCCGCAAAATATATGTGTAACGTTAACGTAAACATTAACAGCTAATGCTAGCTAATATTAGCTTATGACAAGCTGAATTATGCACGCTTCCTGCCACACTACTATGCCACAATGTCACGTCTGCCCATTGATCACCCAGAGGTGCACCAGCAGTTCATGCATGGTGGCTTCAGTGTCCAGCTTGGTAGCCAGAATCCCTACGGCCGGATCCCTGTGGATCAAACCATTGAGGAAACAGTCAACTGAGATACCCAGACAGCAGGAGGCACAAAGGGATTCAGCCTGAAACAGGCTGCTGTGGAGATGTATGTACTACCTGACTTCTGGGTACCGCAGCAACTACCTTTAGCAGCTCAGAAGGATGGTGGGACGCGGAATGTCCCACTTCAGCCACCCAGACCTGCAGATGCCTAGAATCACCAGGGATGAAGCAGATGTACAGTCCATTGTGAAGCTTCTTGAAGATGACTGGACAAACCCTTTCGACCCAATGAAATTGAGTTTGTCAGCATTTCGACAGGTACCTTTCCCCCTCCAGATGTAGCAAGGGACGTTCTTGATGCCCACAAAATTGGCATGGAAGCATACGAGGGATTCAAGCGGGACCGCTTGAAGACGAAAAACCAAAGACCCAGTTCCATGATAAGATGACGAAGAAGAGGCTGAAGATGTTTTCAGATATACGAAAGAAACCTTCTGCAAGCAACCCAAACAAGGTCATTCTGCAGGCTGACAGGAAGCTCTTCGCCCACATGGTCCTGGTGGCAGAGAGCCGCCATCTCCAGATGAGTGATGTCCTTTCCCACTCACTAGGGCCATTGCCATGGGCACTCGCCAATGGAGATGGGACACTGAGAAAGACAAACAAAGCTGTTCTGGCCAAGGAGCTGGAGAAGCAGGTCTTACCAGCAGAGACCATCCCTGGGCCGTCTGCTACCATCATTGATGGGATGAGTCTGGTTCAGAAGATGAAGGGCAATGACCAGACATTCTCTCAACGTGCAGCCTCAGCACTGACTCAAATCCTACATGAAGGAGCCAGGAGCCAGAGAATCGATGTGGTCTTCGATGTATATCAGGAGGACTCGATCAAGAATGCAGAGAGAGCGAACAGGGGGTGCACCACAGGAATACAGTTCCGAAACATTGCACCAGGTCACCGGATCTAGCAATGGAGAAAGTTTCTCAGCAGTTCAGCTAACAAGGCTAACCTCATAAGGTTCCTGGTGGCCGAGTGGAAAACACCCAAGCTGAGGGACAGGCTGAATGACAAGCAGCTCTACGTCGCCAGTGAGGAAAGCTGCTTGCACATCACCAAGGATCAATGGGCTGAGGTTGCAAGTCTACAGTCGAACCAAGAAGAGGCTGACACTAGAATGATTTTGAATGCAGCTCATGCTGCAGAGGAAGGCTACAGCGCTGTTGTAGTAACAGCTGATGACACCGATGTGTTGTTGCTCTGCCTTGCGTTCTATGCCAATATCTCCTGTCCCTTGTTCCAGAACTGCGGAACTAAGAACCGGGTAAGGTATCTTGACATCACCAAGCTACGCCAGGCCCTGGGAGACTGTGTCTGTAATGCTGTGATTGGCATGTACGCATACACTGGATGTGACACATTGAGTGCCTTCGCAGGTCGTGGGAAGCTCAGAGCCTTGAAGCTCATCATGAGATCAGAGCATTTCCAAGAAGTGTTTCGCAAGCTGGGACAGTCCAGGGGAACTATCCATGGACCTATTCAAGAAGCTGCAAGCATTCACATGCAAACTGTACACAGTGTCCACGACAACAGAGGACATCAACACAGCCCACCACCAGCTTTTCTGCACACAGTGTGGGGAGCTCGAGTCTAGCCAGCTGCCACCATGCGAGAGTCTTCAGGAACATCTGCATATCCTAAGCCCAGTCGAGCATGGCTGGGCCAGAAATGACGACGGCCAGCTCACCGTGGAATGGATGCGGGGATCTCCAGCCCCTGAGGCAGTGCTGCAGCTGCTGTCCTGCAACTGCAGCCGTAGATGCAAGCTCCTGGAATGCCAGTGCATGAGCAGCGGCTTGAAATGTACAAACCTGTGCAAGTTGCAAACATGTGACAATCAACCCCAAGAGGAGGGCCTTGGCATGATGATCACAGCGGCAGACTTGACTGACTCTGAAACAGAGGACTGATCTTAAGGAGGGACCCCTCACACTTGTGTGACCCTCGCTAACAAAGACTCCAATCTCCATTGTTCTGAAGATCCCTCTCCCTAAGCACATGTATTTTGTTTGCTTAGTTTGTATTGGTCCATTATTTCATTAAATATTCATACCCTTGTATTGTGTCGGACAGATTTGACCCAAATTGAGGTGTTTATCATCACAAAAAGGCTGGTTAACATACTTGTTTTAGCCTTGAGGCCAGGTGACCTAATTTGGGGTCATGAACTTCTATACAGAATATTGACATCTTGATGTTTTTGTTTATTTCTATATGCACTTTGCACCCCATTTTTATGTTTCGGCCATTTTTAGCCGCAAAGGAGAATAGGCCTTTATGAAGTAGCAGCTAGTATAAATAAGAGGGACACTTTGTTTTTCTCTCACTCTCACTCTCTCTCACACACACACACACACACACACACACACACACACACACACACACACACACACACACACACACATAACACACACACACACTGACCACAAGCATAACGACTATCCCAAATAGATGCAAATATTTTTTCTTACTTTTATTTGAACTAAAGGCATATTTATAAATATATTTTATCTTCAAAAAGCTTACCAATGCCTCATAGACATAACATGAGACAGATGCAGATGTAAGTTGTGGGAATCCACTCTGTTGCTGTCTGAGAGGGGCAACACTGATATAAAAAAGGTCCCACTCACCATTTACTCACTCGATCACTCAGAAGCAATTGTCAGAAGAGGAACATGAGCAGAAGACTCATGTACAGCCAGTGAAGGCCTCGCTGTACTCTTAGACAATGATAATGACAGTGAAATAGAGGAGGAAGTGTCTGAAACTGAGGACAATGTTGAACATACACTACCAGTCAAAAGTTTTAGAACACCCCTTTTTCCATTTTTATGGACATTTAAGCAGTTCAAGTCCAGTGAATAACCTAAAATGGTACAAAGCCCTTTGTACCATTTCAGGTTATTCACTGGACTTGAACTGCTTAAATTTCTGTAAAAACTGGAAAATGGGGGTGTTGACCAGTAGTGTAATTCGGACTACAATGAATCATCCTCTGATTCATTGTAGTCCGTCAATCCGTTGATGTGGTTCTGTGTGGCTCAGTAGGTAGAGCATGGCGTTGGCAACGCTTAGGTTGTGGGTTCAATCCCCACTGGGACCACCTATACTGAAAAATCTATGCATTCACTACTGTAAGTCGCTTTGGATAAAAGCGTCTGCTAAATGACATATATTATATTATATATATTATGTGAGTTACAGGTCATAATGGATATTATTGTGCCAAATCTGCCCCTCATTAAATGCAAGACAAACATTACATGTGTAAGATACTAAAAACATGCCAGCAATTCTTTTTTAAAGCACATTATGACCATCATGGCCAGTTTAATGAATAATTAGTACATTTTGTGTGCTTTGTAATGAAAAACGAGTGGTGTAATATCAAGGGAAACCTGTCCTATATGGACAAAAAACTGAAATATCTGGTCAAGTTTGTAATGATAGTCAGTGACATGATGATAATTTCAAATAATTAGTTTTTGAGGAGGTTAAATATATATATCATACAATTTTGAGGTGATTTGTATAGCACCGGCTATTTTTGGCCGAAACACTATTCATTGGGTAAACATTGAAACATAATACAAGGGTGATATACTGTATCTTTGTTATTCCTTTAAGTTCCTGGTGTGGTCTCTATCAATACACACCACCACCTCAGTCTGTCTGACTGGTACTATAGTATCCATCAGTTCACACCTCAGTCTGTCTGACTGTAAGAGTTATCTCCAATTTTTACCTGCATCATAGACATAGCCTTAACCCTTTGAGGCATACGGTCACAAATGTGTGATCATTCTAAAATGCAATCTAGAATTCTAATTAATTCTAATTGATGACATCATAAAGGCTTATCAATGCAAAATTGACTATTCCAGAATAGAACACTATGAATTGGAACTAGAACTCTCAAAAAACGTACTCCTCAAAGGGTTAATGACGTTCCTGACTTTATCTTTAGAGCTACAACCATATATTACCACTCAAATTAAAGCTTAGAATGTTGGGCAGTTTTCTATAGCCATTAGAAGCATGTTGTTTTTCAGCACATACTTACAAATTGGGGATATTTACTAGACGTTTTTGTTTTCGTTGAGCTTTTATTGCAAAATCTTGCAATAAAAGGCCATTTAAGCTTATATGGAAGTTTTCAATCATTAAAATAACCATTCCAATCAATTCCCCATCCTTGAATTATGCAGAAAAGTGGGTTCATAGGTCTCTGTACAATATAAGGTTCAAAAGTTGTTGATATATTTGCCGCGACAATTTGCGTGTGACAATATAGGGGTCCACATATTCAACGCATGATAATTACCACTAAGCTACCAGTCCGCAATGGTTATCATGCCAAACTGTGAACTAGAGATGTATAGTAAGTCAAAAAACACAACTAGAATTTGCCCACCCAGATGAGCCCCGTAGGTGAATTTTCGGGTCTTGGCTCATGGACTATTGGGGATTGTTAAAATACTATCTATCTGTCCATCTAACAGTTTTTAGACTTGTCATAGTTTGTGTCCTGCTAGTTTGCCACACATTATGCAACTGCCCTGTGCTGTCATTGCACGTTGTAATAACCTAAATGCAGTAGTTTATTGGTCATAAATGGTAAATGATAAATGCAGTAACATTATTCTGTCTTCCGCCTGCCAGCAACTCTATTTACTACATTTCCCAAAGAAATTAGCGCACTTCTGCCGTCTTCGAAACCCATTGCGCCGCCCTGTAAATGAAAGAGTGTTTAGCTCATATGTCATTGGTTTTCCATGCGTTCTCTCCGGAAGTAGGAGGTTCCCGGAAGCCAATTCCAGAAGGCGGAAGCGAAGGCCGTAGCCTGTGATGAGGTTTCACCGAGAGCAGAGAAAGTGAAAGGGTTGAAAAATCCTGCATTTGTGGCAATCCGGGTAACTGAACACCTAAAGCGTAGAAGGAACTTTTAATTAATTGCTGCGTATTACGGTAAGAAATTGTATCCATAACGTTCGACGTGTTACTGCTAGCTAACGTTAGCTAGTCCGCAAGAAAGTGTTCCATGAGAATTGGCTGTAGCTTACCATCTCTATCTTTGACTCTGGGTTTGGTTGACTAGATAGCTTCATCATAGCTAATATATGAGGATGTATTTGCCCTCACGGGCTTTCCAAAAATGCCATTTACAGTAATTTTAGAGACAAAACAAGGTTTTATGCTTTATTTTTTGCTTATGTAGCTAATGTTACATTAGCTGGCTGGCTAATTGCATTGTTCTATGTTTACGTGGAGATCACAGTAGCTATCTGGCTAACTTCCTTGTAAGCTCGCTACCATTTCTTGATAACTGTTAGCGAATTACTGTCAGTTTAAATGTTGCGCTAAACTAGATAGTCCTCTATGTAGAATATGGCAAGCTAGCTGGCTATTTTTCTTGGTTGGGGTGCTGTGGCAAATTGACTCGGTGAACAATGTCATTGTTAGCCAGCTAGGTAGCTATTATCCATGGTGTGGTGTGTGACTAGTTAGCTGACGCTAGCAAGGTAATATGCCAGGAGTGATTATCGACTCTGATTAAGTTGATCACTTGGAACGACTAACAAAAAGCTAGGTAGCTACCAAAGAGCGATTAATGTCCGGTTTTACAAGCTGTATGTAATATGAGTTAAAACCCTTGTGCGTACTAGTGCTAACTAACCAATTTAACGTTGGCTCCATGTCCAATTTTCGTGATGGATACAACTTCACTTGGTGTCAGCGTTTATCTCCAGAAGCTATTGGTTAAACCATGTCTATGTACCTAGCTAAACCAAGTCTTAGACAAATTTTACTTAAGTTAATTGTCTTGTCTCAAAAGCTGTTAGCTAGCTAACGTTAGTCCATACGAAAGCCAGTCGTTTGCTACCAGTTAGATGAATAACCTTGGATCACATGACTTCCGAAAATTGCTGAATCTCTTATGACTTCATAATTCTCTAGAAAAGGTTGTCCACTAGATTGTGAAATCGTATAATCTACCATTGTTGTAATCTTGAACTCTTTTGGTGTATTAAAATAAGTCTTTGAAATTTCACTTCACTTTGCTTTCACTTAAATCAATTTTAATTCGCCTTACAAAAGAGTTGTAAGGTGAATTGCCTACAACTCTATTGCCTTGTCACATCATTGCCTATATTTCATATCATTGCTTTTCATTGGATGTTTACATTTTAATGATTGTAACTCATAATAATAATTGAATAATTATGTGTAATGTGTGTGCGCGTGTTTGCGGGAATATTTGTATGCAACTACGATATTTAATTTTCGTAGTCATAAAAATCACAGCAGTCGGCAACAAAAACGGTTTTTAAAGGGTCCTTAAGTTAGTTTCTTTCAAAAACTTCGTACAGCGGCAAAACCACTCACTGAAGCAGGAATATTGGCACACGGAGATACTTCCGCTTTGAGCTCCGTTGATGTGTTGATTACAGAGCACTTGGCAGATTTGCTATGCTCTCCAAATTAAGTCTGAGTCATGTGTAGGCTACATCCTGCAGGTAAAATCAAAGTTGGGAGGATTTTTAGAACTTAATATTTGGTGTTTTGGGGATATGTTATGGCCATCTAAAATCCTGACATAGATTTTCATAGGCTTTGTGTTTCCAGAACATAAGCATATTGAGAGGTTTACTTCTGGTACTGCTGGGTTTTCTGAAGGGGGACAGTTCACACATCAGCAGCATTTTGATGTGAGGTTTAAGAATGTGGTTGACTGCAGACTTGAACTTCATGCATTTAAATCCTCAGCAGCACTTTGTATTAATTTCACAGCCGAGGTACTGCATTACAGTGACTGCGTAGGCTTTTTATTTTTATTTTTTATAAATACAAGTTTTAGTCATGTGGTCAGACCATGATCATCACCATTACTTGCTTGGCCATGTTGTCATGGTTCCATCTATTAATGCCGGAGCTCCAACTTCTGACTTTTCATATCAACACACTGTCTCTAAGAGAAATTTGAACCATGCATTTAGAAAAGATTTAAAAACTGCGCACACTAGGGGTTACCTGCTAATTTCTGTACGTTGTTCTCAATTTGAATTATACCAACAAAGAATATGGTTGACCTGTTCATGTTTTGAGAACACGGTTGCTCCTATACTGGATGGCATTATAGCTTGTGTAGACTGTCCTTTCCATGCCACACCTTGTCTTCTGCTGTATCTTATACCTTTTCTGCTGAAATCCTGAAAACACAGAACTTGCAAAGAAGTTAAACACTGTAAACAATAATGAGAAACATGCAAGTTTAAAGAGCTTTCTATGCTCTTTTATTATGTTTTAAATCTAGCTGTTGACAGGTAACCACTGTTAGTCTGGCTCAGTTTAGTGTTTTCTTTAGGCATAACACTGAGGTGGACCGAGGCGGGTCCTGACTAAGAAGACATTTTAGTGTTTTGCTACAGGATCATAATTGTGACTCACCCTGTTGAGACATGGTTTCTCACCCTCTGGCTGGTTGAGAATCAGTTTCTATTAACACAATAAACCAGACGTTTCCAGGGTTCCGCCTACTTGCAGCCGACTTACTGAGCAGAGATTTGTTGGTGGCAGACCCCGCCCTCAGGAAGTTGACTATCCAGCTCCATTTAAATGTGACTGTTTCAAACAATGAACGTGGCTCTGTGCTGCAGCATTGCAGTCAGCAGCCTTTCCTTGTCTGTGCAGCACAGCTGAGACTGCCTTTGTCCATTGAATTTCACCAGATCAGTAGGCCAGAACCTAGATGGTCAGAAAATGATTTGCGTTCTTCTGGAAGTAATTTGGTGCTGACAAACATTTTTGAAGTCGTGTTTTTAAAGAGCTAATATTCAGCTTTTGATTTGGGTAAACTTATTTTGTTGAAACGGTGTGCGCCAGTGTTCATAGAGGGTTACATGTACAAGTGAGAAAGAAACAGTTCAATAAAATGTTCTTGTGGCATCATGAAGCTCTTATTCCCAGATCAGTGATTCCCAGTATGCATTTTTTTGCGATTTGTTGTAGGTTGTTGACTCTCATCCTGTTCACATTTAACATTGCCCAGGAAGACTAGAACATAAATGTAACCTGTTGTTTTAGCTATTACAAGTTATTTTAGGCAGTGTGTTGCACAGAGCAAGTAGAGAAGTTGAGCTGGATATAGTTTTCTTTGTACTTGTTCTAGCCTACCTGGCCCCCAGTTACAGCTCAGCAAAAATTGCTTTTTGAGCTGGTGGAGATAAGACCCATACATGAGGTAGGGGTGGGCAATATGAGATAAAATTCATATCACGATATTTTCCACTGTCCAGACGATATCGATATGATATCACGATATATGAGAAAAAAAATCTGAATCACATTTTAAAAGCCCTTCTTAGTTAAATGACATTAGTTAAGGCAAAATATGTATTTTAACCTTATATAAAAGTTATAGCGAGTACCGGCAGCGAATGATGACTTGATTGATTGCTGAGTGGGAGTCTGGCTTGTCTTCGGGCGAGCTCCTGGACTAACTGTTTCACGCATTCGGGTACATTCCTCATATTCACGGACATGCATGGTTTTCAGGTGGGTAAACAGGTTGCTGGTGTTTCCACCTTTGGCTAAAACAACACGGCGACACAACTTGCATAGTATTGTTTGGTTTTCGAGGTCGGAGATTTTGAACCCAAACCAGTTCCAAACGACAGAGGAGCCCCCTTTCTTTTTAACCAATTCGTCATCATCCTGCTCTTGAGCAACATCACTTTCTGCGTGTTCGCCCATTTTCGATTCTTCACTTTTGCACTTGTAATAGGCTATAAATATTAGTACGTAGTCTGCCTGCTAACTGCAGCTGCCTGCACGCTTGTTTGTTGCTACATGCGCGCAACAAATGCATAAAACGTCCGCTCAAAAAAAATAGGTCAACATATTAACATGCTTCTTTTTTTCGTAGGAACCTCGAGGTTAGATTAAAATAAAAAATAGATGTAGCTACTAACTACTATCACTCAATTGAAATTTTGAACAAAACAATATGAATGCCAAATTATAATTTATGAATATATAACGGTATCCACGGTATAGCCAAATCCATATCGTGGCGCAGCATAATACCGGTAGTCACTTTCATACCGGTATAGCACCCACTCCTAACATGAGGCCCATTTGGTATATTACTTTGAACTTCTTTGTTTAGCAAGAAGTGGCAATAGCCAATACCTTGACCCTACCCAACCTACACTGACAATGTGTTCTCACGTCAGCATTGGGTTGTTTAAAAAGAAATGTATATAATAATAACTAAAATAAAGCTCTGATGTGGCTTATCCTGCTAGCACACTGGGTTCTGGTATAGTATAGGTTTGGTACCAAATCCTGACACTGTCAGTGCTACCTGTGACTGGGAGCTCCGCCTGGTGGTGCATAATTGGCTGTAACATCTTGAATTAACTGAATTTAGGTAGAATGTACCTTGTCACATTTTCACATTGAACAGTTTTTTATAAAACTTGTGATTGTCATCCATTTGAACACTCCTTAAGTGTGTATCTGTTTTTTTTTAAATGATTGTAGATTTTCTTGCCAGATCCTCATCTTCTTGCCATCATAGTCTTGAAGTGGGAAAGGCACGTTATTTTGTTGTGGCAGAAACTCAAAGCCTGAGTGAGGTGGGATCAGCAGGTGCTTGAATGCTTATCATTTAAACTTTCCTTCTCACCAGATAAAAATACATTTGCTTGTGCTTTCCCATAATGTGGCCCTATTCCTATATTCGTAATGAACCGAATCTGATCCAGTACAGGATCTGACCTGAAACACCTGTCAGGTCTATTTTATACTTTTAGCTGCACACCCGTGTTCATTGCTCCACTGCATGTTGGAACTGTGTGCTTGTCAAGACCTGCTGCATTCCTATAACAGCTCTTCCAATCATTGAAGCGTGCATGCCACAAAAACTCCTTCATCTGGAACGACTATGATAATTATGAAATGACAATGATCTTGCATTTTTGAAGAGGCAATGCTCTTGTATTTCCTCACAAGAACCTGTCCAAAAAATAAGGCAAAACATATTCTGTGTGTCATGGTGTTGATTTGGGTTTTGGTTCACACACACACTCATCGAATCACATGGACATTTCTTACACGTAACTGAAAAGGCATAGCTGACTAGTGACATCAGAGGTCTGGCATGTAATTTCCTATTTCAAAATAAACAGTATAAGTTCTCTGAACAGTGGGGTCATGTGACTGCTGTTTATAGCACTGCTTGCCCACAGTGTAGGCCTTGGTAGTGTGGATATCCTGCATCTGAACCCCACTATAACTAATCATATGCCTTCATTGTAAACATGCATGGTTTATTGTTGAATTAACCGGATGTGCTATTGGGGGTGGCTTTTGATTCATTTCAGAAATGGCAAACCTTAGGTACAGGTATGAATGGAGTACAATCGGCAGCAAACGTTACACAGTGATGTAGACATGGTCTGCTGTGAGTCTAATCTCAAACCCTGAGGGGAATGCTTTAAAATAGTACTGCATAGTAAAATAAGTCATAGTGATGTGTGTCTAATGAGTTCAACTTGGAATTTTGGGCATTGGATAATGCCAGCTTTGTTTTGTTGTGATTAATATACTTTATATTCGTTTGTAGAATCAAAGTGCTGTGCTTAAGAGGTGAATGCATTTTGATTGGTTCTGATCTTTCAATTATTGATGCTACTTGATGGCTTCACCCTCTGAGTGGTTCAAACACTGACTTTCCCATCCATGATTTGAGACGTGTGTGAATGATATTAAATGATATTGAGGCCTCCGATGTTGCTAGAGTGGATGGGAATTGGCTTGCTGGTTATCTGCCCACAGCAAGTGTCCGTCCCTGCAAAGGCAAGAGAGCACAGAGGAGATCGGCATGAATATTTCATGGCGTCTCTAGCTGCTGCTTTGCTGACCCACTTTGGCTGCAGAGCCTCCTGAGACGAGATGCCATTAAAAGTTAAAGCACAGCCTGCTGAAATGCACTCGGTCTTCGCTTACTTACTTTTCCATGAATAGACAGCGCCTTTTCTGTCTGGTTGATTTTAAAAATGTATTTATTGTTTTTCAATAGGCCCGCTCATAAAGGGCGAGATTGATCTGGACATTTATTCAGACTTTGTGTGGTCTGTGCTTGCACAGGGTTCCCATGCGTCATGGAAAAACCTTGAAAATCATTGAAAATTATTCTGTCATGGAAATGTCACGGAAAGTTTTGATTTCTAATTCCATGTAACGTTATATATTGTTTTCTTCTTTTCCGGTAAAGTTACCACAAAATGTCTGTTCCCCTGCCACCGTTGTTGCCACCTGACACACACACACACACACACACACACACACACACACACACACACACACACACACACACACACACACACACACACACACACACACACACACACACACACACACACACACACACACACACAATGAGATGTGTATATGCACTGGCAACGAAACGTGTTAAGTTAGGAAAGTAAAGCCAATTTTTCCATCAGTAGCACAAAAAAAAGTGTAATTGAAAACCTCTGCCTTCCTGCTTTTTGGGAAGGGGATTTACCGTGACATCACATTTTGTACCCTCTACATAACTCGTCTTTGACACTGAGCCCACCGCCTTTGCACATCCTATACATTTTGAGAGGCAAGATGGCCTGTTGTGCTTAACTACTTCAAATTGTGGAAACAGAATTGGTAAGCTTCACACACAGAAGTGTGATAAAGACTTGAAGGCATTTGATAAGATATGTAGCATTTTTCCACTGAATAACGACCAGAAACGTCAAGAAACTGATTAACATTTGTCTTACTGTCCAAAAGCACTGGCACATTCCACTGATCGGTAACGAAACCTGTTTACGCCGAATTTTGGGCAGGAATATTCGCTCAGATTTAGCCATCACTGATTACATCTATCCAGAACACAAAAGTGTATGCCTTGGACATGATCTACAATCACATGCAGAAGATTAAGTCCCACCCGGGGGGGCCTGCTGCCAGTAATAACATTACACCAGTTGTTTACCAGTTTTTCTACCTTGATTCATTCCTTCCTGTCTAACTTTCACCTTAACTTTCTTCCCCGACAAATCAGAGTCCACTGAGCAGGGATCGTCACTATATTAGTGCCAATTACAGTCGCTCTCAGGTGCAGAAAAGCAAGGGAATGTGTTTATTTGTTCATAGAACTTTCAGTTGTGGCATGGATGACACAGAGAACAAGCCCCAAGCCTTTTTATATCAAAGGTTTCTAGTAATGTGACCAACAATTTGTTTGGATCTCAGGTTTGAAAAACAAAAACAGCAGAGCAAGTGCAACTATGAGCTTGACAAAGTCCAAAGGTAAACAGTTGCAACTCAGGCCAGTGCCCCTGCTGAAGAAAAATAGATAAATACATCAGGTTTCTGGATGTTTCCTTGCCCCTTTTTCTTGGAGATTTGTGAGGGGGGAAAGTACTACCAGTCACTGTCTGTACAGGGATGCTGAATAGGCCTTTCCCTTAACCAGCACTATGTGGGCGAGGCAGTGTTTTGGATTGGGAGAACTGCAGCAGTATTTGTTAGTGAGAAAACCAGGCCTGTTGATTGGTGGGAGTGCAGTTCTGCCCATAACAGAGGAACATTGAGAGTTGGTCAACAGCTTGCCTGCATTTCAGTTCCTCTTTAGTGTTTTGTGCTCTGACCCTTTTAAGCATACCGTCTGATTGTAACACGGTTTAGGCTTGCATTCCACAAGTAGAATTCGGCATCTGTGTAGATTGCATTTTTTAGTAAAAATTTTAAAAGGTGGCGTGATTTGTGTGGTAAGCATTGGCCAGTGATTGTTAGCTAGGGGTGAGTGGAAGTGTATTTATACATAACAAAGAATATATATTTATTTTCTGTTAAACATTACCAATACCTTTGTAAGGCTGTCCCCGACTAAAACAAATCTTGGACCAACAGTCGTCCGTTTTTTCCCCAATTGGTCGAAACCTTTTTTTTTCTTTTTTTTTTTTTTTCTTCTTCTATATGACACACCCTATTTGTTTGATTAAATACAACTATATGCACACTGCGCTTGTCTCATGTTTTATAACTTTCTTAAGTGAATGACACAAATGACTAACATCAGGCTAATAACTTTATGGAGCTGTACTTCAAGATTACTTGAAAGGAGAAAAAAAACTCTTCATGCTGCCCTTGCAGATTCTGCCGTTGCGCTTGTGAAGTTGCGGTATGGCCACATAATAGGCTGATGCTTTTATTTGACCACAACTATAACACATTCTAATGCGTAGGCTATGTTTTATTTAATTAACCAGGTTGGTCTCATTGGGATTTAAAATCTCTTTTGCAAAAAAATAGGCGAACAAACAAATGATCACACATAGCCTAATGTCTTAAATTGTAGCCTAAAGCTGAACATAAAGTGGCTATAGCCTATCTATCTAAAATAACTTACTCGAGTCGGAGACCATCCAACTTCCCCAGTCGTTTCATGTTATGGCACAGGAACACTAGCTTGTCCACATTATTTGGCAAAAGGCTGCTCCTCGTTTTATTAACGATAAACCCTGCCTTGGAAAACGCGCTTGCAAAGTTTTCATTCCCCTTTTTTTGGATTGTCCGCGACTAAAATGAAATGCTGCCATAGATACAGATTTTTTCTTTGACATTATGTTCTTAGGTTATATCGAAATGAGTAATTAAAGTATGCCTATATCACTAATCTTAATTGTAGGCAAATCTTAGGCTACAATTAGAATGCACATTTGCGTGCCTAAAACAAGAAGGGTACAATATAGGCTGCATGAAAGGGGGTGTTAATAGTTTTGCTGAATTATTCACAACATTACTATTACCTTAACTGCCTAATATAATTTTAAAGAGAACATGTATAGGCCTAGCTATGTTAAGAGTGAAGGACTGTCACTGCCATACCCGCAGCATCCAGAATGGATTATTCTACTGACAAGCGCACCGAACTGTGGCGAGAATCTAGGTGTCTCATGCTGCGTGGAGATTATTATTTTTTCTTTTTTTTTTTTCGCTCGACCAAAACAAATCTTGGTCGACCAAACAATCGACCAGTCCACTAAATGGGGTCAGCCCTACACCTTTGAGTAAACATTAAAGTTAATTTGACTATTTTTAAAATGCAAACCATTACCATATTTAACATTACTTATTTATTTATGTTATAAAATCTAGTTTATTTAATACAATTTCACTCTATATCTGTACTGCTGTATATCTATACTGGCATAGATTTTATTTCACTTAATGAAACTCACTTTCTATGTCAGTATTACACGGGACCCTCAAATTATTCACACCCGTGATAAAGATGAGCAAAGACGGCGGTGTAAAATAAAGAATGCAGGAAATGAGCTATATTGTATGCTCAAAAAATGGGTGAAATGAAAGTATATTTTTATACTAATACAATTTCTCAGAGAAAAAGATTTTGTTTAACAAGTAATGTTTTTTTCCTTTTCCTCTTTGCCCTAGCTTGCTGACATGCTACAGACATGCACAGCACTTCTCACACCAGGGGCCTGTCTCACGAAGCAGGATTAGTGGGTTAGCGAGCCAACTTTGGGTTTAACCCTGGGTTTTTGGTCTCATGACTGGGGCTCACTTTTAACCAGGTTGCATTGCCATGGTAACTTGTGCTGTGAACCTAACCTGCTCCAGACTAGGTTAAGTTCAGGCTAACGGATCCAATCCTATAAAAAGGCCGCCCCCTCACCAATGAGCTCTCTGGAAAATGGCCTCACCAATCCTAGAGAATTATTTAATCAGATTTTTTTAATATCAGATACAATATTCCTTTGGCAGAGAATCTGTATCTTTGCAAGCTTCTAGCTGCATGTCACAAATGCCACTTGTGAAACCATGCGATTACTGTGCAGCAAACGGCATGTATTGCCCTATGTTTTCTAACCACTGGTACATATACGTATTCCGTTGGTGATGCGGAGAACCTGAGCAATCATATAGTTATATATATATATGTATAGTTATCAGTAATGAATACAATTTACTGTTGCATATTAAGTGCAGTGTAATTTTCTCATAGGATTCCCTAGAGTGATTGGTGCAATAGATATCACTCACATTCCCATTACTGTAGCCCTGTGTGAGCCACAGTCATGAGACCGAAAACCCAGGGTTAAGCCCAAAGTTAGCTCGCTAACCCACCAATCCTGCTTTGTGAAACAGTGCTCTGGATCTGTTCATGTTGCATGCGATTGACTGTGTTAAAAACGCCGCCCCCTTTGTGTGCACGCACTCATATATCGGAAAAACCACGGTTGACAGAGCGAGTTGATAACCACTGCCGTGAGACAGGTTAGCCGTAATTGCCTTTCTTAGGCTTTGTGTAGCCAGCTAACGCAAAGATACCCTGACTTTCTTTAACTTCCTTATTGAGATAGGCCCCAGGTCCTGGGAGAGTCGCAGTCAACAAGTCATTGTTGACTGCTATAACCATTTAAATTCCTTCCCTTGATATGTGAATGTAGGGCGTATCCCTGTGCTGGTAGATCATTTTTTTTAAACCTCATGCATGAGAAGTTGGGATTGTATAAACGTGTGTTTGTAATAAAAATAATAATAATCATCATCACTTATTATTATTATTATTATTATTATTATTATTGTTGTTTCCCTATTCCCAGTTGGCCCTTGTACAGTACATATTCCCTGTTATGGCTGTTAAATGTGCTAATCAGGGCCTGGTGAAGAAATGCTCTATCAGTATTTCAAATTATGTTTTGTTTTTCTCCCAGTCCTAGCACCAGTACCCTCTACCCTTTGTCCAACCCTACCCGCCCAGCCACGCTCATTCCGGCCTACGCTCCACCTGCAGTCCCGCTCATCCCAGTGCGACACAGCCAGTCCTTTCTCCCAAGGGTAGCCTCTGCTCTGCTCCATGGCGGGTCGGGGAGGACCGGCCAGATCCAACGGGCCGACGGCAGGAAACAAGATCTGCCAGTTTAAGCTGGTGCTGCTCGGGGAGTCGGCGGTGGGCAAGTCCAGCCTGGTCCTGCGGTTTGTGAAGGGCCAGTTCCACGAGTACCAAGAGAGCACCATCGGAGGTGAGCCCAAACCTACCTGATTGTGCCCGCTGCTGGGCGCTCTGCCCACCTTACCGCCGCCGTACGCGTCAGGCATTACGCTTCAGGTTAAACGTCCAGCCATTGTTGTTTAGGATAACATGCAACCTAAGTGTGTGCAAACTTTTATATCCCACTGCAGTGCTTTAAAAAAAAATCACTTCCATGTTGATACTGATACTCTAAACATCTGTTACCATCATTGAATCTGTTTCTTCAGGTGCATATATGTTCGCTTTGTGGTTCTTTAACTGTAAAATACACTTTGTAGATCGTGCAGTGTGAAAGCTCAGGCCTGAAATGGATCAAACTTGAATGCACCGAAGTGGCTATTTCCATCCACACATGCCGTTGAAACGTCTTGCCTGTATGGATCTGAGGGTGAGATCAGCAGGCAGGGTAGGGCAGAAGAGCCAGTTCTGGGCTGCCTAGAGCTCACCTGACTGCCTCCTTAGCAGTCATGGCTCTACGAGCTCGTTCTCCATTTATTACAGAGCCAAAGATCAAACCTGAGAGCAATCAGGAGTGACAGCGAGGCCTTTTTTATTTTTTTTATTTTTTAAAGCCCTTATTAAAATCAGTCTGCTCGTGAATCTTTGATGTCGTTCTAAAGGAGGCCTGTGGCGGGAGCGCAGTCTTACGAGCCGAAAGGAAACGAGGCAACAATGGAGCTTCCTGTCCGATTGAGCAGCATTTCTATGAGCAAGGCGACAGGGGAGATGGAGAGGGGCGTTTGGTGTACGCCGTTCAGTCATTGCTGTTTGAGAATGTTCTGACACGGTGCGCATCTGAGATCATTAAAGCTGGATCCTAGTTTGACTTTGAGACAAAGAAAATTAGAGAGGAGGGGGAATTGGACCTGAAAAAAATGGGGATTTGATGTGATATATATACATATATATATTAAAGAAAGGAACCCAGACAACCATACCAGGTTTATTTAAAGGAAAACAGTCAGCAGATTTTTTTTCCTCCCTCCGTTAAACCCGGCATCAGCAGCCTGGTCGAAGGTCACAGTGCTTTGCTGGGACCTGAACTTTGGGAGAGATCTGCATTCTCCTGTGTCATGTGATGAGTGCACCACACACCAAAGGGGCTGAGCAAGTAAAAATCTGGATCACAGGATTAGGTTTTCCCTCTCCCTGCCTCCACCCTGCCCCAACACATGCACGCACACACAGTCTCTGCTTGTGGGGAGGTGGGTTGAATTGGTGTGAAAATTTAACTTGATTATTATTAGATTGTAGGAAAAAGACAAGACTTTTGGGCTCTTCTTGGTAAGATGTTAAAATAGAATCACAATTCTTGTACAAGATCTTAAAGAATTGAAATGGAAGCATTAAAAAAGTCAACCATGGAAAAATGAGAAGGATTTTTTTTTTTTTTTTTTTTTTTTTTTTTTTTTTTAAAAACAGTTGTCTTCCTGGGACAACATAAGATTGCACAGTTCATTTGCAGGCAGGCAGTTCATCCCAAAGAAGACAGACTGACAAATGGAAATAGGAGAACAAAGGAGATTGACGAGAGAGTTAATGATGATCTCAGTGGACAAGAGGGAGTGCTGGAAGCCACGGTCACATTTAATACGAAGAGCAGCAGAGTGGTCAACACTGCAGCAATAACATCTGAGCAACAGTAAAAAATTGTTTTTACAAAAATTGGCATAAAGAAAAAAGAATAATCACCTCTCCCCTTTACAGCAAACAACAGCTGTTAGACATAAGATTCTGGGTCAGAGACTTGCTGTTGCAATCAGGCCTCCAGTGAATATTTCTTCCCACCAATATTTATTCCTGTCTTTCATAACAATAGGGCAAGAGTGACCACTTTAATACGCAAGCAATATTCTGAATACCCGAGAATTCATAATATGTGAATGTGAATATCTGCATAAATATTTCAAACAAGGCGTTTCCTCACGCTCAGTTTAATGTTCCACGGATATCCCATACATGCAGTTTACAATGCATTTATGGTGTATAATATAATATAATGGAATGTATTGAATATACATACTACAAATGTGAGCATGCATGGAGGTAAGTGATGTTTGAACAGATGGTGTATGGAGTGATACTACTGCCACACAAATTGAATGTGAATTAAATCATATAGAATTTCTAAAGCATGAATTGAATAATTGTATGTACAAATTGAATCTGCATTTCACAATGTAAAATTGAAACTAATGGTTTGTAATTGAATTTAATCATTATTACATTCAACTTTTGAATATTAAAAAACTATTTGAATTCACTTGAAAAAACACTCAGGGGGAGGTAACATTATGCTACCTAGAGTTAGGCTGGCTAAGGACTTTAGGTTATTGCTACGTTGGCTAAAATAGCAAATGTATCTACATAATTATCCTACTACTATCATTATCTGCAGTTATGCACTAATGTAACTGGCGGCCAGCTACCAAAATGAGCAATTACGGAGAGTTTCTTAGCTGTTAACGATCAATTAGTAGTTAGTAGTCCCCAAACCTGCCAATCTCCCTAAATATTTGATTAACTAACATGCTGCTTTGCTGACGTGAATCCAAACACAAACTCATAACGCTCAATTAATACTGTGTAATGGTCCTGTATGTAATTTTACAGAATTTCGTAAATATGCATGCAAGTTTCCCCATAAAATTATACGAACTAACAACTGCGGAGGCACTTAGTTTCAATCGTAAGAAAATTGCATAAGATCAGAACCGGTTCATGAGCCACTTGTCATCCTCTGCAAAAAAGTTAGACCAGTCCTTGAAAATGCGAAGAGTTCTCACCAATTCCTCAAATAGCGCAAGGTTTGCCATTTCAAGCTTTACACACTGTGGTCTCAGGCTTTTGTACATTTCCTTTGCACGTCCGAACAAAATATATACATTCATTAGATGCTAGTTAAACTGTTGAACTGACAGGTCTATAATTCGAATTATTTCATTACTATAAATTGTTATTATACTACCTGCTTGCAGTGATCTGGTATTTCTCCAGTGTTTAGGGATTGCATAAAAATGTGTTTTTATGCAATCCCTTTATACACTGCCTGGCCAAAAAAAAAGTCACCACCTGGATTTAACTAAGCAAATAGGTAAGAGCCTTCCATTGGATAATTACTGCAGTGATTAATATGTTTTAGCTGGCAACAAGTTATTTAACCCTAACTGATGCAGTGAGCGCCCCATTTTCTGTCGACGTCGTGCTACACGAAAAAAAGCTGAGACCAGTTCGTTTATTTCGCGGACCGGGACGGGGTGCTACGCGAAAAATAATTGCGCCCCTCGGAACACCCGGTCCGTGGTATAATATATATTTATATTTTTTTTAATTAAAAATATATATATATTAAATAATTCTACCGGCCCAAAACTAGACCGGCACACCGGGAATCTGCCCGGTAGACTATATAGCCAGTCCAGCCCTGCACCGGCATATTCCAAGATGACAATGCCACGATTCATCGGGCTCAAATTGTGAAAGAGTGGTTCAGGGAGCATGAGACATCATTTTCACACATGGATTGGCCACCACAGAGTCCAGACCTTAACCCCATTGACAATCTTTGGGATGTGCTGGAGAAGACTTTGCGCAGCGGTCTGACTCTCCCATCATCAATACAAGATCTTGGTGAAACATTAATGTAACTCTGGACGGAAATAAATGTTGTGACATTGCAGAAGCTTATCGAAACGATGCCACGGTGAATGTGTGCCGTAATCAAAGCTAAAGGCGGTGTGACTTTGTTTTTGGATGGGCAGTGTATATACAGTATAATTTCCCCAAGTTCTTTGAGTACAGGCAGTCCCCGGGTTACGAACGTCTGGCTTACGGACAAGTCGTACTTACGAATGGACTGCCAAAAAATTTGAATTAAATACAATGGTTTGTAATAACGAACGCACGCACTACTTTGTGATGCTCATGAAAACATGCGGTTTTCTGCGGTTCGTCAGCTCAAGGAACAGAGATCACCGTCCGTTATTTTAAGTCAGATCACGGTCCCGTTTTTTCTCTTTCTCTTACCCTTACAACGATGCCTCCATAGCGTAAATCCGATGCAAGTGCTGGTAATGCATCAAAGAAAAGGAAAACAATCACCATGGAAAGTAAAGTTGAAATAATAAAGAGATCGGAGAGAATTGAAAAGCCATCAGCCATTGGGAAAGCATTAGGCTACAGCCGGTCAACGATCGTTTAAAAAAAAATATATATATATATTTTTTTAAACAAAGGGAGAATAATGGAGCATGTGAAAGGCCATGCCCCGATGAATGCCACAATTATTACCAAGCAACGCAGTGGTTTAATTATTGAGATGAAAAGGCTATTGATAATTTGGATAGAAGACCAAAATCAGGGTAATATGCCTATTAGCCTTTCTTTAGTGCAAGAAAAGGCTCGAAGCCTTTAATGTTGTTTTTTTATAGCACATTACTGTATGTACATACTTACTTTTTTATTACTGTATTATTATGAATATTACAGTATTGTTATTACAGTATTATTATCTACTGAATGTTATGTTTAAGATGTTTTATTGTATTTGGAAAATTTTCTTGTGTTTCATATGCACAGAAAGGTCAAACATTTGACTAAGTGACGATTAATAAGAATTGTATGTACCTGTTCCGACTTACATACAAATTCGACTTAAAGACAGACTTAAGAACGGATCTCGTTCGTAACCTGGGGACTGCCTGTACTCTAGAGTATATGCCATCAGGTCCTGCTGCCTTATTTGACTTAGGTTTTTGTAGTACTTCTCCATCCCTTATCTGAAAGACCTCTGAAACATTCTGTACATTGGCTATACAATTAGACATGTATTACCTCTTATCTGACAAAGCTCTCAAAAAAGTAACTGTTGGCAATATCCTTATTATTGTAAACCAAAACTCCTCATTGTTAATGCACTGAACCTCTTCATTAGCTTTCTTATTTCTACAGCAGTATAGAAAAAACGGCATTTCCCAAGATATAAAAAGGATAACTTTTTATATCTTGGGAAATGTTCATTTTAAAGTGCCTTTTAGCTTCCCTTATTTCCTTTTTACCCTTAGCCTGCATATTGCTGTAATCAATCAGATTTCTCTCTGAATATATACATATTTATTTTTATATACTCTGTACAGTCTCTTCTTTTGTCTCAAAATGTCCGATAAATATTTAGTCATCCCCTGTGGAGACCATTTTTTCATGTTATTTTGCCTCACTTTTGAGATGATTTTACACTGCATCAACAACAGCACTTTTAAATTGAGTCAATTTTTCATTCACTGTTTTGGAATCTAGTTTTACCTAATCTATTGCTTAAATTAAATTGTCTCAAAAAATATATATAGTTTTTTCCGTTTTTCCTCCCAATTCGGTGGCCAATTATACCCTCTTTTGACAAAAAAATCTAGAGTTGGAGGAGGCAGTCTTAACTTGACAAAAAATATCAAAAGTGACTGCACTATGATCACTTGTCCCTAGTGGTTTCAGGATAATTACCCAAAACCAAATCCAGTATTGATTTCCATCTCGTAGGCTGAGTAACAGACCATAGCAAAAAGCAGTCATTAACCACATCTAAAATATCCTCTTCACATTTACCATGACACTACTTCCCAATTAATAGAGGGGTAATTGAAATTTCCCATTATAAATGTCTCTCCTTCCGCACAGGCTTGTTTTATGTTTCCATAGAGCATTGTATTTATGTTGCAGTCAGAAGCTGGTGGTCTATAGCATACTCCTATATTAGGAGTTCTCATGTTCTCCTAGTAGTCTAATCCAGATGTCCTCACAAGGAATGAGTTGATTCCTGGGATTTCCTGCACATTAAGATTTTATTTAACATAAAGGACACACCCCCCCTCTTATTTGTTTTATCCTTCCTGAACCATTTGTACCCCTCCACATTATATTCATCACCATCTGCTGCACCAAGCCATGTTTCTGTAATGCTAATGATGTCATAATCCCCATTAAACATGACAGCCTCCAGTTCCAAAACTTATTTTTTATGCTTCTAGCATTTAAAGAAAGGAATTTGAGTATTCCTCATACCTCTATTCTCTCCCAAATATTCCTCCATTACCCTAAGCATACACTGGCCCAATGCAGCTGTACCCCTCCGGTTCAGGTGTATCCCATGTGTACCCCATACCATACAGGTTACCCCTGTTCCAAAAAGAGTCCCGGTGCCTCATAAACCTGTACCCCTCTTGCATACACCAGGTTTGTAGACAATATATTAAATCTACATATACAATTCTGCTTCCCTTTACTGGCACATGGTACTGGCAGAATTCCCAAGAAGACCACTGTGGAGGTTCTGTTCCTGATTTTTGTTGCTAATTCTATAAATTTGTCCTGCAGAACCTTAAACCTACCCTTAGTTGACATTGGCTCCAACGTGGACTGTGACCACTGGATCCACCCCCGCTCTGGCCAGGAGCTTGTCTGCGTGTTCTTTGAGGTCTCCAACCAGAGCACCAGACAGGCAACGTGCCTTCCTTGACTCCTTTTCCCCACGAACAGACTATACTGTCTACATCTCTAATAATTGAGTCCCCCACTATGATTAACTCCCTTTTCCTGGGTACCATGGATGCCAGGGTGCTTATCAGTCCTCCTACTCACAGAGGACTGGGCCAGATCTGCTTCCTACAAGGGCTGGAATCATTTGCATGTGCATGCCCTTTTCGACGCTTGTCACAACTCTCTCTCCCTACCTGCTCTAGAGCCTCCCCCCTACCCAGCTTCAGCATTAAAGCTAACTTTCTAAAGGGCATGCTAATAAGTACCTGGAACTCTACAAATCCAAACGTTGGGAATCAACATCAAGAATCCTGCTCTTGAGATGCTCCACAAGCCTGCAACAGTCGAAGACAAAAGACTCCTGGAAGTCTCCCTCCAGAACCGAAATCATTCTGTAACACTCATTGCTAGTGGTCTCATTTTATCCCCTAACTATATCAATCTAACTGCCGACACAAAGACCAAATCAATAAAATTATAAACCGCCACAAGATGGTTCCAAACAGTAATGTGTAGAAACCATAAATGACAACAAACCCCTTTGTATGACTAACTTAACTAGGTCCGGTTGTTTGTAGCAAGCGACATTGCTGCGGCTAACCAAATCAGGTTATCTCACACAGTACCGTTCACTCTTAGTTAGTTAAAGGAAAGTTAATTAGTTAGTTAGCTAGCTAGTTAACTTATATATCCCTGATCTTGGATTTGCTCCTGAGAGGGTGAAAAGAAGAAGAAACCCCTCACGTCAGCTCAATGTAATGACAAATTTGCTAACCGGTTAGCTGTTAACCCAACTAGCCGTAGCTGAATGGAGGAAAAAGTGGAAAATTCCCTCTTTCCCCTAAAGGCAACCAAATTGGGATCTTAGGAGCAACTCCACTCACCTTTTTAGAGTTAATATGGCAAAATAGTATCCCAGTAATCACAATTACAATCCACATGCTACTGTCCTTAAAGTCATGGAAAATTGCCAAACCATATAATCATGGAATACGCTATAATTCTGAGTGTACTGAAATAATACTGTGCTTCCATCCTGGTCATGCCAATAGTCTAATTTCAAGTCAACTGAATGCTTCATTAGAAACAATGATTAGATGATTAGGAATTTCTGGTTTTGGTAAACAATGCAACATTTTAGGGGTAACAGGCTCTGAAAACGTTGTTATTATTATTACAGTACTTGGAAGCACAGTGATGTGTGTAATCCTTCAACATTTGATTAGCGTTTTCTGTGACAAATCGGTTCCCTTTTTGAAACCCGCTCTGTGTTCAGACATTTAAAAATTTTATGTGACACAAAGTAATAGTTAACAGATGGTAGATCACTTTCTGACAGAATTACAGTCAGCTAATTTGATAGCCCATGCTACTGTGGATAGACATCCCAAGAAAGGATGTTGGTCTCCATTTTTTAATGGAAACATAAATTCTTGGTAAGTATGTTGTTGGATTTGCCCAATCCATAGCCTATTTACTTGTTTGTTTTTCTCAGTGTTTAGGATGTTCAAGCAATTTTTTTGGTTGTCTGTGGTTGGTATTTGTGCTTCACATGTGTGATATAATCTTATTCCAAATTGTGGAAATTGGCATAATTGTGTAGCATCTCCTTATATTGTCCTTTGGGTTTTGTGAATAATGTTCCTTAGATTGTGACAGTGTCTTAGTTTTCTAGTGGGCCTGACTATCCATTGTTTTGGAGACTGTAATTGGATGGAGACCATATTCAGAATTTTTGATGAAATCCCATCACTATTTGCTTCCACGATGAAGATAAGAGAGGCAGTTGGTGGTATGATGTAATGGTCATAAAATAGTTTGACCCCACAATTAGTGATTTTAATGATATGATTGAACAATTATGCGCAACGGACTTCCCTATTTTGCTAAACGTGACTGGCCATTTCCGGTAGACGAGATAATGGCGTTGTTCTATCCAAGATGTTTATAGGACAAGGGGTTTAAGCTAAAGGCTTCCTCCTATATCCATGACTATGAGGGTACTAACGACTTTTATTTTTATTTTTTTATTAAAGTACCTGTGCCTGCTGTCTATTACCTAGTGTTAGCTAGCTAGTACTAATGACATTTTTAAAGTACCTTTGCCTGCTGTCTATTACCTAGCGTTAGCATTAGTTGGTCGGTTGCTCAATAACAGTTACCTATGTAGATCTTTTCACCAGTGTCAAACAGAGACAGGATGACTGCCGATGTTCGCATCAGGGCAGCCTGTCACAGGTCTATGCGAAAGAGCGAGAAGCCCCACAGCCTGAGAGTAGGGATGGTTCGCATAAGGTTTATCTGTTCGCGTTCACCATCAGTTCCAGTTCAAGGATGGTAGCGCTATGTCAAACTTCTCAAGGTATAAAGGCTAATCTGGCAATACGATCAGGACCCTCTTGACTATCTAATCTATCTAATCGTCATGATTTAAAAGGCAAGACTTATACCAGCATTCCCATTTTATACCCAGGCATCAGTCCAAAATAACAGCTGTTCAAGTTCAGTGTTGTTGGTTCGGTCTAATACATTTCCGCTGAAAAACGAGTATAGGCAAGGTTATTGGGGTAACGGTATTATAGTTTCTTGTAAATCATTGATTATCTAGTGGCATAATAGTGTGTTATTCATCAGGTCTCTCAAAATAAAATTGATCACTATAAGGTACAGTATTAACAACCCGTGCTATTGTTTTTATTTAATTATCACATTGACCTTGTTGACTGGCAGAAGTGAGTAAGCACGTCTTCCGGTTTGGTCATGTGATGCTCGACATATACCCTATTGCAGCTGTAAGAGTAAATTACTTTGTGCAAGTAGGCCGATATAAAACATTAAGCAGCAACTCAATTTAACCTTAATGAAGGTGATGAAGAACTCAAAGTTATCTCTGCCTCTGCTCGGCTTCCTCTATTTCTAAAATAATAATTTTAGTAATACAAGTTGTGGTACTGTTTATGTCCTACTTTTACAAACGGTTTACTGTGTTGGACTGTGTGCACAATGGTTTTCCATGCAATTCTCAGTTGTGCATGTGTGTGTGCATGGGCGCACGGGCACACATGTTCTTGTCTCCGATGGGAACTGAAATGGCCTTAGTGTAAACTTCAGGTCGCTCAGTGTGCCTTGGCAACAGGAACAGAGGAACTGCAACTAAAAGCTTGGTTCTGTTGGTGCCTCTACTCTTTCAGTATGTACTTTCAGTGTAGTAACAGACAACATCCACTGCAATAGGTCTGAAAGAACAACATATAATTTTACCATGGCAGCAGTACTAACCATAAAGTGAAGTGTGTTTGTGTTTAAGGAACAGTGATGAGATGCTTCCTTCTGTCAGAAAGAAGTGAGGAGACACAATATAGGAAGAGGAAAAATAATCATTAATAATCCTTTTTTTGAGACCTGAGTTTTCTTTATTCTCCTTCCCCTTCCTCCAGCTGCCTTCCTCACACAGACGGTCTGTTTGGACGACACAACGGTAAAGTTTGAGATCTGGGACACGGCCGGCCAGGAGCGATATCACAGCCTGGCTCCCATGTACTACAGAGGGGCCCAGGCAGCCATTGTGGTCTACGACATCACTAACACAGTATGTGACGTCTCTGCCCTGCTCTCAGCCCCACGTCTTTCCCAATCTACACTGGTACATTAAACATGACTGGGTCTTACTGACAGGTCAGGCTTCATTGGCTCTGGGCAGATTCTGCAAATAATCTGATCTCTTGTCTGACAAGGGATACGTTTTCACTGGTTGAATCATGCAGTAACAGGACGATATATAATGGTTATGCGGACATATTTGTGGACGAGCAAGCTAACGGCAATAGATAGCTAACAAGCTATCATAGCTAATAGCTAAGCCTCATGCAGTCACATGATCGCTTACTGTACTAGTAGTTTACTATTGATGGCATGGTTTTATTTTTTGGGCTGTTGAAAGCTTTGAAAGGTTTTCTAATTGGCTAGATATTTATTGGTATTACTTAGCTTGTGCTAATTTCTATATGTTCGCTCGCTTGAATTTCATGGCGTCCCTGGTGGGGGTTTTTTAACAGCAAGGGGAAAAAATAGGAACTCGCACTGTTTAGATTAGATAAAAATATGGGAGAAATGAGTGCCCAGGAGACATCCGGGAGAAGGGCATGAAAAACGGGAGGGTTGGCAAGTATGAGCATGATCCATGTAAATGGCTCATTAAAAGATCAAATTGGGGGGAAAGGTTGTAGTGTTTTTCAGATGTGTTTCTTGTGGCCTCTACTACTACCTGAAACACTTGACCT
The DNA here is from genome assembly GCA_029706075.1 of Aldrovandia affinis. Lineage (NCBI taxonomy): Eukaryota > Metazoa > Chordata > Actinopteri > Notacanthiformes > Halosauridae > Aldrovandia > Aldrovandia affinis. The sequence continues at coordinate 5,853,859 of JAINUG010000013.1, read as the reverse complement.
GTTCCTTATTTTTTTGCTAATCAGTGCCCAGTCAAATTGAAAAATCCTTTTCACAGTATAAAAAATGCATCATGTACACTGATAGTAGTCATTTTACAAAGTTTAATTCAATAATTTTTGTTTTATGACTCTACTGGTTTCTAAAGTACTAAAGATACCGGCAGTTGGCTTTGTTATTACTAAAAGCACGGTTTGTTGTGGGGCGTGTTTTGTTAGGATACTTTTGCACGTGCTAAGAACTGGGTGAAGGAACTCCAGCGACAAGCCAGCCCCAACATTGTGATCGCCCTGGCAGGGAACAAGGCAGACCTCGCCAATAAGAGAGCTGTTGACTTCCAGGTGTGGCTCACATCCTGTGGACATTCACATTTCACCAGAATTCTATTACAACACTAATGCATATTCTAGTTAAAGTACCTGCAGAGGTTTGGGTTTTTCTTTTTTGATATTTAAAAAAGAAAAACCCAAATATTTATAATATTTTTCAATATTTACATGCTATTGAATTTTTAAAAATCATTTTTTACAGTATTGCCATTTTATGACTAATATAATGTTAGGAAAGGTTTTCTTTTTAAGGATGATTGTAACAGCTTGTTTTAGTTGAGTCATATGACTGTACATTTGTTGAACAAAGTGCAGACAGCTTCTGGGTGTAGCAACCAAATATATTAACCAGAAAATGATATGTACTTGAACACGTGCCAATCTGAATGTGTCATTTGAACTAAACTGTCTGATTTATACGATTCTTTTACATGCCTCATATGCTACATTGTAGAAGTATGTGCTGAAATTACATTCCTCATTCTCTATCTGTCTATTCTCAGGAGGCACAATCCTATGCAGATGACAACAGTTTGCTCTTCATGGAGACTTCGGCCAAGACTGCTATGAACGTTAATGAAATCTTTATGGCCATAGGTATAATGCAACTAAATCTTTATAGCCATAGAGGTATTATTTCAGAGTCTAATGTAAACATGAATTTGTGATTACTCCCTGCCTATCAACTGTTATGGTGTTTTGGTCTTACTGCAAAAAGGTGACACCACTCAAATGGTGGCTGATGAGACTTCTCTAATCGAATGGTTGATTTGCTTAGTCTTTCTCCACACAACACACAACTGATACCTCTAACTCTCATCAGAATCCCCATGTGTCACATTTAAAACAGTCAAAGAGGAGTACACATGAAAAAGACAAGCAAATGGTAATAAGTATCATTTTTGCATCTATGCCCAAAGGCTGCATTATTCCACAGAACAAATAGCATACTAAAATACCACTAATTGGCTAATGTTAATTAGTGGTACATTTTTATTTTTTTACATTTTCATGTGTATTTTGTTTCTGCAGTGCAAAATATAAACCAGTATTATAAAATATCACAAATTAATAAATTTCAAATGCATGCAATTATACCAGTGCAGAAGTATAAATCATATTTCCCACCTCAGTGTCAGGGTTGCCTAGTACTAATTAGGGGGAGGAATGCATATCTGCACATTTTTTAAATGTCTGTTAATCAGATGGGTTTATGCATTACCAGCTGGATTGAGTCTTCTAGACCTAGGGCTTGTATCTTTATTGAATCTGTACACTGATGTCATTTAAAGTTCTGCTTGTGGGCCTCCCGGGTGGTGTAGCAGTAGAATGTCCGACACTGCCCACTGCGACCGGGGTTTGATGGCACCAGGCCACGCCATTTTCGGCTCTGGCCGGGAGTGTCACTAGGGGGTGGCAATTGGCTGTCCGCTCCAGGGTGGGGGAGAAATAAGCCGATACGAGATTGCTGTGTATAGGAGTGGCCCTGTGTGCATACCGGAGTCATGGTGACGGCTTGGCGGGTCCTGGCTCGGAGGAGACTGTGCTCCGCCGCATGTCACTGCTGGTTTCAGGACTACGGCAGCGAGCTCTCAAAAATACAAGGGAGGGGATAATTGACATGAAAAAGAGGGTGTGATTGACTACTAAAATGGGGGGGGAAAGCAGAAAGAGAAAAATAAATAAATAAATAAATAAAATGCTGCTTATAGCCACAATATCCTCTGTCCTCTCGCTGTAGCCAAGAAGCTGCCGAAGAATGAGCCCCAGAGTGGGGCAGGCACTGGGGGCCGGGCCAGGGCGGGAGTGGACCTCCAGGACACCACCCCCCAGAGCCGGAGCAGCCAGTGCTGCAGCAGCGGCAATTAATGACGCGCCCGCCAACAACAAACCGACCGACAACCGCCGGCAACACAACAAACCAACCCCGAAGGAAAAAGAAAAACAAACAACAAAACAAGATCCATTCTTGCCAGTCGCACTTAAACAGAGCCAACTGCTCACTCTTTTTTTTTTTTTTTCTCTTCTGTTTTGAGTATTTTTTTATTTTTATCATAAGCTGGAGGGAATACCACAGGGATTCTCTCCCTTTCTCACGCACTCTCTTACCCCTCTTTTTTTGTTATTCTACACAAATACTAATACAATTATGTCTTAAGTCACTTTTTAAAGGAAAAGTTGTATCATACCTCCTGCTATTACCCTCTTTCCTCAGGTGATGGGTGCATGTAGCAACTGTAATTTTATTTTCTCTCCTGATCATCTCTGTGCCCCACCCATCCCTCTGGAAGAAGCAGGGGGATGAAAGGAGGGCATCTTTTCCTTCCAGATTTAGCTATCTTGTAGATTAATATTATTATTGTTATTACTACTGCTGTTTAGGCACAAGACATGTAGGATGTGATTTGATAGGATGAACATTCTATGGTTTAAATCATATATGTAAAATAAATCCAACTGTATGCATAGCGCATTAAGTCATTACACCAGTAAGTCATTTTTTAGCATTATGTTTTTTTGAATCTGTATGATACAATGTTGACAAAAATAAAAAGATCAAGCAAGATTTTTTCTGACCAAAATTGCAATTATGAGTATTGAAAAATGATTTTGCTGTATTTGTATTGTATGTTTCTCTTCAAACTTGTAACCAATCAGTACTTATTGTCAGCACAGTACCTTCCCAATATAATATATTTTGTCTCTATATAATTTTGTAACTCGGTATCATTTTTGTTTGAAGATCTCTGGTATTGAGTGTACTGGTTCTGTTGTTCAGCTCTTGTGACTTTTCAGAACTTTCTCTCTTTTTTAAACTTTTTCCCCCCCCTCCTCATTGGAGAATTCTTTTGACCAGTGCTGTTGTCGTCACTAATGCCATTAATGACTAGCACAACAAAACATGCTGTGTCTGAATCATGGAGCAGCATCTGATGTTGGGGTGGGTAGGGGGTGGGTGGATAGGTGGTCTTGGGTGGGCATTTGAGGGGATATTGTTCTATGGTATGTAGTGGGGGGGGGGGGAATTACATCTGTAATTTTACCAATAAATATGGAGGGAGGTATGAAGTTAAATGTTGTCTGCTTAATTGCCCTTGTGTGTTTCCCTTTTTAACGGACATGTCAGTATGTCACAGTGCTGGACCCTTCACATGCTGAAAAGACCAAATGTGGTGTCAACAATATACCTTTAAAGCGTAACTTATGAGGGAGTTGTGTGTAGTGCATGCATCATTTATGTTTGAGAAATCTTCTATAAATTACTGCAGTTTCAGACCATCTAAATCAAGCAAGACCCAGTTGACTGATCTGAAACTAGTCAAGTTTTGTAGCATAACTCTGTTCTACGTTTTCAGCATACAGCAGATTTCAAAACTGGTTGGCATGTTATTTGCTCTCACTGAAGCAAGCCATCGTAGGATGAGTGTGCCAAGTCTGAATTCTTAACGTTCTGGTTCTTTCACTAGCTCCTCAGGTGGAAATCACAGGCTCCTTGCCACCATAGATATAAGCTTGCCACATCCCATTGCTAATCAGCTTCCCATTTCCCTGGTGCTGGTCCTAGATTGAAGTTAAAGAAAAATAGTAACGTCCCCAAATATAGCTTAACTTGATTCCAACGGTGTTTCATACCACATTGAGATTTAAATGTACGTTAAATCTTTAAATCAGAAATGCATTTATTTCAGAACGAATGTGATGCTGAACACAATCGTGTAGTGACCTCTTCAGACAAAGATGTGTACGGCCAGTAGGCGGGTTTATGATTTTTCATGCAATGGAAATAAATGCAGAACTTGTGTAGTTTTTTAAACCACTGGTCATGCGCATCTCTTGTGTTAGAAACACTTTTCATCTAACGTCAGTAAATTTTCCAATTTCACAAAATCGATTCTTTATTATGATTACCAACGGTTAATAAAACTCGGCCGAAAGTTGAACACTACAATACCCAAAATGCTCTCCTTTGACGCATGCGAGCTCTTTTATTTTCAACAAGGAAGACTCAAGCCCGACTAAACTTTACTGCGTGGAGACGCAGGGAATAGTGGCGGCTGCTAGAATGGCGGACCCGTCTACACAGGCCTCCTTACAACCACGGCCTCAACAGACTCAGTCCAGCGGGACGACTGGGTCGAATGCAATGCCTGGATCCGCGAATTGTGATCCAGCCAGGCCCGGTCTTAGCCAACAACAACGGGCCAGTCAGAAGAAAGCGCAAGTCCGAGCCTTTCCACGGGCGAAAAAGCTTGAGAAACTCGGGGTCTTCTCAGCTTGTAAGGTAGCTAGCTAGCTAGCTAGATCGCAAAAGCACATTGTATTGAAAAATAGCTAAACAATATAGCTAACAATCTAGCTATAAAGGTTAACCCTCTTAAACAAGCCAACCACCTTTCCAGCTAAATACATTTTTAAGCTAATGACAAGTTAGCTAGCTACTGTTACTATGTTTACAATCTAAACTTGCTAGCTTGCTAGTAGATTTCTGTATCTACAAATGGTTCCACAGCTAACTACCGTATGGAAAATACAGCGTAGTATACTTGGATTGTCTAGAGTGTTTTTTTTGTATAACAATAACCACTTATTTTTTATTTCTTGTTAGCTTCCTCGCAATTCTGTATACTGTCAACATGGGTAAATGTTGTGAGATTACAAGCTATCCAATAAACTAAAATGAATAGTTAATGTGCAGCTATCACATCAATTGGACTAGCTACTCAGTCCTTCTTCGTAATGTGTTGCACAACCAAAGCTTCGTATGTATATATATTTTTTTAAACAAACAATAACAAAACACATTTAACGTTATGGATTTCGACCTATATCTTTTTTTTCTCCCACCCAGCAGTTATCTCCTTCACCAGATGCCAACCGAATAGAATAATTTTGGTCATTTGCAAGGTTATTGCAAAAAAAGAAGTTTGTTTTCTGTGAGAGGTAGTTAATCGAGTGCCATAATTTCATTTCCACCATTTTCTGTGCACTGCTCTTGTTTCTGAAGTAATACCAGTGATTTTCTTGCAAATTTGTGGCAGTGGCCACTGGGGATATAGCTCAGTGAACAATCCCAGTAATTAAATGCTACCGTGAGTACTTTCGCCTTGGTTGCCTTAACTCCTTTCTTTGTGACACCACCTATGTTCCTTCCTCAGGCCAATGACTCATGCAAGTGCAACGGCTGGAAGAACCCTCATCCGCCCACCGCCACCCGCATGGATCTCCAGCAGCAAGCGGCGAGCCTGAGCGAACCTTGCCGTAGCTGTGGCCACGCTCTGGGTACCCTGACACGGCGCATTGAGACACTGAACCCAAGCACAAAATGGTTGACACTGGGTCAGCTTATCCTGGATCTGTCCCTTGGGGGCAGTTGCTACCTATGGCTTCCAACCACCTTTATATATATATATCCCTAACCTGTTACCAGTACAAAATTTGGTCTTGCTCCCATCTACCTATTCCAACTAGGTCTACAGTTGTAATAGTCGTAAATAATAACTTGAGTGGGCTTTTTAGTCTATGGACAGATCTCAGGATAAGATGGTAGTTCGCATGTGGAACAATTTATCTAAGGATCAGTTTGGAGGAAAGAAAAAGCGTATTCCCAAGTTGAATTTTGGGTTTGAGCATGCCCTAATTGCAAAGCTTAGTCTGTAATAAGTGTTTTTTTGGCAGATTTGGTAGTAAAATATCCTAAAATGTCACTTGCACTTTTATGGCTAATGTTAATTGTCCACATATAGTCACCTAGCCATTTGAAGCTACACTACAGTGTGTTCCCCTCACCATCTTTTTACACCTTATTGCCCTTTTTCCAGCGGACCACGTCTCCCACTTGGAGAATGTGTCAGAGGAGGAGATCAATCGGCTGCTGGGCATGGTGGTGGACGTGGAGAACCTCTTCATGTCTGTCCACAAGGAGGAGGACACTGACACCAAGCAGGTGTACTTCTACCTCTTCAAGGTGTGTGCAGCCTCCATTTCACCAGCGGCGTGCCTGGTTTTGGGAACGGGAGGGGATTTTCAAAATGTAAACACACATTTTCATTGGCCTGTTCAAATATGAGAGCAAAAGTTCTGAAAAACTGTAAACACACATTTTCATTGGCCTGTTCAAATATGAGAGCAAAAAGTACAATCTGAAAAACTGCCTAAATGGTAGGTACTGAACTTTCAATCAACAACTATGGCGAAATAACATTGGCCTCATTTTTGTAACTTTTACAGTGTTGATTTCATTCGAGGGCAAAATTTAAGAAAACGTAAAAAACAACCTGTTTTGCACAAATATGATATAAAACTGTCCGAAAAAATGATCTGGTCTTTTGACCTTGGCACTTTTATTGCCTTTTGAGCCTCTCTACATCATATAACATGCTGTTCTTGAAATATCTCGGTTAAATGTACCACAATATGAATATGTTTTATATGCACAGATTGGGTGGAATCTTGTATTTTCGGCAGTGGAGGCCAATTCACGTCAACCAGGATGTTGGCAAAAAAAACCCCCCAAAAAATGGCAATTCAAGGCAGGGTACTCTAGGAAACCTTCGATGAAGTCCCAAAATATGACAGATCGTTGATAATGTGGGCATCTTGATCACTGTAAGGGTCTAATGAACAAAAGTAGTGACCTTGTTTTGTCACAAGAGCAAGCCAAATCGAGAGAGTTCCAATGTTTTCTATGCTTCGTATCGCCAACAACAGCAAAGATGTCATTCTCCTGTGTCTACAAGGTATACAAGTATGTTTCACATAGGAATGTTTTGTATCCTCTCGATGGTAAGCCTTTTGGCGAAACAGCACCACCAGTAATATTATCATGTGGCATGATTAAGGGCATTCCCTTAGGCTACGTTTACACCGTATGATAAAAGTGACCCAATTCAGATTTTTTGCCCACATATCAGATGTGTTATGAACATGTAAGCAGGAAAAATCCATTTTGGGCCACATTTCATATGGAAATAAATCTGATCGGAATCTGATATCTGCCAATGCGACTGTCATCTAAACACACAGATTGGAATTTCCCTGTCATTCTGATTCGCATGCCATTCAAAATGCGCATTTGAATGACGTGTAATGTTTCACGTTCACAACCAGAAGTGAAAGAAGTGAAATCATGGAGGACAAAGGCTCTGGTCAGTGGACGATTGCCGAGGTTACGTGCCTTTTAAGCCTATGGGGTGAAGAAGCGTCGGTACAGGCCAAAATATAGGGGATGTATTGTAACAAAACCGTTTTAGACCACCAGAGATGATAAATAAATAAAACACGATTTAATGATTATTTCTGTCTCGTTTGCGTCCATTGCAGATGGCAATATGGCTGTGCCGGCGTCCGTTATTTTTTACTTCTTCCGTATCGGTAACCAAACCCTCGTGTATGCAAGTGTAAACCGTGTCAACACAGGTATTGGATATGGGTCACTTTTAAAAGTAGATGTAAACAAGCGGTCCAAAAATTGGATATAGGCAAAAAATCTGAACTGGGCATCAAGGTCTGCAGTGTAAACGTAGCCTAAGGTATGATCCAGTGGTGTAATTGATACTACTTACTCCATATATGCTGAGATTAGTCTATGGTTCTAGCCAATTAGATACCCTTTATAACGATTTAAGGTTTCCTTTGGTTTGCGTTAACTATCATGAATGAGCTTTGAGCGCATCATGCTGCTATTGAAGACACACACAGTGATGCATGTGTTGAAGAGAGTGCACGCACTTCAGAGTTTTGGAAAACTATACTCTTCTATTGCTTTATTTAGATTTATTATTTGGTTTTACAATGCCAAAAGCCACAAAGAAGACCTATTTTTGTCTTGGCAAAAAAATGTATTGTATATTATTATAACATTTATAATTTATTGTTATCTTTGTGCAATATTTCAATATATAATATTTATTTTTCTAATGTTGACAGCTGTTGCTGTTTTTTTTTTTTTTTTTAAGTTGATAATGATAAATGCCAATTGGTTACTTTTTTTACCATTCGGGGAAAAAAAAGACTTCTTGCTATCCAATCCTTTGGTTTGACTTTGGTGTGTGTGTCTCATAAGCAACAACATGTTGTAGCGTGATTCTCAGTGTCACAGAAGTGAATTGGGCCAATTGGAGACATTAGGAGACACTTTGAGCCATCACATTAGTATCTGTTTTGTAAGCAAAATACTGATGGTTTGTGTGATAGGGACAGGTTTTTATAGTCGTCAAAACGTTTTAGTATGTTTTCCAGTGTCACAGAAGTGAATAGAAATCATTGAGCTTGTTTGATCACCTTGGAAAGGTTTTGGGACACCATTCTAAAATCCATATAGTTCATGAGCCCGAAGTCTGTTTTACACAGACTTAGTTGACACTTTACAAGGCATGCACAAAATTCCATAGATATATCATGAAATGTGACCCCTTTATTGCTTTTCAAACATGATAAAACTATTATTACAAACTATATAACAAACTATAAAACTAAACTTTCTATACAAAACTACAAGGCATTTTTGTATGTTTGATCTTTGGTACTTTAGGGTGTGTTGTGCTATATGATCACTCATAAACTGCAAGGTGTTTCCTTTCAAATGATACCAAACTTATGCATGTGGTCATCACAGACGGTGAAGGGGTTAAACAAGGTTTGAGAGTTGTATTTTCCTATTGAACTAACACTGCATTTGGCTATTATATATTTGGCTATGTTCATACAACATGAAATGGTCATTCGAAATAATGATACATTCAACTTACCGAGCCTCTCTCAATGTTAGCTGATGACCCCACTCCATGCAATGAATTGTGGCATCGTAGCGTGCATTGAATTTCTTCTCCGACCACTTCTTTCCCCTCCCCCCTCCCAGCTGCTGAGGAAATGCATCCTGCAGATGAGCCAGCCCATAGTGGAGGGGTCCTTAGGGAGCCCACCTTTTGAGAAACCCAATATTGAACAGGTGAAGCTACGACATCACATCCTGTATCAGAATGCATCCATGGAAATCACTGGCTATTGATCTCACTGGTTGGTCACAGTGGTGGCTGTGCTAATGCATCTCCTCTGCTTATAGGGAGTGCTGAACTTTGTACAGTACAAGTTCAGCCACCTGGCACCCAAAGAGAGGCAGACCATGTTTGAGCTGTCCAAGATGTTCCTCCTCTGCCTCAACTACTGGAAGCTAGAAACGCCCACACAGTTCCGCCAGCGCTCCCAGAAGGATGATGGCACAGCCTATAAGGTGGACTACACCAGGTGTGTGAAGAGCGCCCATGCAGCATTAGCCCACTTCTGTGTACACTCTGTGTTTTCATCAGCAGTCGCATGGAGACATTAAGCGCATGCTGACTCCAGTCAGTATTGACCAATGGTTCTCAACCCACCAATTTGCATAAGTGGGCAACTCTATTTGCAACCTAATAAAGCCCATGTATTTTGGCGTCAATGCAAAAATATAAGGAGATGGTGGTGAATGATGGACCCTGATATGTTTGGTGCTGTGTCATCTTATTTTATTTTATTTTGCATTGAGAAGACAATAAAGGAGCTTTATTAGTCTATAAATCGGAGCACGCAATTATGCATTTGGGCCACAGGTTGAGAACCACGCATTGTAGTAGTAAGTGTGGTCAGATGACCTATTTCACATAGAGCCTGTGGTTACAATCTGGTTGGCTCTTGCCTGTCTGTTTATTATCATACCATTACTGTTGTGCGTTTCACATATGGAATGTAATTGTGTTTCTTGGTAGCGGTGTTAACCTAAATGTCCATGATAAAGCAGTGTTTCAATACTATGTCCTTTTAGGCACTCTGTGCCACAGGAGGTAATATTTATTTACTCGCTGTTTAGTAGGGAATTCTACTTTTTCATGCCTGTTTTACAATGTCATCTTAAAGTTGACAGTGTGACTTAGCACTTGGACATCTTGAAGTTGTCAGTGTGAGTAACCTCTAATTACAACACCAATAGGCTCCTCACTCAGGTATAATACGGTTTTGTGGGTAAAGACCTGCATACTATGTCCCCTGACAGTCTGTATTTGTATATATGTGTGTGTGTGTGTGTGTGTGTGTGTGTGTGTGTGTGTGTGTGTGTGTGTGTGTGTGTGTGTGTGTGTGTGTGTGTGTGTGTGTGTGTGTGTGTGTGTGTGTGTGTGTGTGTGTGTGTGTGTGTGTGTGCGTGCCCATGCTGGCCCACAGGTGGCTTTGCTACTGCCACGTACCCCAAAGCAACGACAGCCTGCCGCGCTATGAGACTACCCACGTGTTCGGCCGCAGCCTTCTCAAGTCCATCTTCACCGTCACCCGCCGGCAGCTGCTGGAGAAGTTCCGCGTGGAGAAGGACAAGTTGCTCCCCGAGAAACGCACCCTCATCCTCACGCACTTCCCCAAGTAAGGGTCCATACCCTTCACCAAGGCATGAGCGGAAATGCCTGTGTGCGTCTGCTCATGCGTTTCGTCAAAGCCTTTTGCAAGATTATAACATTCAGCTAGTGCCCAACATTCTTGCAATGTCATTTATACACACATTGTAGCATTGCTACAATGCCAGAAAGATTGGATTGGTTGTGTTTTAAATTAATTTGTCGGATCTCAGCTGCAGCTGCGGTAGTTCTGTGTGTAAAGCAGTGTTTACAAGCATTTGATGAGTTACTTTTAAGCTTTGCTGAGAAGAGGTGCTGTCGAGGTTGTCTTTCTTTCACTGGAAACCGTCTCTCTATACATGTCTATACAGTCTCCACCTATGAGCATCCGGGCTTCTTCCAGTGCAAGTATAGATCCTTGTATGCGGAAAATAATTGTGCTATGGTGAACCTAAAGGTGTGTGGAGGTGCATTGTGGGTAACGGGCCCAGATTAGGGTAAAATTCATACTTATCAAAGGGCAATTATCTTAGAAAAGATACTTGTCCTTCCTAAAAGTTACCTGTCCTACTCGCGTTGCTGTGAGCGCTGTGGGTGAGCAACAAAGAAGACAAATATTTTCAAATGCTTTATTTTTAATACAGTATGTATATTTTTGGTGCCTATTTTTCTGTCTACTTCTTTACCTTGAATGCACCAACTACATCTCCTTATCCCTTCCTCCTCCCAGACAAGCCATGGTCTATTCACCTTCCAATTTTTCTGGAAAGTGTGATCTCTGCTCTCTGAATCATATTTTCGCTGAGTTTTTAGCTGATCTTTGGTTTTAGCCTTTTTAGTGGGGGTGGACTTGCACCCTCAATAAATCTCCACTACGTCGTATGTAGCCGAAAGATAGACACGACGGTTAACGTTGTTTATTTTCTACACGGATATTTATGTTTGAGTTGTGCAGCGTGTGCTCATGGGACTGTGTAGCAGCGAAGCACTGACGGGTGCCCGCAGGTGGCGTTAGCGTCTAGTGTTCTGACTGTACAATATATCATAACGTACACTGTAGTCGGGACTCAAACGAGGGATTTTTCCAGTGTGGTATGGCAGCTAACATAATAGCTAGCTAATAATTCCTATATTTAACCGAGCAGGGATGTGGGAATGATTTGTGCTTGGACTGTAGGACGGAGATGAGAAATCACTGCAGGAAAATCAGCATGGTGGGAGGGCTCACTGAACTGAATATAAACAGTAAAAATAGCTAGCTACTGTTCACGGATATTGTTTGCTAATTCAAGGCTTGGTAAGTGGTAAATGCATGATCACTTACTAAGCCTTGTGTTAGCAAGCAACTAGCAACAACAGATATTGATACCCAATGTCCATGAATGCAAATGTTAGCTAGCTAACTAACTAGCTGGTTCTCGCTGTTGTGTCTATGTGCCACAATCCGCAAACTTGCTTGACTGCTGCAGAGTCTGGCATGGCAACAACCACAAACGCGGTGAGCACAGACTGCATGCGAGTGACAATGTTCCGCTTTTCCCATTTGGAACTTATGACATGTTTGTTACGATGTGAGTGTAAAACAGAAATAGTTCCAGTTAGCTAATAATTATTATTTTTTAATCCTAAATTCACAGTCGTCAGCATGACGATCACTTGGAAATCGAAGGTCGTTCTTCTTAATTTTTAGTCGTCTGAGACGATAGGACGACTGCTAATCTGGGCCCTGGGTAATGACCTCTGACTTTCAGGTTCCTGTCCATGCTGGAGGAGGAGATCTATGGGGAAAACTCCCCCATCTGGGAAGCAGACTTCACCATGCCTGCCTCTGAGGGGGCACAACTAGGACATCCCACAGGTAACATTACACCAAATGCACTAATCACCTCCGCTGTTTTCCTTGACCAAGTTAAAATATGGTGTAGACAAGTTTGTATATCCTGTCACCCGTTGTTTAAGCTGGTTTTAGGTGCCACTGGGCTAAATGAATCAGAACTGATCGAGCTGTTAAATAACTTCTGAACTTTGCATCTCAAACGGTTTTGTTATATGCAGACTGTTCGCAATGTGTTGCCGAGGGTTTGTCTGAGCTACTAAATCGATTAGAAAAGGAACCTTTGTTAGTGTCTAATATTCAGCAGTTTTACTTTTCTTACTGCACTGGCACAGTCGTGGGCAAAAATATTGGCACCCTTGCATTTATTTTTTAATTTTAATTTTATTTTTTTATTATATATATATATATACAATGGGGGAAATAAGTATTGAACACATCAACATTTTTTCCAGTAAATGTATTTTCAATGAGCCTATTCAAGTGAAATTTGCAACAGACTTTGGTATTAACTCAAAAAATCCAGACAAAAAATCTAAACATTAAAGTCCATATGTAAATAAAGTTATGTGTAATAAAGTGGAATGAAACAGGAAAAAAGTATTGAACACACTAAGAAAAAGCAGTACACCACAGCAACGAAAGGCAAGGAACCAGCTGAAAACCATAACTAATTAGGAGGCAACTCTACCTCCAATCTGTGCTAATTAATGTCAGCTGGGTTAGAATATATTGATGGGCTATAAAAGGTTTTTTTTGTTACCAAGGTGCCACACAAGAAACATCTAATGATGGGTAAAAGCAAAGAGCTCTCTCAAGACCTTCGCAACCAGATTGTTGCAAAACATGAAAATGGAATTGGCTACAGACGTATTTCACAACTTCTGAATCTTCCAGTAAGCACCATTGGGGGCATTATCTGTAAGTGGAAGCTCCACCATCAACCGGCCACGCAGAAGGAGTCAGAAGGATACTTAGAAGAGTAGCCAAAGAGCCATGGACCACTAGGAAAGAGCTCCAGAAAGACTTGGAGGCAGCAGGTACAACTGTGACAGAAAGGACAGTAGGCAATGCACTCCACCGCCATGGCCTCTGTGCACGCTCAGCCCACAAGACTCCACTACTGAAAAAAAGACATGTTGAAGCTTGTTTAAAGTTTGCCAAATAACATTTGGACAAGCCAGTGAACTACTGGGAGCATGTACTCTGGTCAGATGAGACCAAAATTGAACTTTTTGGCTGTCACACAACACACCATGTTTGGAGGAGAAATGGCACTGCACATCACCCGAATAACACTATACCAACAGTGAAGTTTGGAGGTGAAAGTATCATGATGTGGGGCTGTTTCTCCTCTCGTGGTACTGGCAGACTTCATATCATTGAAGGAACAATGAATGGAGCCATGTACAGAGAGATTCTTGAGATGAACCTGCTGCCATCCACCAGGATGCTGAGGATGAGACGTGGGTGGACCTTCCAGCAGGACAACGATCCAAAGCATACAGCAAAGGAAACTCGCAATTGGTTTCAGAGAAAGAAAATCAACTTGTTGGAATGGCCCAGTCAATCACCTGACTTAAACCAAATTGAACATTTGTGGAAGCATCTGAAGATCCAGATTCACAAGAGGGCCCCCCGCAATCTTCAAGATTGAAAGACAATCTGTGTAGAGGAATGAGCCAAAATCACACCTGAATACTGCGGGCGATTAGTTACTTCATAAAGAAAGGGCCTTGAAGCTGTCATTGCAAACAAAGGCTTCTCCAATAAGTATTGAAATAATTTCAGTTAGTGTGTTCAATACTTTTTTCCTATGTCATTCCACTTTATTACACATAACTTTATTTACATATGGACTTTCTTGAGTTAATACCAAAGTCTGGTGCAAATTTCACTTGAATGGCCTCATTGGAAATAAATTTACTGGGAAAACTGTTGTGTTCAATACTTATTTCCCCCATTGTATATATAAACATCGAACAAAAAGTTCGGAAACTTGTGTTTGGTAGATTATTTCTCTGTTGTAACAATGCTTCTTGGCAATACATTTTATACTGTTGGAAAGCCTGTTTATTTCTTTTAAATTTATTTCTTTTAACACCCTTTTAAATGGTGCCCCATTTGTAAGGAACATGCTTTTTTTGGTATGAGCAGCACAGCTGAGTATGTGGGTTGCGCCCATTAAACATGTGCCAAATCTTCTCTGCCAATGCCAAACAGCTTATTCTGCTGTTGCTATTGACTCTTGTTTGGTGGATTCAATGATTCAAATCCATTTAACAATGAAGGAGCCTCAGTAGCGTGTGGAAGAACCATACACAGCCACAACAGCCTGGCACCTCCTCCTCATGCTGGTCACCAGCGTGGTCACACACTGCTGTGGGAAGGCATTCCACTCCTCAACCAGGATTTGTCGCATGTCAGCCAACATGGATTAACAACCTACTATGAGGTGAACCATCTACGTGCCAACCCAGCAAAGACACAAGTATGCGCTTTTCACCTGAGAAACAAGGAAGCTAAGCGCCAACTGAATGTGTCCTGGTGCGGAACACCACTGTCACACTCCGAGCATCCTGTCTACCTCGGAGTCACACTCGACAGATGTCTCACTTTCAAGACACACCACAAAGACAAAGGCAAAAGTGAGCACCCGCAACAACATCCTGCGCAAACTCACTAACACCAGATGGGGTGCATGCCCCAAAACACTACGCGCCACAGCCCTTGCCCTCTGCTTCTCTACTGCAGAATATGCCTGCCCAGCGTGGGAAAGATCCACTCACGCCAAAAAGCTGGATCCCGCCCTTAACGAAAGCTGTGGATGCATCACTGGGTGCCTGAAGCCAACCAACACCAAAAACCTGTACATCCTGGCAGGTATTGCCCCTCCAGACATCAGAAGAGCGGTAGCCAGCAGGACAGAGCGGCGCAGGCAAACCACAGATGAGAGGCACCCCCTACATGGCCACGTACCTGCCCCCAGTCGATTAAAATCACGGAAAAGTTTCCTGACCAGCACTGCTCCACTGGAGACAACACCATCTGAAGCTTGCCTCGCAATGTGGAAGGAAAAGCTGAACAACCACCCACACAGCCCGACCATGCACATCCCCGCCGCCGAAAGCTTCCCACCAGGAGATAACAACTGGGCAAAGTGGAAATGCCTGAACCGGCTCCGCTCAGGCGTGGGCCGTTCCAGGGAAGCCCTAAGCAGATGGGGGTACCTGAGTGGTCCAACAACGTGTGACTGTGGCACAGAACCCCAGACCATGGAACATCTCCGATGTCCTCTACTAGGCGGCCCCTGCACAGCAAAGGACCTAGCACTATACAACACCAAGGCACTGCAATGTACCAATCACTGGCTGGACATCATATAATCTGAATAGCGACTTCTGTATATGGACACGAAAAGAAGAAGAAGCCAACATGGTTGTGTTGGTCACTCTAGCACACAGGTGTCAAACTCATTCCATCGAGGGCCAAGTGTATGCAGGTTTTTGTTGCAACCAATGCGCTACACCAGGTGATTTCACTAATTAGCCCACTTCTTCAACCAAGGGAGGGACCTAATTGAAATCACCTGGTGTAGTGCATTGGTTGCAACAAAAACCTGCATACACTCGGCCCTCGATGGAATGAGTTTGACACCCCTGCTCTAGCAGGAACAGCACGCCCAAGCTGATCCCACAAGCGTTGTCATCTTGGAGGATGGAGTCTCCCAGACTGGAGATATGGGATTGCCACTGGTTGCAGAATCTCATCTCGATATCTCTCTGCATTGAGATTGCCTCCAATGATGACAAGCCTCGTTTTTCCAGTGATGGAGATGCTGCCCCACACCATCACACTGCCTCCACCAAAAGGTGTTACTCTATCGGTGCAGCAATCAGCATAGCGTTCTCCCCGTCTTTGACCCTACGATCCAACTTCCGTAGGCAGAATCTGGACTCATCGCTGAACATAACCTTCCTCCACATGTTCAGGTTCCAGTGCAGGTGTTGCCGACATTGTCTGGGCCGAGAGCCATGTGCCATATCGTCCTGCAAACCTTGACTGCAAATCTGTAGAAGACAGCCTACGGTTCCTAAGTGCTGAATGGGTGAGGAACCGGTCTTCTTGGGGTGTCGTCTTCTTGGGACGCCCACTTCGCGGTCTGTCTCTGACATCCCCCGCTTCATGGAACTTGGCCTTCAGTTTGGAGATGGCACTAGGGCTCACTCCAAATAATGCCGCAACTTGCTTTTGCGGAACACCAGCTTGAACTTGCCCTATCGCACGGGCCTTATCGAGATCAGACACACGTGGCATGCCGATTCTTGGAGCAGACACCAATTGACCACTGTAGCAGGGCCCATGCTCACAGGTGCTGCCAATCAGGTGCCAATTTTTCATGGGCGCAACCCACATACTCAGCTGTGCTGCTCATCCCACAAATGCATGTTCCTTACAAATGGGGCACCATTTAAAAGGGAAATAAACAGGCTTTCCAACGGTATACAATTTATTGCCAAGAAGCATTGTTACAACAGAGAAATAATCTACCAAACACAAATTTCAGAACTTTTTGTTCGATGTTTATATATATATATATACAGTGGGGAGAACAAGTATTTGATACACTGCCGATTTTGCAGGTTTTCCCACTTACAAAGAATGTAGAGGTCTGTAATTTTTATCATAGGTACACTTCAACTGTGAGAGACAGAATCTAAAACAAAAATCCAGAAAATCACATTGTATGATTTTTAAGTAATTAATTGCATTTTATTGCATGAAATAAGTATTTGATACATCAGAAAAACAGAACTTAATATTTGGTACAGAAACCCTTGTTGGCAAGCACAGAGGTCAGACGTTTCTTGTAGTTGGTCACCAGGTTTGTGCACATCTCAGGAGGGATTTTGGTCCACTCCTCTTTGCAGATCCTCTCCAAATCCTTAAGGTTTCGAGGCTGTTGCTTGGCAACTCGAAGCTTCAGCTCCCTCCACAGATTCTCTATAGGATTAAGGTCCGGAGACTGACTAGGCCACTCCATGACCTTAATGTGCTTCTTCTTGAGCCACTCCTTTGTTGCCTTAGCCGTATGCTTTGGGTCATTGTCATGCTGGAACACCCATCCACGACCCATTTTCAGTGTCCTGGCTGAGGGAAGGAGGTTCTCACCCAAGATTTCCCGGTACATGGCCCCATTCATCCTCCCCTCGATCCGGTGAAGTCGTCCTGTCCCCTTAGCAGAGAAACAGCCCCAAAGCATAATGTTTCCACCGCCATGCTTGACGGTGGGGATGGTGTTCTTGGGGTCCAAGGCAGCTTTTTTCTTCCTCCAAACACGGCGAGTCGAGTTGATGCCAAAGAGCTTGATTTTAGTCTCATCTGACTACAGCACTTTCTCCCAAGCCTCCTCTGAATCATCCAGGTGCTCATTGGCAAACTTCAGACGGGCCTGTACATGTGCCTTCTTGAGCAGGGGGACCTTGCGGGCACTACAGGATTTCAATCCATTACGGCGTAGTGTGTTACCAATGGTCATCTTGGTGACTGTGGTCCCAGCTGCCTTGAGATCATCAACAAGCTCCAGCCGTGTAGTTCTGGGTTGTTCCCTCACCTTTCTCATGATCAGGTTCACTCCACGAGGTGAGATCTTGCGTGGAGCCCCAGACCGAGGAGATTGATGGTCAATTGGTGTTTCTTCCATTTTCTAATTATCGCACCAACAGTTGACTCCTTCTCACCAAGCTGCTTGCCAATGGTCTTGTAGCCCATTCCAGTCTTGTGCAGGTCTACAATTTTGTCCCTGATGTCCTTAGACAATTCTTTGGTCTTGCCCCTTGTGGAGAGGTTGGAATCTGATTCATTGATTGATTCTGTGGACAGGTGTCTTTTATACAGGTAACGAGTACTTAATTAGGAGTACTAATTAGGTAAGAGGACTAATCTGTGTGCCTCCTGGTCACATAACCGGTCTGTGGGAGCCAGAATTCTTGCTGGTTGGTAGGGGGTGAAATACTTATTTTCCTCAATAAAACACAAATAAATGTTTAAAATTAATATAATGTGATTTTCTGGGATTTTTAAAAAATATTCTGTCTCTCACTGTTAAGATGAACCTACCATGAAAATTATAGACCGTTCCTTTCTTTGTAAGGGGGCAAACTCACAAAATCAGCAGGGGGTGAAATACTTATTTTCCCCACTGTATATTATTATTATTATTTTTTAATAATGCACCATTTCTTCCAGAAAATTGTTGAAATTAAAACATCTTTTGGTATCCACATATGTATTTATTTGGTTTGCAGTGGAACAAAACAAAAAAAGATACTGAATCTTAGTTTATTTGACATAAAAATTCGAAAATGGCCTGGACAATATTATTGGCACCTTCTAGAAGCTGTAAGGCATAATTGGATTTCAAGCAGGTGATTCTCCTTTAATTAGTAATTGAACTCACCTGTGGTGAGTCACGGGTACCTGCAATCTAATAATCACTCATTCAACCAGTTTGAATGGAGAAAAGTACTCATTCTGCTGTTGTGTCACTACATGTACCACACTGAGCAAGGAGAAAATAGAAGATAGCTCAGACAGAAGATAGTAGCCAAGTATGGACAATCTCAAGGCTACAAGTCCATCTCCAGAGACCTTCATGTTCCTGTATCCACGGTGCGCAGTGTTATCAATAAGTTTAAGGCCCATGACACTAGCCAACCTCCCTGGATGTGGCCGCAAGATAAAAGTTGATCAAAGATTGCAGCAAAGGATTGTTTGAATGGTGGAGAAAGAACCTTGGACAACTGCAAAACCGATTCAAGCTGACCTTCAAACACAAGGTACAACCGTTTCAACTTGCACCATCCGTCGCCAACTCAACGAAATATGTTTCTGTGGTAGGTCCCACTACTTAGAGAGAGACACAAGAAAGCCCGGCTGGAGTTTGCCAAAACACACCTGAACAAACCTAAATCCTTCTGGGAGAATGTCCTGTGGACATTCTGCTGCCTCTGGCACCGGGTACCTTGAATCTGTGCATGGCATCATGAAATCAGGAGATTACAAAGCCATTCTGGAACACAATGTTCAACCCAGTGTCAGAAAGCTGTGTCTCTGTCGAAGGTCATGGGTCGTCCATAAGGACAATGACCCGAAACACTCTTCTAAAAGCACCCAGGAATGGTTCAAAACAAAACCCGGGACTGTTCTGAAGTGGCCAGCAATCTAGCAGTCCAGATCTAAATCCTATTGAACACCTGTGGAGAGATCTGAAAACAGCAGTTGGGAGAAGGCACCCTTAAAATCTGAGAGAACTGGAGCAGTTTGCAAAAGGAGAGTGGGCCAAACTGCCAGTAGAGGTGTAGGAATTAATGGCGATAGGAAACGCTTGATTGCAGTTATTTTCTCCAAAGGCTGTGCCACCAAATGTTAAATCTAGGGTTTCAATAATTTTGTCAATGCTATTTTTGTTTATTTCATGATTTAAAAGGATATGTTAAGTTATTAATCAAAAACAAAGTTTCTGTACTTTTAACAGTGAAATAAAGAATTGTGGAGACCAAATACTTTTGTCTATTTCACCTTATTTTAGAGAAAATTGTTTTTTTTAATTTAATTTTTAATTTTTTTTATAAACATTAATTTTAATTTTTAATAACAACATGCAAGGGTGCCAATATTTTTGGCCATGGCTAAGTTTAACTAATTGTGCATTTAATTTAACTTGAAGGCTTATAAAAAAGGTATTTCTGAACTTCTATTCATTTGTATCAAAAGCAGTTGGTTACTATGCAGATAATTTTGTAGCAATGGTTATCACTATGGATACCTTAAAAGGTCCACTCTTTTGAATTAATGGATGAAGTAGATGAATGGTATTGACGGCATTGCCCTCACATTCCACAAATGTCCCTCCATGTCAGTGTATTATAACATCACCTTGGTTTAGAGAATCGTCCACCTCTGTGTATTCCTAAATAGAAGGAAATAGAAGTTGCTGCTGTTGTGTAACAGTAGTGTCCCCTCCCTGTCTTCAAAGTCCATTCAAAAGTTCTAGTTAAACGACTAGGATGTGAGTAAGGACACATTCCACGAACCTGTAGAGTTGTTGTGGATGCCAGTGAGGCAGGTTGTTAATGACTGTGTGTGTTTTGCTCTCAGTGATCAGCCCGGCTGCTGTATCCAGCACTCCTTCCTTCACCAAGAGCATCAGCTGCAGCTCATCTCTGGGCACCATGAGTCTGGACACTGTGGTGTCAGAGCCCAAGACAGGTCAGAAACCAGTGCGTTTGTGCCAGAGTGTATATTTGTATAGTGTGTTTCCTGGAGAAATGTAAGGTTGTAAATGTCCTGGAATAATACAATTTAAGAAGAAAACAATAACACAGTTCAAGTTCAACTTTATTGTCATATGTATTAAATACAATGAAATGCTTGTGTTCTGGCTCTCTTGACACTACAGGCCTTCGATACTATGTACAAAATGTACACAATATAAACATATATACATACATCTGTTAGACCGATTCACACTGACAACAATAACGAACTGTCATTATGCATGAACGGAAATGTAAAACCCCCCAAAACATCTGCTTTACCTGTGTAAACAGACAACATTAGCTAGCCTGTTAGAAGTTTACTCAGCTAGCTAGTAAAATGTGTAGTCAATATTTTTGTGGACTGCCAAATGCGGAGAAACAAAGATACTTGGGGGAACTAAACATCGGTTCTCTTAGTTTACTGGACCCATTCAGAGATCTACCGGAGATTACTCGGTCAACATTACACATCTTTGAGTAATTTACTTGGTCTGATAAAATGAAGAACATTTTCGACTACAGAGTGGATTGTAGCAGTGTAAAATGGAGAGATCACTCCATGACACTGTACTTGATTTGCAGGATAAGTAGCTAGCTCTCTAGATAAGGGTAAATCAACTGCATATTCTTGGGTGTTTTCGGTTGCAGCAGGATGTGGTAAAAGGGGCCATTATGTGCACGGGCTGAGTACATCTATGATAATTGGCCGTTGCCTAAATTCCACACCACGTGTGATAAGTTGTGAGTAGCAGCTGAGCTCGTCCTGGTCTCTCAGGAGAGAAAAGGAAGCTCCCGGAGGCTCTGACCCTGGAAGATGCCAAGAGGATCCGGGTGATGGGCGACATCCCCATGGAGCTGGTGAATGAGGTCATGATGACCATCACCGACCCTGCCGCCATGCTGGGCCCGGAGGTCAGTATTCCATACTGGAGCACACGACAGTGGCTCATCGTCACTCACTGTCAGTTCTGTTCTTATGGTGCACATGCATGCCTTGGGAAATGCACAGTTTTAATTTGATTTTGAGCACGGTCAAAGTGTGGAGAGCATTGTAGTTGAGTCCCCTGTTGAATCGAGTGCCATGTTAGTCGCACGTGATGGCAGTGATATGTTGGAACTCTCTTAGACCAGTTTGCTGTCAGCCAATGCTGCACGGGATGAGACTGCCAGGCTGGAGGAGAGGCGGGGCATCATCGAGTTCCATGTCATTGGGAACTCCCTCTCCCAGAAATCCAACAAGAAGATCCTGATGTGGCTCGTGGGCCTGCAGAATGTTTTCTCCCACCAGCTTCCCCGCATGCCTAAGGAGTACATCACCAGGCTTGTGTTCGATCCGTGAGTACTGTGCGCTCTAAACTATCAAGGTGCCTGTCAGTACATCACCAGGCTGATCCTGATTCAGTGAGTATAGCACACGCTGAACTGCCATGCAGCCTGTCAGTACATCACCACGCTGATCCTGGATCAGTGAATATAGCACACCCAGATCTGCCATGCAGCATGTCAGTACAAGACTCCATATACAAAATTCTTGCAAAAGCTTGTGTTTTGGAAAGGGTGTCACTCCTCTGTCCTCAGGAAACATAAGACCCTGGCACTGATTAAGGACGGCCGAGTCATTGGCGGGATCTGCTTCAGGATGTTCCCCACTCAGGGCTTCACGGAGATTGTCTTCTGTGCAGTCACATCCAACGAGCAAGTCAAGGTGTGTCATAAGCCCACCTCTGCTGCTGTGCCTCCACCATTGAAGAGGTTTAATGATGACAACAGTTTGAATAGAATGTTTGGTCCAGCAGGAGGAAGTGGCAACGCTGAACTCAATCTCATCCCGCTCTCTCCCTCTCTCTGATGAGCATTTGTTTACGGTGTCTTTGTGCATGATTTCAGGGGTACGGCACCCACCTGATGAACCATTTAAAGGAGTATCACATCAAGCACAGTATCCTGTACTTCCTCACCTATGCTGACGAGTATGCCATCGGCTACTTCAAGAAGCAGGTATCCAGGCAAACCCTCCGAAACGTGTGATATTCCAGTGGCATGGTGCTGCTGGATCCTTCCTTTCAGAGCTGATTGCAATGAGCCTTTATTTTCGGCAGGGTTTTTCCAAAGATATTAAAGTGCCAAAGAGCCGCTACCTGGGGTACATCAAGGACTATGAAGGCGCGACCCTGATGGAGTGCGAGCTCAATCCAAGAATTCCCTACACGGAGCTCTCTCACATCATCAAAAGGCAGAAGGAGGTGACTTCTCTTAATGGCTAGCTTCCACTGTGGCTGCATTTTAAAAATGCAGTACAGGAATGTTCTCGTGCGTTTGACCAGGAGAAAGTGAGTGGATCGTTTCTGTGCCTTCCTGGCAGCGATGCCCACTAGTAACTTTTCCAAGGTTTGTCGGCCGTGTTTGGAGCATAGTTCCCGAGTGCGGAAGTTCACCGCTGTCCTCCTGGTGTTTTCAGATCATTAAGAAGCTGATCGAGAGGAAGCAGAGTCAGATCAGGAAGGTGTACCCGGGCCTGACTTGCTTCAAAGAGGGCGTGCGGCAGATCCCCGTGGAGAGCATACCTGGCATCCGTAAGCCACCACCCCTCGTGTGTAGGACACCTGCTCTGATCATGGGTTGGCTTGTCTTGTCTGCCGGTCACGATGCTCACAGATGTCTTCTTTTATTTCCCCCTCCCCAGGAGAGACTGGATGGAAGCCCAGTGGGAAGGAGAAATGGTGTGTAACAAGGAGATGTTCATCTTTCCATTAATGTCTGCTTATTAATAAATTAACTCATGAAGCAGGGTGAAATTATTCAGTGGTTCTTAAAGACCCGCCTCAGGTCAAAATCTTGATTGATCCGATGTTAAGTTCTCATAATGGTATTTGTGTTACAACGTACACTCATTCATGTGCGGAACACGGAGACACGAAGAAGCACCCAGCCAGTTCATCCTGCATTTCTTAGTGAGTGACATAATGTAGCTTGTATCGGCAATATTTGAATGGTTTAGTTAATCATTTTGGTGAAAAGGACTAGGTAAAGACTAAAATAGTGTGCTTTTGGAAAACCGTGACATGATGATTATTTTAAAAAAAGTAAACTCATAGTTTTCTCAAATGTCTACTTTGCAGCAAAGAGCTGAAAGACCCTGACCTGTTGTACAACATGCTGAAGAACTTACTGGCCCAAATCAAGGTAAGTACAATGTGACAGTCCTTGTTGGGCGAGGCCAAGGTACCGTATACATAATGGAAGCTATTGTGGCAGGTGTGACTCATCTGCAGGATCTCGTTTTCAGACACACCCAGACGCCTGGCCATTCATGGAGCCTGTGAAGAAAGCAGAGGCCCCGGATTACTATGAGATCATTCGCTTTCCCATTGGTGAGGAGGTTTTCCCCCTTGCTCGCGTCTATGACCGTAGCCCAGCATCCTGGCCGTTGACCATGCCTCTGTCCCCGCCCAGATCTGAAGACCATGACCGAGCGGCTGAAAAACCGTTACTATGTGACCAAGAAGCTCTTCATCGCCGATCTGCAGCGCATCATCACCAACTGCCGTGAGTACAACCCCCCAGACAGCGAGTACTGCAAGTGCGCCAACACCCTGGAGAAGTTCTTCTACTTCAAACTGAAGGAGAGCGGCCTGATCGACAAGTGAGGTCCGGATGCCACCCGCAGAAAAAGCATCCAACGATAAAAAGTGGGAGTGGGAGAGGGAGAGGGAGGCTGGGTCCAAGAACCACCTAACCGATTATTTGGTTTGCAGAACCCATAAGGTGCCACAGAATAGGCTGTAAGGGGGGAGAAGAAGAAAAACAAAAATGTGAAAATCAAAAGGAATACCATCCTTTGTCTTTGTGTGACTGTTGGGCATTTGAATCTGCAAAGGAGACACTATTTTGTTTTTAATTTGACTATAGCGTGTTGTGCTCCCCCCCCTTTTTGCATCTCCAGTATTGGTGAACACTGTGCATATTGTGAGTTGCAACACATGTTCTGCTGTTTCACCCCCTTTGACATGGCAATGAGCCTTCCTGATGGGCACCTGTTGTGTGGCAGTTACTGCTAATCCTCATGCCACTGATGACTGATGCGCCACTGACTTCAAAGCTGGGTACTCAAGAAATGTAAAAACAGGGTTCTGTGAAATATGATACTTGTTTGTAGTTAATGCATAATGCAAAAGAGCTCTTACTTGAAATGTAGCTCAATATGCTGTCTGTTGTCAGACTGCATGTATGCGTACTGTAGATGTACACATGCAGTCTGTGCCTGATCCCTTAAACCTGAATGGTTTAGTTGGTGGTATTCTTGTAGTATTGTGAACAAAGGATGCAAGAGCGGAGGAAGCCGTCGTCCTAACGTTCTGTCACATGGTGGCCAGTGGGGTTTGGACTAATCTAAAACTAAACTTTCTCCTTTAGACCACATTATGCCCTGTTGTAAAGGACAAGATATGATTCCATGCAGCATTTCATATGGTGATATACAGGGGCCAGTTTGATTGGACCCATTGGATCCTTGTATGCCAAATTTAGCTTTAAGGACAGAAAGAAGTTCCGTTGGAAATGGCGCTAGTGAAGAATGAGCAGCATCCATCTTTGTTCAGTAAATATTTTTCTCACAAATAAACTGTCATTACAGATATTGAACAAGAAGCAGACAAAACTCTAGAGCCTGTTTCCCGTTCAATGCTTTGTGGAACTTCCATTCTAATTTTCTTCCATTCTCTTGCCGTGTTTTGTTCAAGGACCACTTTTTTCACCGAATGGCCGTGCATTGGAATCCCAATGTCTGTAAAGGTTAAGGAAAAACATGTACTGTGAAGTGCATTCTTTACATAACCAGTCCAGTTGTATGGTCTTTCTGTTGACAGATCCAAATTGATTTTCGTTACTCTGTATTTACAATGATGTGGTATGGTTATTGTTTGTGTTGGTCATAAAACCAAGATTTATTCTAATAAGTCTAAACTTAGGTGGGGACAAACCGCGCCTTCAAGGTAATATTCCTTTGGTACCCGGACTTAATATGCCACCCGAAGGCTCAGCCCACCACCATCACTCCGCACTGTACAGTAGCTGCAACTGCCGACCTCTTCCAGTGGCCATTGTGTCAGGAAAAAACACAGACGCACAAACCAATGCTTGGCTATAATTCCCACTCGACAGTAAACCATAGACATGTCTCATATTGCATGCTGTTACCCATGAACGAGGTAGGTATCAGTGTCATAAATGGTTATAGTGGTATTGTATTAAAACTGCCAGTCAGCTTCACACAGTTGCATTTGCTGTTATTTCTTGACATATTTGGATGTCAAATATTTATCTGTTTTTACTTTGATCAAATTTCTTGTTAAGTATTCCACTCCATTATTTTTTATATTTTGTCTGCATTTTCCTTCGATTTTTGGCTTTTTTTTGCCCAGCCGTTGTGTACTTGAATAGGGACAGGCTTTTAGACAGTGACAGTGACCGTGACATGTGACTTGTTACCCAGGACTGTTCATTGTCACTGAACTTTGCTTTCACATCTGTGACCCATGCCTCGTAAACAAAGTTGGGGGCAACTCTACATTAAACGGGGAGGTTTGAAAAAAGTTTTTTTACGTTTTTGAGCTGCTCATGAAATGCCCCCAAATATTCTGTCTCATCTTATTGTTGATCTAAATAAAATGTTTTTGTAAGAAAATGAGTTTGTGCTGTACAATAATTGAAGACCCTTACATTGGGCGTTCTGGGACTGTTTTAACAATTTGATTGAACCTGATCACTTATTAAACAAAATCTCATCAACGTTTAGTCTCTTCGTTTTTGTCCTTGGAAGCTCTTTGTTATGTACTGAACCATTGGAACCAGTGACCAATATTAATCATCTGTAAAGTTATCTATATGGGTTGACTAAAGTTTTGGTGTCTTAAGTATTGAAAGATCTGAAATTCAGACAATACTCACGGAGATGTACAAGGTTGTAGGGAAATTTTATGAGACATGTACCGTACAACATTTTAGTGAAATGGATTTCATGAATTATCGCTTCCATATTATGAGGTCAATTGTACCACGTTGAACCTCTGCTTTTCTCTGGAGTGATTTGCGGAAGATGATCAGGACAAACAATATAATTGACATTAAGTAAGTACAACATATGCTGCGGACATTGTGTTTGCCCCTGTCCCCGTAACAGCCATATAGGAGTTGAAGGGCTTAACCTCTAGACCCACATCATAGACAACTAATTCCATGGCGAGCCTGATACCCCGAGATTTCAAGACTTAAAGTATTCACTGCCTGACTACAGTACAGCTACTTGGGACATTCTAAGTCTAATCAAAGTTCAGTGGCATCAGAACTTAGAGCATTCACTGCCGGCATATGCAGCTACTCGACATTCTAAGTTCTATAGAGTAGTGTTATCGGGACTCGGACCATTCGCTGTCTGTATACAGAACAGCTGCTCGACATTCCGAGCCCCTCTATCCTAGATACGATGCAGGACTGACTTGTCAGCGCAGAGGGGCTGATGCTGTACAGTCCGTGCGGCCTCGCTCCCGGCGTGTTACACCTTCCCTTTCTAGCCCCAAAAGGGAAGAAGAAGACATAGGTTGAAACGATGATTTGCACACTTATTTCAACCATAGCAAAATCTCACAAAACAGACATTACACAATACAAAACAGAAAACATACAAGACAAGGCAGTATAACATTGTGACACTGGGAGAGGTGGAGGGAGGAGTGCCTCCTGTCAGGTGTTCCTGTTCCCTCCCACAGTCTGGAGAGGACTACAGGGCCTTGGACAGCAGCAGCCTCACTTACAGGCAGGCTCACCTGAGGCTAATGAGCAATCAACTCAGCTGTGAGCCATTGCCTTCGTTAGGCCATTATAAAAGCACAGCCTGCCATGCCTGATGGGAGAGGTTTTTTGGGTATGGAGGCAGAAGTGCTGTTTTTTTTTTGTTACTGTTTCCCTCGATTGAATCGGTTTTGAGTTAAATACTTTGTCTTTGTGTTTTGTTTAATTGTTTAAAAAAGGTTAATAAATTGGCCGTTGGCCTATTGAACCATAGTTTTTGTTGGTCATCCACTCACCACCTGGCATGGTGGCCACCCCTGCAACCTTGCTACAAACATATTGTGGTGAGCGTGCGCGAGGTGATGCATCAAGAAAGAGACGGAGCCCAGTAGCAATGCCAAAATGACCACGCTAGTAGCTACTTTATTAAAAGAAGCGATCGTTACCCATGCTCCATACACCGCACAGCTATGGGTAATATCGGTGGCAAACCTCCGTGTTCCATACACCGCACAACTCCAGAGGATGCCCAAAAAGAACCTTTTGCTTAATCAAACGCGTCCTTAAAAGGACACGAATGACCATTCCCTCTCGCCTTCCGTAGATGTCGTAATTATCAGGAAGGTTCTTTTATTGGTTTTTAAAATTATTTTCATATTTAAAATTCTTTACATTAAAAGTTGGCATACCAACTAAAGGGGAAAAAACAATATTTGGGTAACAATAGGTTAATACATTTTACAAAGACAGAGGAACAACATAACAGACTAGATTATACAAAAGATAGGACTGGAAATACATCTTAAATCAAAACAAAAAAACGAAAGAAGTTTGTGCTTGGGGGTTGGTTGCCCAGAGCGCACCTCCTCTGGGGGGTGAGCAATATAACGAGTTATTTCCAGTGGCTCACCCCCCATTTCCTCCTTGCCCCTCTCTTGTCCTTCAAAAAGTCCACCAAAACGCCATCCTGGAGGAGGTTTTGAAGTCTCCTCCAGAGAGTGAACAGGTCCACTGTTTGTTCTTGGAAGACCTTGATGTTCCTTGCCTCCCACAGGACCTGCTTAACGGTGTTAATGATCCTCCACTGGCACTGCAGCTCCGGGGTCCTACATCCCTCACGGGGGCCGTACAGGACCCTCTCAGTCGTCAGGGATTATCAGGAAGTAACAGTCTTCTTCACACTTGGTTTACTGTACACTCTTCCCTTGAAATGCAAGGGACTGCATCACTTACAATAGGTGTACTGGCCGCGATGGTTTCAACACTAACTCACCGCGACCAGCTAGCTAACACAATAACACAGTTTTAACTCACACACATAAAAGACTAACATAACAGTTTAGCATTTAACCCGGGGGAGACGCTTAACAAAACACTAGCGTATCCCCACAATGCCCCGCGCACACATGTTAATGAGGAGCGACCCTCTCGAGTCGCTACAATAGTCCCCAGACATAGAAAACTGGAACGCAGAGTGCCCGGAGCCTTCGTTAAGCGAATGAACTCGAATCCAAATCCCGAGCTGGATTTGGATATTCCTTTTATACACCTCTGACCAAACTTAAACAGTACTCCATTTGTTGGTTATTTATTCCCAAAAGACCTTTGTTTGCCTGATGGGCCAGATTGTGGGTTTACGAGGCTACCGAGATAGTGAGTGCCCCCTACTGTGAGGGAACGATTGAGGAAAGTTATACGACCGTCCCAATCTTCCTGTTGGTAGTCATAAAGCTATTGTCAGTGGCCAGAAATTGTGTTATTCTAGCCATCCGTGGGAAAATTGGTTCCCAGGATGTTACCAGATCCCTGGCTTATACAATTACATCGGAGTGGTTGATATGGCATGTCACAGGAAAACACAAACAACTTCTAACTTCTGTACAGTTGCAAAACCCTTAATGGACATGACATGACGCAGGGGAAAAAGATACAGTAATTCTGCTCATTAGAACTTATTACATATGTACAGTGTATCACACATCTGTCGGATGCGGGGGATGGACAGGCTGCAATCATGTTGCAATTTCCCCCCCGCTCCCCCCCTTTAACCAATGATGGGTTCACCAGATAACAGAACTCAGTGCAGGGAGGGAGAGGGGCTGGCTATTAAAATCATAGAGCCAGCTCTTTCCAACCCTGCAAGGTTTCCATTTCCTGACAGTCCATTTAAAGTGGTAGGGTTCCTCCCAAGGGGGTTCCCTTCAGTTCACAGTTAGGGTATAACCATGCTTAATATGTTGCATTGGAAAGACTGCTTGTTGTACTAGTGTCAAAACAAAATAAATATTTCAGGTTAATTATAAAGGTATGACATAAACTGGTATTCAAAAAGTGTGGAGAATCAAATCTCAGCCAGGGCCAGTTAGACTGAGAGATCCTAAGCCACATTCAATACTTCTTAATAAACAACAGGTTCTTCAGAGTCTGATATAATTGGGTTTTATTGTACACAATGCGAAATCATCTACAATAAAGCCATGGCTGGTTTGCGCAAAGAGCCCTCCCCACATTTCGTGCATCCACAGTTTTAAACAGGTCACCACCCCCCTGCCTCGGAGCTCAACGTCATCATTACACCCCCTGATTCAACTCCTCCCCAATGATCTCGTCACATTCCATTATCCCTCGTGATCATTTTATTTCTCGTTTCGGTTACATTTCCATCCTTTTATTCTTGGTTCATCACTAATAAAACAACATAAACAGAGATAAACAGACACTTCAGCTGACCTAACTGGTGTGGTATGGTTATATAGACATATATATTGTGTCAACAACTTATTTGATACATGGTTGCATCGTTTCCACACGATTTATGCAGATAGCTCAATTCCAGGGGTTTATAATCTATCCGCCACGCGACTCGGGAACGCTGGCAGTGAATTTAGCAAAATCTCTGATACAAAGGTAAATACTTAAGCGTGGCGAGATGCATTTTCTTTAACTTGATCCACGTTCTCTCCTCTTTGTGCCCTCAAAGTTTTCTCGAGCTGGACTCGTAAATCCCAGTGACGGGTGAGTCTTGGTGGACTTCTTCCATGGTCGTTTATCTAGTGAGGGAGGGCTATGGTTACTTTGAACTGCAGACTATAGCGCCAGAACCTTCAGTTCCAGACCGCACGGTCCGGATCTCTCCCGTACACAATAATCATTACCTCATCGGACAGAGACAGTTTTATGACTTCACAAATGAACACTCGGGTCTTCGATTTAAATTCATGTTAGACATAATTTTTGTATCTTTTTGTATAACAAGCTTTGTGCCACTGCATAATTTATATGCCTAACACATCTGTTTAATTTAAATTCTTGGTGTCTCACTTCCAAGCGCGGCATGTAGGCAATATTTCTGTTTTAATTGACATACTGATAATAGACTAACAGTGGCTTTATTTATATGTCTAGTGGAATGTTATTGGCCCAGTTAGCAAACCATACAGGAATTAGACCATGTGCAGATATTAAGTTTATTGGAAACATAGGGACAGAACACAGAGTTCATGAATGCAAGCTCCCCTTGTTTCCCACAAAAGTCTCTATTATTCAGTGTGGTCTAAGCTTTTTTTCCCTGGTGAGTCTGCTGTCGATTTAAAACTCTCCAGTTGCGACTGTTGTCCTAAATCCCCCTAGTGGGGCCCTTTGACTAGCCCTTTCTTAGTTTCGTTTTCTGTTCAGTGAGCTGGTATGTAAGAGATGTTTCGTTCACAAACAGGACCAGACCAGTGATCGCTGCTCTCTATCTCAGGTGTTCTTGAAAACTGCAGCACAGAGCCAGGTGAGTTTGATGTCTCATTGAAGGCACTACATTTTGCATTTACACTAGCTTTGCTTTAAAAGGAATTTAAGTGAAAAGAGATAAGATTAGGTTCTGCTACAATCCAACACTTGTTAGTGTTGACTTTACAACAAGCATTAATGTATTTTGGCTCGATTTAATTCTATAGAATGTTAATTAAAATTTTATATTTTTAAATGTGAAGCACTTCATTGACAGCCTATTTTCAGTGTGTATGGAGCTGGTTGTGATCTAGAGTCTATATCTGGTGTAATTGTGGCAGGTAGGCAGTACTGCCTCATTTTCACTTGAGTGAAACTGGCATCTCATAATTATCAATGGTCCGATCGTGCTTCATGTCAGACTAAAAAATGTATCCCTAATAAACTACACCTAAGACAGTCCTTACAGAGCCTATTTTTTCTATGCTTTTTTAATGTTTCTACGTCTTAATGTGTATTGAAGCTGCCAAATGAATTTTTTTTGTGATAATAAAGGTCTTATGATCAAATAATAACAATCTAATAATAATAACCACTTGTTGTGAATCACTGTGGGTCCACGTGTATTGTGGGAGAGTAGAATATCCGAGCTGGAAAAGGCAAACTGAAACTGGTGCTTCAGTGTGGGGGCTGATGAAGCAGGAGTGTAAGGACACAAACCAGTGCAAGTAACTTTCCAGCTCTCCTGCAGCATTCAAAGCTTCCTCCAACTTTGAAAGCCAACGCGTACAAGTTGTCATGGAGCAAATATTTTGATTCGTATTATGCCTATTTTCTACTATATCACACATCAGATGGCAGATATGTAGTTTGTGTTTACCACAGCGAGATGGAAGAGATGAGCCTGTATGACTACCAGAAGGAGGTGGTACAGCCAGCCCTAGAGGGCAGGAACATCATAATCTGGCTGCCAACGGGGGGAGGGAAGACTCGTGCTGCTGTTTACGTAGCGAAGAGGCACCTTGAGACTAAACCTCAAGCCAAGGTGGCTGTCCTGGTTAACAAGGTAAAGAGCCAGGCCAGTGAGAATCGAAATGTTGCCACAACCAAGAATATTTTATTTATTTATTTATTTTAATTTGTTTTTTAAAAAATCCCAGTTTTTCTCCCAATTTAGTGGCCAATTATACCCTCTATTTGTTTCAATTTGCCCTCCCCACACAAATTCACTGCTCGTCTCTACGAGGCAAGCAAATTCTCTGAGGGCAGCAAGCTCCACTTCCTTCGAGACAGAATTCACCCAGCCACGTTCTGTAATCACCATTGCACGCTTCTCAGTGAACTTGTGCCGGCTCACCCTCACCCCTCCCCCTGGGGCAGACAGCCAAACGTTTCCCCCGATCGAGGCTCCCCATTAGGGTCTGGCACATTCGGGTTTCGAACTGCGACCGTGATAAGCAGCTCACACTCGTAAAGGACCAGGCAATACAGGTGAGTTAGACCGCTACACTATCGGAGGCCCCCAAGAATATATTTTTTAACAACTTTATCTTCAACTTTCTCTTCCTTATAATTGGCAACCAAATTGGGGAAAAAAAACTGGAAAATGTTTTAAACAAATAAAAAATATATACACGTGAACGTTCTCTCTTGGATGACTTTGACATGCCGGTGTTACGTGTTGCCCAGGTCCACCTGGTCGACCAGCACTACTCCAAGGAGTTCAGTCCCTTCCTGGGGATGAGTTACAAAGTGCAGAACATCAGTGGTGACACTGCCCAGAAGGACTTCTTCTCAAAGGTGGTGCGTGACAACGATGTGGTAATCTGCACTGCCCAAATCCTGGAGAATGCCCTGAGGAGCACTGAGCAGGACAAGCACGTGGAGCTCACGGGTAAATTGCCCCGTCATATCAGTCCGTCAGGGCCAAGGTCCCGCCTCTAGGGTTCCGCTTGCAAAGACCAATCCTGGCTGAGTGTAGGATTAGTGGGATACTTACTCAACAGCAATACTTAATGCTATTGGGCGTTGGTCTCTCTTGGTTTTGTCATACTATTTGTGAACCTGCAGCACGCACACAAGGGAACAGGGATTTATTTGTAATTTTTTAAATGGGCTCCTACATTTCAGAACCAGATTCAGCTTTGTAAGCCTTAGTTTTAATGTCGTTATCCATCATTTCTGTCTGATAAGTTGATTATGTCATCATTCAGGAGTTGCATTTCTTATATAAGGACATACCCCCTTTCATGTCAGGCTTTAGCTATGCAGATGTATTCAAATATGGAAGTATTATTTCAGGTTTTGGTTTGGTTTATTTATTTTTTGTCAATAGTTTGTAAAATGAATTGTGTAAGAGGACTTCATGCCAAGCTATTGCTATTCTCAATATATTTTTAGCAAATTATAGTTCATATTTTTTACATGTTCATATTTATGCCGTTTGAAAATGTTCTGTGTATGTAATCTCTCCATAAGTGTTTATCATGTGTTGCTCCCATGCTTATTAAGACTTCTCCCTGCTGATCATCGACGAATGTCACCACACCCACAAGGAAAGCGTCTACAACAAAATCATGGAGCGCTACGTGGAGCTCAGGATTGGGGGACAGGTGGGGCTGCCTCAAGTGCTCGGCCTCACTGCGTCCCCTGGGACGGGAGGGGCACGTACTCTGGAGAAGGCCATCGCACACGTGATGCAGGTGAGTCCCCAACCACTTAAACTCATACATGTACTCTGTCATCCCACAGTCTCTTTATTTGTGTTCCTTTACTGTTGTAGTCTTTCTGGTGCATTGTGGGAGCTAAATGAGGATGTCAACTGAGCAAATTAAAGAGCTCTTAATGTAGTCCACGTGAATAAAGGCCAAAGGAGTACTTACAGGACCCCTCTTGTTCAAATATTAGGGCTGTTAAAGGTATATATACCTTGCGCTTATGAGTGCCCTGTCTGGGGAGCAGTGCCCTGCCAGCTTGCCAGTGTTGGCACACCCAGGAGTGGGGAATTCTGTCTCGGCTGTCAATAAATTAAAACCCTAAAGTGTACTGTGCTCCCAGTGGTGACGGTTCCACACCCACTTAGAGCAGGATGTTAGGAGCTGGAGTGGGCTGCTGTGAAAAGGGCCTCTTGTAGCCACACCCAGGATTCTCACTGTGGGTGCTGTGTGTACGGCAGATCTGCGCAAACCTGGACGCCACGGCCATCATGTCCTCGAAGGAGAACGCTGCCGAGCTACAGAGGAAAGTCCCCAAACCCAGGAAGCAGTATGACATCGTGGAGAGGAGATTAGAGGTATATTTTACATTTACATTTACATTTTAGGCATTTAGCAGAAGCTCTTATCCAGAGCGACTTACAAGATAAATACATGGTAGGAACAATCATAGTTAGCGCAAGAGATCAGTGCAGTAATACAGCGATAGACATCATTGCAGGCAACTGCATACCACACCTGTAACACTGGGAAGGAAAAGGTTAGTATTTATTTTTATTTTTTTTATTAAATGGAGAAAGCAGGTATATAGTGTTGAACAAATAGGCAGTGGTGGTGACAATTAGCTAGATATTCAGAATTCAGTGGTAGTGGAGTCTGAAAAGGTGGGTTTTGAGTCTCTTGCGGAATATCGCAAGTGATTCCGCGGTCCTGACCGATTGCTGAAGGTCGTTCCACCAGCGAGGACAGAGAAGAGACGAGACCGCAAGGAGCGGCTGCCAGGCGCCCGGAGGGATGGGGCAGTCAGTTTGCCAGACGAGGCGGAGCGGAGGGGTCTGGCTGGGGTGTAGGGAGTGATGAGTGACTGGAGGTATGGGGGAGCAGTTCCTCTAGCCGCTTGAAAAGCAAGCACCAGAGATTTGAATCTGATGCGTGCTGCGATGGAGAGCCATTGCAGAGAGGAGAGTAGAGGGGTGACGTGGGGGGTGAACTTTGGCTGGTGGAACACCAGATGAGTGGCAGCGTCCTGGACTAGTTGCAGTGGCTTGATGGCACAGGCCGGTAGGCCTGCCAGCAAGGAATTGCAGTAGTCCAGACATGAGATCACCAGGGCCTGGACCAGGGCCCAGGGCCTCCTGGACCTGGAGGTCAGATGCCAACAGTGGATATTCTGCTCTCTAATTTGGGGAATACTCGCTAGTTGATTGTTCAGGAAGATGAAGAGCAACAGTTAATGTTTAATATGCCTGTCATACAATATCAAATGTCTCTTCATGGATCATGGATCACAGGAAAACGATGTTCCATGATCCGTGAAGAGATATTTGATATTGTATGACAGGCATATTAAACATTCATTGTTGCTCTTCATCTTTAAATAATTCCAAATGGTCTGTCCGCTTCCTTTCATAGCTTTTCCCCTGATTGCACTGCTTCCAGACGTGTATTTTCATATTAAAGCATTTAACCAATCACATTACATCATAGTCAGACACTCTCTGACTATCCAATCAAAGGGTGTGAATACGCTGACGTTACCTAGGCCTTCTAGAAGGCCTTCGTGTCCCCAACTCAAAATCTGATTGGTTGAAGCAACAGTTTGATCAACACTTATTTTATGCTACAGGGCCTGCAGAACTGATTGTGAAGGCCTCCAGGCAGATTTATTTGACCCTGGCAACAAATGATGGCTGAAATGTGATTGGTTAAATGCTTTAATATGAAAATACACGTCTGGAAGCAGTGCAACCAGAAAAGCTATGAAAGGAAGCGGACAGACCATTTGGAATTATTTAATAAGTATTCATGGAAAAAATATAATTAACATCAGTCTGTGATTCAGATATTTTTTAGGCCAGCAGAGAAGGCCGTGCAGGCCCTGACGGCCCACCACTGGATAATACATTAAAAAAGATGTTTGTTCATTGTAAACTTAATATCATTCCTGCTCCAATGACCCCAGGACCCATTTGGCGACCATCTGAAGACAATGATGGGTTTAATTCATGATTTCATGATGAAAGAAGAGGTCGGCAGGAACTTCGGTACACAGGATTACGAGGAGGAGGTGGTGCTGCTTCATAAGACAGGTGAGAGGGACGGCAGCAAAGTTTCTGAAAATCCACAGAGCCGTGCAATGGACAATTTTACAAATTATCACTTAGCATACAGGCCACTAAAGCCGCTACACATCATCAACCAAAGTGTCTTTGGGAAAGAATTAGGGAAAGAGAGTTCTGGGTGGGAAATGCACACTCTTCAACCCTGGTCACATGTATAACTAAACATAACAGTAAGGTTGATTTCGGTTACACCAGAGAATGTTTTATTGCTCTACCCGCCTGTCGTTAAACTCCCTTTTCATGCACTTTTGTCGAGGGGGTGGTTAGTCTATATAAAATAAGATGTGTAGAGGGGGTCATGGAGATGATTGCTTAAAATAAAATACAATACCTAAAATAGATAAACATGTATGAAATAAATACATCATATAATTTTAAAATAATAATAAATAAAAAATCAGGGCTAAGTTAAGAACAGGTGGTTAACCTGGCAGTAAACAGTAAATTATTGTACAGCACTGTCAGCATGGCGGGTTTTGTCAAACTTAAAAAATTCAAAAATTCTTGAAAATAAAAAGAAAGAATCCACCTCAGGAGACATCAAGGCCCTTCAATGGGGTCAAGGTACATAATAAGATTTCATAATAAGACACAATTTGTTACAGGCGTTCAGGCCAGTGAGAATTGAACCCAGTGAGCATCC
Source organism: Aldrovandia affinis (assembly GCA_029706075.1). Taxonomy (NCBI): domain Eukaryota; kingdom Metazoa; phylum Chordata; class Actinopteri; order Notacanthiformes; family Halosauridae; genus Aldrovandia; species Aldrovandia affinis. Next base: position 5,816,820 of record JAINUG010000013.1, on the reverse strand, counting down.
CAGTCAGGGATATCTTGTTTTTCTTTTTTTCTTTTGTGTCTGATTCCTTCTCGTTTTTCTCTCAATTTGGAAGCCAATTATACTCTCTATTTCTTTCAATTTACCCTCCCCCACGAGCCCGCCGCTCGTCCTCGGAGGCATGCTAGTTTTTCCCCGTACAGGGATGCCTTTCGCACTTCTCGGCGAGCCTGTGCCGGCTCACCGTCCCCCCTCCCTCTGGGGCGGTCAGCCAATTGCTGCCCCCGAAAGCTGTCTCGGCCAGAGCCGGACTGGCGCAGCCGGGTTTCGATACACGGCTGCAGTGGGCAACTTGCATTCCGGGTGAATGCTTTGACCGCCGCCTGAGGCCGTACAGTGATATCTTTAACAGAGGGTCCCCCAAAGACATAAAGGTGCGGAGAGTATAGGCCTGAATATACTTCACGTTAAATTACGCGTACGCATACGTGTACGTAAAATGGCTGCCATGCATATTCTGCTGTGTTTTGGTGCAGACCTTGTGCACGTCCACAAGAATTAACGCAACGCATACGCGAGGTGCAATACAGACATAAATCGTGGGGGCATTACACCACGTGTGATGTCTAGTCTGCGACAGGAAGAAAGCGAAGACACAACTCTACGATGTGTCTGTCATTGCCACTACATAGAGACACATATGCATGCCAGAATAGCTGGCGAGAAATTTCCTATATTTTAAGCTTGGACATGGATTAATGCAAAAATAAATTGAAGCAGATCCGAGATCGTTATGTCCGAGCGGAAAATGCTGGAGAAACATTACTTTAATATTTAACACATAATTGCTGTCATTTACTTGTCAACTAATGTTAGATTTATGAGGCTGAATTTAATGTAAAAAATCTTATAAAAGAAAGAAAATATTAGATTTTCCGACTCCACAGTGATCATAGATCTGGCGATGATGTATCGATAAAAATGTAATGGTAGGTACACTTGCTAATGTTAATCAAAGTTAAGGATTAGTCTATAGGCTATGTATCTAAAACTTTACATACGCTAACCATTAAGTTATTCTGATGTGAAATACGGCAGCTAGCAATCTATCTACCCAGCTAAAACATTGACATTTATAACAAGCGAACTAGTTAGCATGTGTGGTCATTCTGATAAAGTTAGCAGCTAACTTTGACCACATTTGTAACGTACTTTAATAAAGCGTATCTGTGTCTGTCATCCAATCCACATGGTAAATAAACTGGCAAACCAGCAGTACGCTACCTAAGTGATTTCTCTGCCACCTACTGGATATGGCTTTTAAACATCCAGACAGTACGCAGTGCAGTATGTGAACAATGCCGCTCGCGTTGGGTACGCATACACGAATGCGTATACAAGCAAAGTGAAGTATATTCAGGCCTTATGGGACATTAAAGTGGGTGACCCGTTCAATGCTTTAACAGATATTTGACCAGAATTTTGGGACACCACCACAGTAGATGTACCATTGTGCCCTCACCCACCACTACAGACTATCTCTCAGTTTGGCCCTGTGACATTTAGATAGTGTCCAGTACTCTTCATTTGAAATGTGTATCCCGGCCTGTGTAACTGAAAGCTACTAATCAAGCTACTCTGATTTCAAACATTGAAATCTTATTCAATAGCTTACAATTTCTCTGAAATAAAGGCACATATTTCCTTTCTTTTTGACATTTCAACTTACTGTTAGTAATGTTTTCGTTCTTGAAAGTGCAAGACTGATGGCATTTTTTGGTCAAGGTACAACAGGTAGAGGTAATTCTTGCGTTGCTTACTTTTGTTAGTTATGTCATGCCCACTCCTCTTTAATTGAGTATTTTTTTTATGAGCTACTTTTTTACTCCCTGGAGGAGTACTTTTACTTTTTCAATGAGGCAACAGTGCTTCTACTTCAGAAGGATTTTGCTGTACTCTGGTTGGTAATATGTATCATTAGAACATTCTCTATAAAATAGTTCTGAAAATAATCTCAATAATATCCATTGCTATTGTTTGTGGTGAATATGATGGTTATTGTTGTGGTGTGACCACATTCATTCGTTTTAACTGGAGCCATTTAAAAGGTTTTATCATTATGGTTATCAGTGTGAGCTGGGCTTTGTTCTTTAACTGGGGAGTTGCTGCCTGTGTGGTGAAAACAATGTGTTGAACTTAACCACTGATGGCAGATCATGCTTCCGTAGTTTGTCGGTCCTAGTTACCTGTGATATCATAGCTGTGGAAATGTGTAATGTCATGCCTGTGGAAGTGCGGTGATGTGTGTTGCGGTATTATGTTTATGATATGTTGGTAATGTTAGGGGCTGGTGTGTTTTACCAGGGGCGGTGGAGAGGAACAGGATGGTGGCCCAGTGTGCATTGCACCTGCGTCATTACAACGACGCGCTGCTGATAAACGATACGGTGCGCATGGTGGATGCTTTCAAGGTGCTGGATGAGTTCTACAGCAGCAAGAGGGAAAGCCGGATTGGGTTGGACGGCACTGATATCTATTTGTTCAGCCTCTTCCAGGGTAAGGGAGCCGGCTCTTATTCCTGTCCTCAGCATCTTTGCATATCTGTGTAGGAATAGTAGGCTTGTCCTGGAAACACTCTTAGTGCTCATGTCTGTAACCATTGATGTTATTTTGTTTTGTTGAATGGACTAATATTTTAATAATTTAATAAGCAAAAGAGCTGACCATGGCAAAATACCCTATAGTAGTGCATAGGGAAAGTATTCAGACCCCTTCACTTTCTCCACATTTTGTTATGTTACAGCCTAAAATGCATTAAATTAGTTTTGTCCTCATCAATCTACACCCAATACCACATAATGACAAAGCAAAAACTGTTTTTTAGAAATGTTTGCAAATAAAAAATAAAAAACGGAAATATCACAGTTACATAAGTATTCAGGCCCTTTGCTATGAGACTCTAAATTTAGCTCAGATGCATCCTGTTCCATTTGATCATCCTTGAGATGTTTCTAGAACTTGATTGTAGTCCACCTGTGGCATATTCAATTGATTGTATGTGCTTTAGAAAGGCACACACCTGTCTATATAAGGTCCCACAGTTCACAGTGCATGTCAGAGCAAAAACCAAGCCATGAAGTCCTAGGAACTCTCCATAGACCTCCAAGATAGAATTGGTTTGAGGCATAGATCTGGGGAAGGGAATAAACACATTGCTAAAGCATTGAAAGTCCCCAGGAGCACAGTGGGCTCTATCATTGTGAAATGGAAGAAGTTTGGAACCACCACATGTCTTCTTAGAGCTGGCCGTCCGGCCAGTAACCGGGCAAGAAGGGCCTTGGTCAGGGAGGTGACCAAGAACCCAATGGCCACTCTAAGAGAGCTTCAGGGTTCCTTGTGATGGGAGAACCTGGCAGAAGGACAAACTTCTCTGCAGCACTCCATCAATCAGGCCTTTATGGTAGAATGGCTATATGGAAGCCACATCTGAGTAAAAGGCATATGACAGCCCGTCTGGAGTTTGCCAAACGCCACTTAAAGGACTCATCAGGAAAAAGATTCTCTGGTCTAATGAGACAAAACTTGGAATGCCAAGCACTACCATAAAGGCCTGATTGATGGAGTGCCATATACAGTATATATATATGTAAGTTGAATTGCTAGGGGGAAACATAATATTTGGAATGTGTGATGTGCATTATAACTGTTAATCACACAGTAATAGGTGCGCAGCGTTCTTTATTTACTTTCTCCGCATATAGTTTAGAATTAAAATATTGGTGAGTCTACAAGTATTTGGGAACAAAGGAGTGCAAAGTGGTAAATGAACATGCTTTATTTTGGACATGTTACATACCGGGAGAGTTGAGAGCAGCGGCGCCATCACAGTGAAGTGTAAAGGGTGCGCGCTCGCCTCACTTGGGCGTTCTTAGAGCAGCAGGAGCGCACATGAATGTGCGAGTCTGGGGAGAAAAATGATCTCTGTATTGTATAGTCATATTGTATATTGATGCAGCATTTGACATCGATGGAGTTAAAATATGCACGTATGTAAATTATTGATAAAAGTTTTTTCAGATTGGAAATGTATTTTCTTTATTTGTTTGTTAAGGTGGTTTATTCTAGGAGGGGCTAGTTAATTGCCTCCTCCATGTAAGGAGCTGTTGAGCCATTCAGTTGGGTGGTCTTTTCCCTTGTGCGCAGCTCCAGGCACATTGCAATTGCCAATTACAATCACTGTTAGTATTATTTGTGGAAATATAATTTTTTCTTCAGTTTGGTTTCCTAGTTTACAGTGGGTTTGTGATTGATTTAGTTTTTTATTTGTTTACTGTTTTGTTGGGTACTTTTGTCTTACATTTTTGAGCACTCTGGTTGGCGCCTTCCCTTAAATAAATGTACTACTTTTGGCGCTCCACTCTGGCATCATTCATTCTCAGTTCCTCCCCCCCTCTAAGTGGGCAACGGTATTCCTTACAAACTACAATTTTGTTTCTGCAGAGAATAAGCTGATACTGCAGGCACTGGCAGAGCAGGCCCAGTTCGGGAACCCCAAGCTGAGCAAACTCCAGCAGATCTTATTGGAGCAGTTTGGGAGAGGAGAGACGGGGTCTCGGGGCATCCTCTTCTCCAAAACGCGCAAGAGCGCCCAGTGCCTCCACGACTGGGTCAACAGCAGTCCTCGGATGCGGGCCGCTGGCATCAAGGCTGCGGTGTTGACAGGGGCAGGCAACCTTGCTACCCACATGAGCCAGGTATTTTCCCCCCCTAACCCCATGCCATTGCTTCTGAAGAGAGACACACTGTGCTCACTGTGCAGACCCATATCCCTGCAGAGGGGATTAATCAAGCTCTTACCATGGTTCTGGGTGATGTGACCTTCAGCAGTTGCTGGCTGATGTGATAATGCGCAAGCTCTATTCCCAACCAGCTAATGTTAGCTAGTTAGCTTACAAAGAAGCATACCTTAACCATGATAATTTTATGTATTTTAAATGCAGAGTGTTTTCCCAAAACCCACTCAGTCCACTTTGACCAATTTAGAGAAAATCAACGTTTTTGTTACTTTTAAATTGGTGGAGTTATTTTGCATGAAGAATCACATTTGAATACTTAAATCCCTAAGAATAATATTGTAGAAATAAAACTGCAAATATCTAACCATTTATCAGAAAAATAATACCCATCTGGAAAAATATGGTTTATCAAAACTCACTCAGTCCACTGAGTGAGTTTTTGAAAAACACTCTTCAAATTTATATGGTTATCTACTATATGACTATGTTAAGAGATTAACTGCAAAGAGATTGTTAGATCGCCAAAACAGCTGAGCTTGTATATTGATTTATGAGCACACCTCACTCGTCCAAGCTAGCTAGCTAGCAAACCTAAACTGCCTTAAATACTGATATCTGGCTATCTAGCTGTCTGACTATATTAGATAGCTAGCAAACAAGCTGCAAATAGATTGTTAGCTCACAAAAATAGCTTTTGTGACAGGCCTATTCCCAAGCTAGCTAGCAAACCTAACCTGGTGACTGTATAAAAATCTCCAGTGTTGGCTAGCTAGCTCCCTGTCTACATTAGCTAACTGCAATCTTAGTAAGCTCACAATAAAACTTTTAAAATAACAATAACTCCTTTTAAAACAGCAATCTTCTTTGTTGGGAAAAACATTTGGTAATGATAAAATGACTGACTTACAACGGTGGTTTCACTTTTTGCTTTATTCTATTTAACAAAATGGGCATAATAATAAGCTCCAGTGTTATATATTTTCTCCCTCTTAATATTTTGTTGAGATCGTGAAACCAGTCAGAGGCAAACTTATTTATTTTCTTATTAAATAAAATAAATTTAACCGATTCACCAGCTATGTGGAAACTTCAAGCCCTTACACGCTAGACTCAGGTATTACAAAAGAACATTGATATATTAGCCTACTTGCATAATTTTCATTGCAAAGTGCCAATCAAGATGACAATATTTCCAATTTGGATAATTTATTCAGCCTAGTGACAGCACACAAACAGATTCACATTATTATTATTTTCAGATATATTTGTAACTAGGCTATACAAGCTTTGCCAATATGCAGTGCATCCGGAAAGTATTCACATCACTTCACTTTTTCCACATTTTGTTATGTTACAGCCTTATTCCAAAATGGATTAAATTCATTTTTTTTCTCAGAATTCTACACACAATACCCCATAATGAGAAAGTGAAAAAAGGTTTTTTAGAAATGTTGGCAAATGTATTAAAAAGAGGCAGTGCAGTGGATAGCGCTGTCGCCTCACAGCAAGAAGGTCTCGGGTTCGAATCCAGGCCGGGGACCTTTCTGTGCGGAGTTTGCATGTTCTTCCCGTGTCTGCGTGGGTTTCCTCCGGGTACTCCGGTTTCCTCCCACAGTCCAAAGACATGCACGTTAGGCTAATTGGAGAGTCTAAATTGCCCGTAGGTATGAGTGTGTGAGTGAATGGTGTGTGTGCCTTGCGATGGATTGGCGACCTGTCCAGGGTGTATTCCTGCCTCTTGCCCGGAACGCATGCTGGGATAGGCTCCAGCCCCCCTCCCCGCGACCCTGACCAGGAATAAGCGGCTTAGATAATGGATGGATGGATGGATGTATTAAAAAGAAAAAAAGAAAATATCACATGTACATAAGTATTCACGCCATTTGCTATGACACTCAAAATTGAGCTCAGGTGCATCCTGTTTCCACTGATCATCCTTGAGATGTTTCTAGAACTTCATTGGAGTCCACCTGTGGTAAATTCAATTGATTGGACATGATTTGGAAAGGCACACACCTGTCTATATAAGGTCCCACAGTTGACAGTGCAAAACCAAGCCATGAAGTCCTAGGAACTCTCCATAGACCTCCAAGATAGAATTGTGTTGAGGCATAGATCTGGGGAAGGGTATAAAAACATTGCTAAAGCATTGACAGCACCCAGGAGAACAGTCGGCTCCATCATTGTGAAATGGAAGAAGTTTGGAACCACCACAACTCTTCTTAGAGCTGGCCGTCTGGCCAAACTCAGTAACCGGGCAAGAAGGGCCATGGTCAGGGAGGTGACCAAGAACCCAATGGCCACTCTAAGAGAGCTTCAGAGTTCCTCTACAGCGATGGGAGAACCTGGTAGAAGGACAAACATCTCTGCAGCACTCCATCAATCAGACCTTTATGGTAGTGGCTAGACGGAAGCTACTCCTGAGTGAAAGGCATATGACAGCCCACCTGGAGTTTGCCAAATGGCACTTAAAGGACTCTAAGAGCATCAGGAAAAAGATTCTCCGGTCTGATGAGACACAGATTGAACTTTCTGGCCTGAATGCCAAGTGCTACCACATTGCTTCAGAAAGTCACATTTAAATGTTGATTTTAAATGGTCTTTGACAGCAAGAATATACTTGTAATTATGATTTGCTTTGACAGTAATATAAACAGATGCTCCTTTTTAATCACGATTTAGTTGCTTCAAAATACGAATACTTTTTCATTTCGTGTAGCCATTATTTTTTCTACGCCCTGTATGTAATGCCAAAAAAGCTACATTTTTATTTATTATAATTCTGAATTACAATATGTTACCAAGCCATATACTGTACATTTTTATACACATGTATAACTTTCTCTATCTTTCCATCCATCCCTCCATTCAGCTGATGATGTAATTAAAGGCTTACTACTGCGAGGCCTTTATAATTGTTTGAATTTCAATACTTTGAAATTGTATTAAAACTAAGTAATATAATAAAAGTATTATGAAAAAACATAAAACTCAACATACTGCCATTTCCACACTCAAGTCAAGCCAAGTAAAGTTTTTCAAACTTTCTAATCTAGTTTTTAATTGTCCTTCTTTCATAACCAATATGAATACGTTTTTGTTTTGGTTATCATTACAAAGTAGCAGAAAAACATTTTGGTGAAAATAGTAAAACAAAAAAAAAGAAGCAAAAGGTTTTTTAAAGTAGCTTCAAGTAGTGAAACATTTTCTTTGTTTTTCATGTTTGAGTTGATTAATGATTGCATTTTGGAAAAGTAGTGGATTCAGGATTTGGTTCAGGATTTGGCCGAATCTTTGGTGCTAGATTTGGTATGTGGCCGAACCTCAAAAATGTGGATGAGATAAATTCCTCCTCCTCCTCCTGTCTGTGTGTAGGTGGAGCAAAGGGACACCATCGCTCAGTTTCGCAGGGGGGTTCTGAACCTGCTTGTCTCCACCAGTGTGGCCGAGGAGGGCCTGGACATCCCGGAGTGCAACCTGGTGGTTCGCTACGGGCTGCTGACCAATGAGATTGCCATGCAGCAGGCCAGTGGGCGCGCCCGGGCGGAGAACAGTGTTTATTCGGTTGTGGCGGAAGTTGGGGGGCGGGAGGTGTCCAGGGAGCGCACTAATGAGTACCTGGAGGAACTGATGGGGCACGCCATAGCCCGCGTGCAGGGCCTGCCGCATCGGGAGTTTCAGAGTCAGGTAAGTGCCAGGACAGATTTCCAGACTGTGTCTGTCTAATGTCTCTGAATCCCTACGTTTTTGTGTCTCTGTCTGTGTTTCTCTCCCTGCTGTCTCTAACCCAGTGTCTCAGCATCTCTGTCCATACTGTTCCTGCCTCAGCATCTCTCCCATCTGTCTGTATCTCAGTATATCAGGCTCTTTGAGTCTCTGTGTCTGTACCTTAGTGTGTTTGTGTCTAGACCAGTGTGTCTGTATTTCAGAGTGGATGTCCCTTTGTGTCTGTGGCCCAGTGTGTCTGTACCTGTGTCTGCGGCCCAGCGTGTGTCAGTGTTTTTGCACCTGGCCTCTCTCTCAGGTTAAGGAGCTGCAGAGGGAAGGGTTGATTGCACGGCGGATGGCAGAGCAGAAAGCCGAGGAGGACAAGGGCCTTCACCAGGCTGGCAATGTCCGCCTCCTCTGCGGTCTCTGCGACGCCTTTGTCTCCCATGGTAGCGATATCCAGCTCATTGAAGGCGCGCACTATGTCATCGTCAACCCCGGCGTTAAGTGAGCATGCAGACAGCCATTTACAACTCTTTTCACCCCACTTCTCACCACAGAACAAGTTCATTTTGGGTTTCCATGCCATTTTGAAGTGCATCACACTGAAAGCAGGAACTTTTATTTTAAGCCGTCAGGGTTAGAAAGGCGTTGATTTCGTCATTCTTAAAGTCTGAGAAAGGGCATCTGACCCAAGATTACATTTACTTTTAGTTCCAATCGCTACTGTCATGATCATCACCATCATCATCATTGTCATCATAATTTGCTCCAGGAAGTGGTAAGGCATGTCTGAGGCTGAGTGTACTACATCGAATATTTGCCATTTTAAGCAATTCGGCATGTTAACAGTGATGAAAATGTAAAAAATTCATTACCTCTCATTTTATAGAGTTTGGCCTTTTGTAATTTATTTTAGTTTCTTCTTTAGGAAAAGAAAGTAAGTAATGTGATGTGAAGTGACACTAAACAAAGATTTCCCTTTGTTTCTGGTCTGCCCGTGTGGGTTTTCAGGGAGCGCTACCGTTTGGGTGCACAGATAACCCTGCCAAAAACGTTTGATGACTGGAAGCCTGGGCGGAAGATCAGCTGTGCGAGGTGTGGCCAGGTGAGCTCAGGTGCTATTTGCTGTTTTAACTGTGCTCAGTCTGAAACCAGTATGAAGAAAGATCCTTTTTAGAAGATAAGCCTGTCCCATCACCCAGCATTCCGTCTGTTGGTAGCAAATTATCCAGCTGTTGTCAACGCTGAACTGGACTGGTCATGCTGGTCCATATGTGTGGCTGCTTTCTGCTTCTCCTCTTGAATATGAGCACTGCATGTTGTATGAACTACATCTGAGAAGCATGACATCTTATGTACGCTTAATGAGTACATGCACTGCTTTGGGATGCTGCATGCTACCACAGTACACGACTGGCTACAGTAGATGTTGAAGGGGTGTTCCATACACAGGTGTTTTTCCGATCGCAAGCTCAGCATTGATAAACCAGTCTCTGTAAAGTGGTGCCAGACATACATCAAGACTTCTGCATGTCCGGTACCACACAAAGGCAGTGCTGACGTGAAAATCAATCTTCTTTTTTTTCTTACATCATTCTAAAACCTGCTCTCCTTGGGTCTAATTCAAATGTGAGCCTAGAAATGGTGTCTGACTGCAGGCTTTGGCGTGTGTCTGTGTCGCAGGAGTGGGGCATGGAGATGATCTATAAGAACGTGCCTCTGCCGAACGTGGCCATCAAGAACTTTGTTGTGGAAACGCCGAAGGGCAGGAGGACAGTGAAAAAGTGGAAGGGCGCACCATTCCTCGTGGAGCAGTTCTGCTACACCGACTACTGCCAAAGCCACTTTCCCCACCTCTTTAGTGAAAGCTCTGCTAGTGGGAGCTATTAATGGTCAGGCTCATCAGTGAGTCTCTGGTCTTATTAAGTGGCTGCTGTGTTTCTTCTGGCTATGTTTTCTACATAATAATACTGATCTCATAGTGGAGAAATGTTATTTGTTTATTCTCGAGTTATGGTGGGTCTTTTTCACATTTTTATACTTTATATATTATAATGTTTATATTTCATTCCATAATTCCTAGTCTACCATGGCACGGTGGTGCAGTGGATAGCACTGCCTCCGCACAGCAAGAAGGTCCCAGTTTTGAATTCCGGCCGGGGCCTTTCTGTGTGGAGTTTTCATGTTCTCCCTGTGTCTGCATGGGTTTTCTCCGGATACTCCGGTTTCCTCCCACAGTCCAAAGACATGCACGTTAGGCTAATTGGAGAGTCTAAATTGCCTGTAGGTATGAGTGTGTGAGTGAATGGTGTATGTGCCCTGCGATGGATTGGCGAACTGTCCAGGTTGTATTCCCTGCCTCTCGCCCAATGCATGCTGGGATAGGCTCCAGCCCCTCCACGACCCTGACCAGGAATAAGCGGGTTAGATAATGGTTGGATGGATTGAGTTCCTCTCCCTTGACTTTCACCTTCCAATTCTGTATTTCATAGTGTTGTCTGAAGACTATAACATAAAAACCATGAATTCAGTAGATTACTAACCATCTTCATCCGTATAATGTATTTGCTATAGCTTATAATCAATTATTTAAAATGTCTAACATGAGTGTGTGCAACTATTGCCTGTCTATACAGCATATGTGTAAACACCCGATGTATTTAGCACAGGCCAGCAGGGGGTTGTGTTGTGTTTTGAGCAGTTAACTATTGACCAGCGGACTGTGGGTTCTTATGTTGTACCCTTGAAATTGAAATTGTTGAAGTTATTTCAGTAAACATCCAGCTTTTTCAATGATTTACACAGTGTGCAAAGTCATAAGTGCACTGTAACTTGGAGTGTACATGTTAATGCTATGAAAATGTATGGAATCATCCAATAATGTGAATAAAATATATTAACTATCTATGTACTTGCTTTTGACATAAACCTGACCTACATCAGAATACTGGAATTCACTGGAGAACTATTGCTGTTGTTAATGAAGCGTTAGTACTTTGCCTCATTGGGAATGTGTAGCTGATCATGCTTAGGGAGAATCAATGTATGCAGTTTGTCACGTAGGATGAATCTGACTATCTAACTAGCTCATGAAATCAGAGTGGAGCCTGATTGGTGCACTTGTGCATTGTGGCACCGTGTGAATCCCTATTGCACATTGACTTGAGTCAGTTAGAATGTCAGCTGTGTTTATGCCCAAGGTTCTTTCTTACATGTCTTCTCCAACAGCAGCCATGCATGCAATGCATATGAACTTCCTTCAACCTGGTGCGCCAATCCCCAGAACACACATTAACTGACATTGCTTTGTTGACTTCACTGTTCCACAGAACTGTTTGCAGATGCCAGACTGAAGGCAATACTCTGTCAACTACATCAGTGGATCTTCTCGCCTAGAATGATTTTTTTAATATTCATTTTAATCACATGTTTTTCTTAACAGAATTTGGAATCTCAACAGCACATCATGGGTGTTTGTGCATCAGCTAAACATAGTGTTTGTCTTCAGCACTTAGGTACTACAGAGATGACATTGAAACTACAGTAAATGTTTTAAATATCATCTGATTGTTGTATCTTTGTGTAGCCACTAGGTGACACAGTTGTGAAGCATCAGTTATTTCCAACTGTGAAAGGGAATGATCAATACATCTATTTTCCTTGATATTGGTTGCGTCATACATTTTGAATATATTCTCCCTTTACACTGGGACAAACGCATTGGGATTTGAATATATGGTAAATGCATTTACTTTAAATGAAAATCCTTGATATATTTTAATCTATCTGTTTTTGCAGGGACATTAAACATGAATATCTCTCTCCTTGACTTTGCATACTTAGTGTTTTCAAAGGTAGCCTTCAATGTCATGAGGGTTTATAGTGGATTAAATAATCCAAAACAGATTTCTTACCATCTCCCTATAGTTAAAGCTAGAACCAAAATATATGTCCTGTGATAATAACAAAATGCAAGCAGATGGCTGCTTACAGAATCCACTAGGGGGAGCTATTTGATTCCTCTCTGAACTCCACTGTTGGTAAACGGAGGCTATGCGTTTGAAATTCAATGTCCTTCTTAATGTGTCACATAGAATATATGGTGACATAAACAAGAATGGCTCAGCAATGACTGTCACAAATGGAAGGGCAAGATTGAATGTAGATGTGAAATAATACTGACATGAAGAATTACGGCAAAATTTCTAGAGGGGGAAATGTTGATGTAGGCTGCAGATGCTGGGCTTTATGCAGCCCTGATTCGAATGTGTCATATCAACTGAGGTGATGTTTGGGGGGGAGGATTGTCCAACTGCAGGTTAGGTGGTATCATCTGGGTCAGAGGCAGAGTCCTCCTTTCCCCTCAACTGACATTGTGTGACAATCATAATTTCCCAGCTAATGCTCAGTCAATACTCCAGTTAGTATTCAGTTCATGAGCTGTGTCGTACTTATGGACAATCAAACGCAACAGGGACAGCAGGACGATTGCAGTTTAATACTGCATGCACTGTCTACGAGGTCAACGTCAAGGTCTGTTTTAGCCTGAAGTCTGAATTATTCCCAGTCCACAGTTCCCCTATGTTGGGCCAGAACAAACTTGCATAATAACAACCAGCCTACAGAGGAACACATTCTAATTACAGTCTGTACCGTGCAGCAGTTTTTGTTTGTGTTTATTTTTTATTGGTCACATTACTTTCAAAGGGGGTGTGTATTTTTAAACAAAGATTGTTCACAGATGTGTTCTGCTCAACTGTATTAAACTGGATTTGAGCACAATAGGGCAAACGTGCTCCATCCATAATACAGTGTACTTTTCCCAGCTTTTTAAAGTCTCGGTTGTCTCTTCAGCTGCAGAGGTGCCTCACTGTTTACTGCACAATTGACTATTGGCTTCTGGTAGGCAGTGTTCAGACAGCTGTGGCTCCATTTCATCAGGTGTGTGTCTTGTTCCTCATTCTGTGACTCATACAAATGGTCCTGAACCTGATTTATTCAGATTTCTGTGGTTTGAAATACAAATACACTGCTTTTTCAGTGTGTAAGGAAAGGAAGAAAGCCAGGGCAATTATATTACACCTGCAGCTTGAGTTGGTAAAAACATTTGTTTTAAGTATGAAGATTTCAAATTAGAAGCTAATAAATGTAGCTTACCAGCTAAAACTCAAAAAGATTGCCACTTGTTGAAGTTGAGTCTCATAAGTTCTCTCATTCATGAGGTCATGCACACATAAACACTTGCACACTCTCTCGCTCTTTCTTGCTTGTGTGGCAACCTGGCAGGCAGAGCCATGTGCAGCGGTTACTATGGTGCCATCTATCAGCCACACCCCGACCTCGCAGGACTAAAACAACTGCCACCTGCAACTAATCGACCAATTTACACCCAATCAACCAATTAACACCCAATCAACCATGAATAAAAGGAGCCAGGGTTCCCTTGTGAAGAGAGCGAGGAGGAGACAAGTTGTTGGAAGTGGAAAGGAAGCCTGTGACGTTTGTTGACCAGCCAGGATTTTGAGAGGCTTTGGGTAAGGGGTTAGCTCCCCAGAGCGGAAGAAACCATTTGTTTAAATTTAGAGATTGAATTTTGATGGACTATTTATTTAAATTTTCAAGCCGTTTGAGTGACTTCCCCATTGTTGGTGTTAATGAGCGGATTTTCCTTTAATTAAAACTATTTTTAGTACATTTAACCCTGGATCTGTTTCTTGGTTTGCACTACTCCACGTAACACCTACAATCAAACCCCGTAGGGTGTTACACTTGCTAATATAACAACCTAGTCATTAAAAAAATATTTCATAATAACATCGGCTAAAGTTGCCAAGCCTTGCTTGTCTAAACAAAGCTGGGTGTTGATACCACATTTCTCACAGATGAATCACAGCAATTGCAAGTTCTTGGATTTTTCCAAACCAACTCTGTCAGGAGGTAAATAATAAAGTAAAAAAAAAAAAAAAATTATCACGCAAGCAGTTCAGATTGTTAGTATTATCACTATGATATTACTTTAGTCAGATGCTTATCTAAAAAAATTTGTTTTTCAGTTGAAACATGAAGGCTTTTTTGAGGTTGAAAGCCATTCTCCCTCTCAGTAATGCTTCATCAGTCATGAAGGTTAGAGGTTTTGGCTGGCGAAGTTAAACTTTTTCATGTTTTTGCCTCTGTTTTGCTCATTTTGTGTTTATACATCTAATTTATTCAGACCAGAGGAAAGGCGCTATAATTATGGGCAGTAGCATTGTAGCGAGCTGAAACGTAGCAGAAAAGTGTCTGCTACTGGTCCACTGTTCATTAAATCAGCTTGACTCTGTATGGAATCTTCTCTGGGTCTCTGTCCCAAGCAGGCAAGAGAAGGGAAAGCTGTGCTGAATATGATTATATTGTGCTGAATCATTAAGTTGTCTCAGATTCACAAACCGTAACTAGACCCTAACTCACCCCTTCCCTAAGTCCGTAGCTTATTCTTAACACAATATAGAGGCCCATGACCTCACTGAAGAACAGCATTTTGGGAAAGCGCAGACAAGCACGTGCTCTCCTCCGAAACATGATGTCTGCCGCCACTTCTTTTAAGAATATAAGAACATATAAGAATACGTAATGACAAGAACAGCCCAGCTAGGCTCCTCATGTCCTAATCTAAAGAGTATCTAGTACTGCATCTAGCCTGGACTTGAATATCCCAAGTGTTTGCCTCTACTACCTGACAACCTGTACCAGGCATTGACAACTATGTGTAAAAAAATATATATATTACACTAACGTTCAAAAGTTTGGACTATGGCTAATCGGGCACTCCTTCATTCTTCAGCAAGATAACGACCCGAAACACACCTTGAAGTTGTGCAAGAACTATCTGGTGAAGGAGGAATGTGAACAACAACTCAAACTAAAGACCTGGCCTGCCCAGTGTCCAGACCTCAATCCCATAGAACTTGTATGGGACAAACTGGAAAGGAAGAGTCAAAGCAAAGCAACCCACAAGTTTCTCTGGGAATTGCTGCAGGATAGCTGGGAAAACATGTCGGGTGATTTCCTGCTAAAACTTATTAACCGAATGGCCACTGTTTGTGAGGCTATTCTCACGCCAAAGGGTGACTATTTTGAGGAATCCAAGATTCAATTTTCAATATAATTTTCTTGAACATTTCTTTGATGTTCATTTTGTTCATTGTTACAGGTGTGTTTTTGTCATTTTAAAGTATTTACAGAAATGTATACGGTGTAAAGCATTGTCAATTATGAGATAAAAATAGTTTCCAGCAGGTGACCCCAAACTTTTGAACGGTAGTGTATATCCATGCGGAATTTGCCTTTAACTAATTTCCACCCGTGGCCTCTTGTTCTGCTAACCAAACTTATCTTAAAAAATATCTGGTAGTTCACTTTGTTTATCCTTTTAGGAATTTAAAAACCTCAATCAAATCCCCCCCATTCATCAAGTCTCCATTTCCTAAACTTGAATGGATTGAGTGCCTTAAGTCTATCCTCATAACTTTTACCTTTCATACCAGTTACCAATTTAGTTGCCCTTCTTTGAACTTTTCCAAGAGATTCTATATATTTCTTGTAGTGTGCTGCCCAGAACTGCACACAGTACTTTAAGTGGGGTCTGACAAAGGCATTATATAACATTTAATATAACCTCCTTTAATTTATACTCAATAGTATTTGCTATGTATCCCAGCATCCTGTTGGCTTTTTTCACTGCTGTAGCACACTGCTTAGATGCAGACAGACTTTGATCAACTACAATTCCAGTCAAATTTAACACCTACTCATTTTTCTCCTCCCATAAAATAATCATGTCTTATATTTTTATTTCCCACATGCATAACTTTACATGTAGCAATATTTAATGTCATCTGCCATGTGGATTTTGGATTTTGTTTAAATCATCTTGGATTACTTGAGTCAATTCCAAACTGTTTTCTAAACCCCCAAGTTTAGTATCATCTGCAAATAACTAGCTTTATGTAACTACTTTGCTACTAACATCCCTATCAAGATCATTTATGTAAGGAAGAGCAGAGGTCCCAGCACCGATCCCTCCTGGACTCCACTGCCCACAGCACCTAGGTCAGATACGACCCCACCTAATGTTACTCTTTGTATTTGCCCTTGCAGCCAATTATGAACCCACACTGAAACAACTCCTGTAATTCCTACTGAATTCATTTTAACAATGAGCCTCGTGTTGCCTTGTCAAATGCTTTTTGGAGGTCCAAATATATAATATCATAAACCTGATTCAAGTCAAAACACTTTGTAGCCTCTTCAAAAAAAGTCAAGGTTTGTTAGGTATGGCCTCCCCTCGAGAAAACCATGTTGGCTTACATTCCAAATGCATTCCAGTATTTTACATGAGATGCAGGTTAAACTGACAGGCTTATAGTTCCCTGAGTCAGTGCGGTCCCCCTTCTTGTATATTGGAATTGTATATTGGAATTATACTACCCTGCTTCCAGTCATCTGGTATTCTCCAGTGTTTATGGATTGCATAAAAATATCTGTCAATGGTTTATGTATAATTTCCCCAAGTTCTTTGAGTACTCTGGGACATATGCCATCAGGGCCTGCTGCCTTTTTTTGTAGTTTTTCTAGTACTTCCACATCCCTGCTACCTCAAAGTCGTCCAAAACATTTTGTACACTGATTATATATTTAGGTATATTTATACCTCTTATCTGGTAAAGCTCTCAACAAAGTAAATGTTTACTGTGTTGGCAGCCTTATTATTATTATAAAGCAAAGTTCCTTCCTTATTCTTAATGCACTTAACGTCTTCATTAATGTTCCTTTTTCTACTGCAATATTGAAAAAACTGCACTTCTATACTTCTTTTGCCTCAAAATCTCCCGTAAAGATTTAGTCATCCACTGTGGACTGTTTTTTCATCCTATTTTTCCTTACTTTTGGGATGAATTTACACTGTACATCTACAATAACCCTTTTAGATTTAGTCCATTGTTCATTCACAGTTCTGCAATCTAGACGTTTTACCCAATCTATATTGCTTACATTTTCTCTCATTTTATTAAAGTCAGCTCATCCGAAGTTAAACATTCTAGAGTTAGAGGAGGCCATCTTAACTCGCCCAAAATATTCAAAAGTAACTGCACTATGATTGCTTGTCCCAGGCTGAGTAATAGACTTTACCAAAAAGCAGTCATTAACCATATCTAAAAACTCCTCTTCACATTTACCATGACACTACTGTACTTCCCAATTAATAGAGGGGTAATTGAAGTCGCCCATTATTAACATCTCTCCTTCCGCACAGGCTTGTTTTATGTTACCATAAAGCATAGTATTTATGTTGCTGTCTGAAGCTGGATGTCTATAGCATACTCCTATATTAAGGCCCTTCTCATGATCTCCCAGTAGTGTAATCCAGATGTATTAACAAGGAATGAATGAGTTGAGTCCTGGAATTTCCTGCACATTAAGATTGTCTGGAAAGGGCCACTCCCTCTCCTCTCTTATTAGTTATATCCTTCCTAAACAATTTGTATGCCTCCACAATATATATTCCTCCCCATCTGCTGCACCAAGCCATGTTTCAGTAATCCCAACGATGTCATAACCCCCATTTAACATGACAGCCTCCAGTACCAAAAATGATTTTTTATGCTTCTAGCATTCAAACACAGAAACTTCAGAGCATTACTCACACTTATGTTGTCCTTCCCCTCCACACATAACTGTGCCAAACCACCTCTATTCACATTATGCTTTAAAAGATCTTTATTAATTATATCCTCACAGATATTATTATACTCCGCCCTGGTATCTCCCATCTGGGAGTCTGTACCTTCCTATCCATAATACTACTACTAATTTCCCTCCCTGCCCCCTCAGTCCATAGTTTAAATATTCCTCCACTACCCTAAGCATACGCTGGGCCAATGCAGCTGTACCTCTCTGGTTGAGGTGTAGCCTGTCCAGCTTGTACAGGTCACCCCCTTGTACAGGTCCCAGTGCCCCATAAACAGGTACCTTTTCACAGCGCAAGTTCAGCTCACATAGACATGAGTTGGAGGAAGGCCTTTTGTGTGCAACCGGTAGACTGTGTGCGCCGAATTGGCTGACACGGACAACACAGCCGACTGTATCTCCTTCCTGACTGTGGCCAGCAGTCCCGTGGGGTGACACTTAATTGACAGTTGCGCAGGGCTGCTGGCCATTTGATACTAGACCGGGGGGCTCATCCACACACTAGAACAGTGCCTTAACAGGATGCAGACCGTGGGGCTCATCCACACACTAGAACAGTGCCTTAACAGGATGAGCCACCCTGCAGCCTGCCGCTGTCGACTCGGTTAGTAACATTTTATTTATTTATTTTTTCTAGTGAGGAGTAAGCAGGGATACATATACAAGAAGTATTGAACAAGTAGACAGTGGTGATGACAATTGGCTAGATGTACAGAATTCAGTGGTAGTGGAGTCTGAAAAGATGGGTTTTAAGTCTCTTCGGAAGATCGCAAGTGATTCCGCGGTCCTGACCGATTGCAGAAGGTCAGAGAGGAGGCGAGACCGCGAGGAGTGGCTGCTGGGCCCTCGGAGGGATGGGACAGTCAGTTAGCCAGAGGAGGCGGAGGAGGCTGGGGTGTAGGGTGTGATGCATGTCAGGAGGTAAGGGGGAGCAGTTCCTCAAGCTGCTTGAAAAGCAAGCACCAGTGATTTGAATCTGATGTGTGCTGAGATGGGGAGCCAGTGCAGAGAGGAGAGTAGAGGGGTGACATGGGTAAATCTCCCCCCTCCCTAGTGTGGACAGCCAATTGCAAAATACAATTTAAACAATATATACAATTTACAAGGTTATTGTGGAGGACGTCGGTCTCGGCCACATGGGAGTGGCATGGTTGCCTGTCTTGTTCTATGTGATAGAGGCCTTTGGAGTAGTGAGACTTTCCGGGGGCAGGTTTGGTACTCTCCCAGGGTGTGAGAGTGAACTGTCGCCCGGAAGGGAGCTCCAAAGGCCTTAATTGGTTTAATTATTATTTAATTATTTAATTGGTGTCAATCAGTCAATTGATAGGAAAGTCATTTGGCTGATTGGGTGTCTGTGTGAGAATGCGATTTGAGTGATTGTGATTGGGTGATTGCCTCACGAGTCCCACCTGAGCCAGGTAGAAATTAAGCCTATTTAAGAGCAGGTGGGGTGAGTGGGGGATCAGTCAGTCTTGTCTTGATGTGTGTGTGAGTGCGCGTGCACGTATGTGGTGAAATGTGGTGAAATGTGGTGAAATGTGGTGAAATGTGGTGAAATGTGGTGAAATGTGGTGAAATGTGGAATGTTTGTGGAGTTTTGTGTGCGTTTGTCGAAAGTGACTGAGTAGAGTGCTTCCTGTGTGAGTGGGGAAGAGGGAGAGGGAGAGGGAGAGGGGGTGCGCTGAGAGTGTCCGCCTCTCTCCCTCGGTGTGATCGAGGGAGTGCGAGAAAGGGAGTGCGAGAGGGCGCCCTTAAAGAGGGCACCTCTCGGCCCCAGCTATTTGTGTGATTGGAAGGGAGTGCGAGAGGGCGCCCTTAAAGAGGGCACCTCTCGGCCCCAGCTATTTGTGTGATTGAAAGAGACCTCGAACTGTGAAAAGTTTGAGTGTCTCTGTATGAATGGGTGGGAAGCACTTGAAAGGTCACTGGATATGTGTGTGCCTGAGGAGGTTCCAGGGGAACTCCGGAGGAAGAGGCGCGGTGTCCCGTAAGTTTGGTTATTTTAACTTGTTATTTTCGTTTGTTGTTTTTACCCGAAAGCTTCGCGGCGAGTAGGGTGAAGATTTTGTGTCTGTTTGTGTTGGTCTTTGTTATATGTTAACCTGCTACTCCCACTGCCTCTCTCCCATGTCTGGGGGGAGAGACAAAAAAACAAATAAATAAAATCCGGTCCGTAGACCGACAAACTCCACTCCGTGTCTCCTGGCTGTTCTGTTCCCGTCCGGGGTTTGTCACGTGGCGTGTGACAGTTATATAATATATTAAAAAATAATTTCCCCCAAGTTTCTTTTCAACATTTATACAGATTTTTTGCCAATTGACTCTGCTGACAAGTAAATAACTTATAGCAGGTACATTTTACTTTGAAATACATTCACCCTGGAATGAAACCAAATGAGTATGGTACCATTAATACATACTGTAGACCAGTGGTTCCCAACCACGGTCCTGGGGACCCACTGTGTATGCTGGTTTTTGTTGCAACCATAATTTCAGCCTATTAAAGCATGATTTACTCTCAAGTCCCTATTGTGTCAGAAATGGCTATGCATTTCATGAACATTAAATGTCCCATATTCACATCCCAGGATTTGAAGGCATGAGCATCAGTCTCATGCAGCTGTCTGCCTTAGGCGCGGCCTGGCATGCTAATTCTTCCTCATTTAAGAAAGGGACACATTTGATCAAAGTTGCCTTCCAAGCCAAGGCTGCTAGTTTCCGTAGTGCAGTGTAAGAAGTTGCAATCATCCCGATCAGCCTCAGGATATTCCATCTGTGTCTTCCGGTCTGGTGAAGCTTCTCTTTCGAAATCGGCCACCTTCGTTCCCTTCGTGTTTAACCCTGCCACTAAGACATTTCTGCAGTTGCACCCAGCTCGTCTCGCACCGTCACAAACAGTTACTCTGCACCGATGGATGCTGCCTGACAGTCGCTCAGCCTCCTAATCATGTCTCTAATTGGCCGACACCGGAGGGCTTAAGATAATTCTGTGTACATTAATTGCAGTTAGCTCTTTTGTCCCAATTATACCATCTTGTTCCTGGAGTATGCCCCTTCCTGTGATGCGAACAGACATGGAGAAGTAGAGAGGGAAAATTCGGAGGATGAGCTTGAAAGCAGTGCATAACAATAACCGCTCAGATCGTGGATTGACTTTATCGTGCCTTGCGTTACATTATATATATGCCATTTAGCAGACGCTTTTATCCAAAGCATAAAAGCGTAGTGAATACATACATTTTTCAGCATATGTGGTCAAAGTGGGAATTGAACCCACAACCCTAAGCGTTGTCAACGTCATGCTCTACCTACTGAGCCACACAGAACCACCGAGCCACTGAACCACATTGAGCGGAGCAGCTACTGGCTGGTCAGGTGATGACTGTAGCGGACTGACGTAAAACCGGAGACAGCCTCTGAACGGTTCCCTCAAAGAGGCACATTAGGTCCCATTAATCCATTAATCTGAATTGGACACATTCAGCATTCTTAGAGCTGTGCATTATTTCCCATTAGCTTTGTATTGGAAGACCACTAGTTGACAACCTGATCGTAAATTACGCAATGCAAAATAGATTGATTCTCCATATGCAGTTGTGTTATCTTATTTACATGCCTTTCCTTTCATGCAGTGGTAGGCCTCACCTTTGTCTTTGGAATATACCAAAAAGTGTTAGATGTTCTCCTGGGACTGCAGAATGATAATATGAGTTTTACGGACCCCCCCACCACCACCGCCACACGTGTGCCCTTAGGGTAACCTTGGCATGTGAGCATAGTGGTGACTGAGCGAAGATCCACACTGGTGCCCTTCATCCTGCTCTCTCCCGGCAGTAGTATACGCAGGCTCCCAGGACCCCAGTCATCAAACTGTCAAGCTGAACATTTGTATGCTGCTGTGGACTAAATGTGTTGTACAAATTCCCCTGCTGCAATGTAGAACTGTAGCTAACTTGACTTTGTGCATTGTATAAGGTTACATGCGAACAGCACAATGTCGGCGATACGATGACACAGGAGTTGCAAGGCACGCATGTGGAGGGCTTTGCACAGCGTCTTATTGACTTGGTAGGGGATTCGTTTGAGCGAGGCGACAAATCGATCAGAAAGAGCGCTGCATTCCTCCGCTTTTAGCAGCCACCTTGGGGACGTCACCTTACCGTTATCGTACGAGCTCAGAACAATCTCTCCATGAAATATAGATTTTTTTCCTTCAATATGCTTGTGGCAACGAGCGCATCCAGCCCTGAAAGATTAATGCAGACTCCCCTCGTTATCTTACACAACTGCCGTGCCATATTTGTTTTACCTTGATGCAGCTAAGAGCCTGGCCGGGGCTCAAAAGGTTCTGTGGATTTTCCTCCCAGCTGACGTACAGTACGGTGAACGAAAGGGGGAATTGCAGCAACTCAATATTGTCAGAGCGCGAGTTGCTCCAAGGAAGCATAAAAGAAATCCTTTTAATACACGTCCCTCAGTTCTTCTGTGGTAAGTGGAGCCATCTCCGCCTGGCTCCACCGCGGTGGCACAACCACAGAGGGAAGAGTTAATGAATTTAAAAGGCTATTTCATGCTCTAATATCACTCGGATAAAAGGAAATGTGTTTTCCCCCAGCAGACGTCAGGCTTTGTTCTGCTGTGGGCTCCGTCTTTCTCTGCCTTCCCTCACTCTCTCTCGGAATGGGCCGGAGAGACCTTGCAGAAGATTAGAACCCAAATCGGAATGAAGCAGATTCACTGCTAACAAGTTTTCATAATTACTTCTTTCTGATTCCTCTTCATTCCAGAGACCTCGACGCTGCTTTTGAAGTTGGTGAATGGTGACTCTTGTCAGGCCCAGGGCAGCCTTTCAGATGGAAATCTCTCGCCTTCCTCCTCTGACCCGGGTCAAGGCTCGTGTTTGGTGGTTGGCATGCAGTAGTGTAACCGAATCTGAATAAACTGGTGCTAAACAAATTTATGGTTTTGAACTTTGAAACCGTCCCCTCTGTTTTAACTGCCCGGTGTGACATACTATGTACACTTCTGCTAGGCTTGTTAGGGGGAAGTGTTTTTGAGATTTGAGATGTTTGGAAATTCAGAGGTCGCATATTCAATAGGTAATTCCATGTCCCAGCTCATTAGTGTACGTGAGATCTGGGTTTCCCAGCATGCTTAACGTCTGTGGGCGGTTGACCTTGACTTTCACGTTGAAGACTATAAACATCACGCTTCTGTGAACTCCTTTCATGCTCCCCTCATTAACTAAGTGAACCAGACATGTGCAACCCTCACTCTCTCCCAGGTCCTAATCCTGACTATTTATAGAACACAGGGACTTAATTTTAGTTCCTTGATTTTCTTTCAAAATCAGCTAAGCCCTTTCAATTAGAACTTAAAGTTACTTAAAACCTGATACAAATGTAAACATCGCCAAAGCTAATTCAATCTATCAGTGTACATCCTCCATAGAACAATGGTGCCCTTTTTTATGTTTTTTTTTCATTGTCTGACAAGCTGAAATATAAATATGCTCATTTATCCATTTTCCTACTTTCATGGGATGTTTGGAATATTATGTATGAGTTGGTCATTTGTGAACATTCTATCAATATGGCTGGGCGGGAAAATGGCTCCAATGTTGTGCTCTCGGACAGGGAAATTTCCCAGTATCGGCCCCACACCAGGGCAGCCTTACAGGTCTGAGCCGAGCCTCTCATCATCGGAACACAAACAGATTCAGGGTCAGATGTCGATGCTGCTGCTCCTGCTCCGTCAGATTCAGATCCCAGTCGCCTCGCCAATACAGGCAGCTGAGTCTGGAGAAGCTGGCTGGCTACTTCACTCAGTGAGAATAATTTTGGATAAAAGAGGGTGGCAAGGAATAGAGGAGCGTAAGATTAGATCAAGGTCTCTGACCTCTCCAGTGTAGGGAGCTGAAGCTGTGGCTGCTTTGCCATGTGCGTGTACATATGAAAGTAGGAGTGAGTGAGTGTGAGAGTGAATAAGGAAGGGGAAGTGTGCATGCAAAAATGAAAGTCCATTGAATGGCAATGCGGGCATGTGTGGCTAGAGATTAGTCATCCTGCCCCCACCCACCCCATCTCCTCCCTAAAGGAATTTTGTTTTGTTTATTTAATCCTCCCTTTAATCTCCCTAGGCGATTGCACATGCAGAGCGGATGGAGATTAAGTTGAAAAGTTATTCATTTAGAATTCTGTGTCCCCCATTAATGGTTACCTACGTGGGATGGTAACAGGGTGGGATGGGCTCTGTGTGCATGTGTGTGTGTGTGTGTGTGTGTTGCATGTTAATATGATTAGAGGGGTCAAGATGCCACCATACACTTAGATGGGCAATAATACTGTGCTGAATATGTTGTTGCAGATTGTTTTGAGGGGCAGCCGATCAGGAGATTTGGCCATTTGACAATATCCCTAGTCAGCAGGTCATAGTGCAGTTGTTCTTTTTCAGGACCATGCACCCCTGGGACATCAATGAAAATGAACAGAACACACATACTGAATACTAAAATAGGGTGATTATTCTGTTATGGTTGCACAGGCGGAATGCATTTTTGAATTGCCAGTAGGTCCATGAAGTTCAATAGAATATGCATGGGGTTACCTATAAGAGAAAGCCTCCAAAAAAGCCTTGGTTTAGGCACATACTTTGAAGGTTACATTTCTCTTCCTCTCAGTTCAAAGCCTCCACCCCCACAATCACCAGACGAGGCTTTGCAATTCAGACCATTTCTTATTATTTGGGCACCATGTGCATTTGATTACAGTCCATTTTGAAAGTGGTCATCATGACAGTGGGAAGGTCAATATTTGTAGAGGGCCAGACATGTTATACAACATTGCAGCTGATTACACCAATCACGAATATCCAATATTATTTGGGGGACGAATATGCAATGTTGAGCCTACAGTATCTCAATATACACAATTACACACATAAAAAGTCAGACATACTGACTTTAAAGCAGGATTTTAAATGTATAAATATGTAATTTCAATGGTCTCATGATTAAAATCTAGCCTACATGTAAACTAATTTTAGGCTATGTGTGCTCTTGTGAAATGAAATGAAAATTTGATTCATAGAGATTGTGGATATTTTGACAGCACCTCATGCCCTTTTGCATGTCTGCCCTTAAGATAAATAATAAATTAAGCATATTGAATAGAATCATGGTGTGGAAAGGCCTTTCTTGATTGAAGTACTTTGCTACTATACTTTAAAGTATTTCAATTTTTTGAGCTTGCCCACCAAATGTATAGCTTTTAGCCATGGGACAGATGCAGGAGACAAGCTGTGCATTATCATTGGATGCTTAGCTTAACACAAATACATTTAATGACATTTTTTTCCACTCTGTAGTAAGGCCCTGCATTAAAACAAAATAGCATAAAAAGTTCCAAGTAAATTTCCTGACAAATACATTTTACTGAAATTATAAGCATAATGCGGGGGGGCGTTTTACTGAAATATCACATTTGATCAATCTATATTGAATTACATAGCGTACATTTCACCCGTTATCCATCTGTACAGCAAAATGAGCTCAGCATATAATCGAAAAGTATTCTAATTAATCAGATGTTTGCTTAGTTTTAGTAATGTAACATAATATGTTACTAATTACCTGAATCAATCAGTTCTTTGTGTTGAAATACATTTTCAAAATAAATCCATCCGAACCCTGCTACAGATGCACTTGAGCTCATCTACATATCGTATCTGTCTCTGTGAATAATATTAGTATAGCACATAAAAATCTACACATATAGCTGTGCTCTGTGTTGCTAAGTTTTCTGATTACATGTAAAATGAGCCATTGCGGTTGTCATGGGTAACTGAGCGAAAGCTGTTACACGTGTGCGTCAGCATAATGAAAATTGGTGATTTTTTGCTCTGGAGATTTGATAAATGTATAAAATATATCAGATTTGTCAGATTGTTTTTTGCAAGGTGAAACACTTCTAAAGTAACTGAGAGCCACATTCTGGTTCACTAACTGCTGTTTGTAGACCAGGGTCTGTAGTTTGGCAGCTGAGAGTACAGGGTTATGAAGCTAGGTCATCGCCACCTTGATGTGTGCGTTTGTGTGCATTTGTGTTGGTAGTAAGATGACACAGCACACCGTGCTTCTGTGCTTTAGTTCCATGGTACCGTCTGTGTGGTAGTTTGAATCTTACTATGGAGAACATCGGCAGGCTTTAGGGATCAGGTGGTTTTCACAGCTCTCAGAGAGAATGCACTTGGAAGCTCCCCTCACCCAGGTGTGGTGAGAAGTGTGCGGGGGAGGAAGAGAAAACCCGACCCCAAACAGATGCTTCTCCACCTCCCACTCTCCTCTCCTTCTACATTACAGTCCTCTCACATAATCACTCAAATAAGCATGCGCACACACACATACACTACCGGTCAAAAGTTTTAGAACACCCCCATTTTCCAGTTTCTTCAGAAATGTAAGCAGTTCAAGTCCAGTGAATAACCTGAAAGGGTGCAAAGGTAAGCGGTAAACTGCCAGAGGTTTAAAAAAAAAGTTTAAGTTACCAAAACAGAAAAATAATGTACATTTCAGAGTTATTAAAAAAAGGCCCTTTTCAGGGAACAAGTAATGGGTTAACGTCGGTTAACAGTCACTCTGTGCAAGTCGCCGACTCTGGATCCAGCAAAAGAGCCCAAGACCATCACGCTTCCTCCTCCATGTTTGACAGTTGGTGTCACACATTGAGGAACCATCCTTTCACCTACTCGACGGGGTACAAAAACCCTGCGTGATGAACCAAAGATTTCACATTTTGATTCATCGGTCCATCAGACCTTCTTCCAGTCTTCAGCAGTCCACTGGTGGTGCTTCATGGCCCAGGCAAGCCTCTTTTTCTTATTTTGCCATCTTAGCAATGGCTTTCTTACTGCCACTTGACCTTACTGCCACTCGACCGACATGCACAAGCTCCCACACAACCACATGTTCATACACAACCACACATACTGTTGTGCATACATGAATTACAGTCTGCCTTTATATCCCTGGGCTTGGTCAAGAAGACTATTAAGGCCCTTTTGAGGCACAAGTACGTTTGGCCACTGTTTGCCATTTTACCGACTCCAGTTCACTTAAATTTAGAACTCCTTAATGCTGATTAGTTGAATCTAGTTGCGTTCTGTGTTGTGTTTTCCCTTTTTTTTTTTTTTTTTTTTTTTTTTTTTATTTTTTTTTACTATCTACAGCAGATCTGTAATACTCCACATTTATACTTTGGCCTTGGTCTGCATCACTAGGACATTTGTTTCTGATTGTATCCCATTTTATCCCAATTTGGTAGCCAATTATACCCGCTATTTTCAAATCAATCCCCCCCCCCTTGTAATGTGAGTTCGCTGCCGTAGCCCTGTGAACAGTAGTGATGAAGGCGAAGTATTGTCTCCTCCAAGACGGCACTTGCCAGGCCGTCGACCGTAACCTGGCACTCCAGAGCCACTCCTGTGCGCAGTGAACATCCTGTCGGCTTCCTTCCCCCCTCCCTGGGGTGGACAGTCAATCGCCGCCCCCGGTGGCACTCCCGGCCAGAGCCGACTCTGGCGCAACGGGGACACTAGGAATTTTTTAAACCGAGAATGCCGTTTTTGGCAACAGAGCACTTTTTATCATTCTGTCCTTTGCTGAGTTGTTTGGACACCAGGAAAAAAGTCAATTTAGATAAGATAGACAAGTAGCAAAGAAATATAAAAGTGCTTAATCCTGAGAACTGACACAGGTCTGTACAAACGAGGCAGAAGATGAAACAAAGTTGAACTGCAGCCCCCTCTTCTCAGAGACAAAGGAGGGAATTCATCAGGACAGAATGGAGCCAGCTTCTGTTCACCATCATTACCATTTGCCCTCCTGAGTTGTGTGTTTGGTTGCCAGTGGTCAGACAGAGTCACTTAAAAAACATTTTGTCTTCAGTTACATAAATAAAAACAATAATTTAACGTTCAGTTCAAAGTAAATTGAGTAATTTGCATGATGTGTGTGACACGATTTGTGATAAGCCGTGATGTTAATTGCCGCATTAGAAATGGAATGATTGAATTTATATGTATTGGGATGTCACCTGTGGAAAGGCACTGCTAATAAGCTGGCCGTTACACAGAAGTGTGTGTGAGCAAGAATGGGGCACTACTGAAAGCAAGGTGTGGAAGAGGGTCCTGCCTCATTAGAAATAATTATATAACGCTGTCTATTTATTTAATTATAAATACTTTTTTGTTTTGTTTCAGGGTTTTCCCCAATTTAGTGGCTAATTATACCCTCTATTTCTTTCGATTTACCCTCTCCCACGAACCCACCGCCCGTTCCCACGGGACAAGCTAATACCTTATTAAAACTGTTGCATCTTTTGTTCATCTAAATTCACATTACTGTTACCTCCATTGCCTTGTAAGTGTAATTATTTTGCCGATTCGTGAACAAGGCTCTGTTCTCAAGAGGGTTTTGTCCAGAAGTGCTGTCCTAAAGCTCACTCAGCCTTTAATATTGGTGAGGGTGCAGGGTTAACTCACTTTCTCTTCTGTTAACCAGTGAACTCCAACATACTTGCTTGCCAGCCCGCTAACCACTGCTGCTGATTCCAGTAGAAGAACAACATTATTCTTACAGCACTATTCTCGCAGTAAAAAAGTTAAGGAAGAAATCTGTTTAACCTGCGCTTCATATTCTGGCTAGCTAGCCAACCAGCTCCTCTGTGAACTGCTAGTGTGAAGTCTTGCTGTCCAGCTAAGTTCACTAGCTAGCTAGCTACCTAGCAAGCTAGTGAGGCAGTAGTTGGCGAAATACAGGCTAGTTAATAAACTAGCCAGCTGCACCAATATGAACCTGGTTCATGTGACAATGCCCTGATCTTAAACACTGTAGCTATCTAGCTAACATTATGAAGATGTCTAAAATGGAGCTCGCACTATGTCACCCAACATAATTTAACCAGCGACAGTAAACTGAACCAGTCCTTCCAACCATGCCCCTTTATGAAATATTGTGCTTTTCATGCTGAACTCTTCACATAAATGCCTAATAAAACTTACAATAAGCATTGATCACATCAAAACAAAGAACACATTTTCCTCCAGTATTGTCTGTTAAGACCAATACAAATGTATTAAAAAGTAACAAATTGTGACCAGCTCAGAGCAGTCTGACTGTATAATTAGGCATTTTCTGCATTTAAGTCAATAATAAGAATTCAGCTGTTAACGTTCTCTATGGTACCCATGATAGAATGCAACCAGAACACTGAATAAGGCAGGAGTGGATCATCTCTACTATTACTTCAAATCTCTGGCTTTACCCTATTGGCTAACAGAGCTCTCGCATTAAAACAGAAACAGTGGGCCGCTCGTAAAGTGAGTCTTACATGCATACACAGAGTCTTGTATGTAATCGAGTATACAAAATTACCATGTCGAAATTAGGAATTTCTACAGACGACCACTTGCAATCTTTAAACTCAAGCAAACCAAGTAATGACAATACAAAAGTTCTACACTTGCGATTTTATGGTAGCCAGATGGCTAGGTCGCTATTATCCATCTTGCAAATCAAAACTAAGAGCCAGCTAAGGCAGACTGTTTCTGTGTAAATAAATACAAGTAATATACAGGTAACTGCCAAAATAAAGGAAACACCAAAATACAAAGATTCTACAGATTCTCTAGTGTCTGGAACGGTTGGAGGGATGCAACACCATTCTTCCATGAGAAGTTCCATAATTTGGTGTTTTGTTGATGATGGTGGAAAACGCTGCCTCAGGCGCCGCTTCATAATCTCCCATAAGTGTTCAAGTGGGTTGAGATCTGGTGACTGAGATGGCCATTGCATATGGTTTACATTGAAGTACTTTGCTACTATATTTATTTTTTCATGCTCTTTCTTTTGCCGTGCACCACACATGCATTCATTCGCTTGTTGAGAACAAGGTAAGGATGACTCATCTGACCATA
Source organism: Aldrovandia affinis (assembly GCA_029706075.1). NCBI lineage: Eukaryota > Metazoa > Chordata > Actinopteri > Notacanthiformes > Halosauridae > Aldrovandia > Aldrovandia affinis. The sequence goes on along the minus strand of JAINUG010000013.1, from coordinate 5,786,656 downwards.
TTACTTTTTTTCATGGCTCACACTGTGAACAGAACAGTCTGTGTTCTTTGCTTGCTTTTAAATATGCATTTTTAGGTGTAATAAGGGGTTTAAGCACTGCAACCCGACCATAGTATCCCTCTCTGTGAAATTCTCGATGGACTGTCCTTGATGAGACCCCTGCTCATGCCCTAGATTGATATTTGCAGTCAGCTGATACATGAGTTGCTGATCTGTTTTGCCTTGCATCTCAAACCAATACACCGACATCATGGTCGAGGAGGGCTTACCCCTAGCTCTTTCTCTTAGACATCCATGCTAACATCACCTTAGCCACCATTCCTCATGAAACATCAATAAGTTGAGCAGTCTTCATCACTGAATCTCTTGGCAAATGTGTCCCGAAAATCACCCCTTTTTCAAAGTCACTGATATCTCTTCTTCCAGCCATGGCAGCCTAAATAATGGGCAGCATGATGGGATGTTAATTGCTTAATTAACTCAGGAATCACATCTGTGTGGAAGCACTTGCTTTCAATATACTTTGGATCCCTCATTTACTGAAGTGTTTCCTTTATTTTGCCAGGCATTATATATCAAGGGCTGTATATATTATGGTGTCCCCAAGGGTTGAGCGACACTCACGGACCTTGCAGAGGGCGTAGGCAAGTTAAAGAACAAGGAGGAGGCAGTATTCAAAAACAAAACAATTATTTATTAAACTAATACTTAACACAAAACAAAGGGTGGGGTCTTCAGGGGAATACAAGCACACAAAGTCCGCAATCCTTATCTCGTTGTCAATGTCCAATCCAATCCACAAAATCCAGTTCCGTCCAAAAGGGGATCCTCACACAATCCAATTTCATACACAACAATCCAAAAAAACACTCTCTCCTCAAATCCTGGCTGGTCAAACGACTTCACAGGTTCTCTACACATTCACCACACTCAGCAACACGTTCCTACTCCTCTCAATGGGTAATGTGAATTAGTCCTTTAAATAGGCCTCGAATTAGCCTTCAGCTGGTTGTTAGTCCCCATTGCTTGACTTTGTTCAGGTGTTACTGTGGCCTGCTGGGAAATGTAGTGTTTTTGGGCTTCCATGTGTTGGAGGCCAGGCAGCCATTTCCTTCTACAGCCCCTTGGGCTGCCACAATATATATATATAAACATCGAACAAAAAGTTAAAAAATGTGTGTTTGGTAGATTATTTCTCTGTTGTAACAATGCTTCTTGGCAATAAATTGTATACCGTTGGAAAGCCTGTTTATTTCCCTTTGAAATGGTGCCCCATTTGTAAGGAACATGCATGCTGTTGCTATTGATTCTTGTTTGGTGTTGTTTGGTGGATTGGATGATTGAAGTCTATCAGTAACAAAGAAGAAACAAGTCATATTGGCAATTTTACAATTTATTCATTTAACAAACAGTCAGGAGCCTCAGTAGCGTGTGGAAGAACCATACACAGCCACAACAGCCTGGCACCTCCTCCTCATGCTGGTCACCAGCGTGGTCACACACTGCTGTGGGATGGCATTCCACTCCTCAACCAGGATTTGTCAGCCAACGTGGTTGTGTTGGTCACTCTAGCACAAACAGCACGCCCAAGCTAACCCCACAAGTGTTCAATTGGGTTGAGGTCAGGACTGTTGGCAGGCCATTCCATTCTCTCTCCTCCCAAATTCTGGAGGTAGTCTCTGATAAACCCCGCTCTGTGGGGCGGCGTTGTCATCTTGGAGGATGGAGTTCGGTCCCAGACTGTGGAGATATGGGATTGCCACTGGTTGCAGAATCTCATCTCGATATCTCTCTGCATTGAGATTGCCTCCAATGATGACAAGCCTCCTTTTTCCAGTGATGGAGATGCCACCCTACACCATCACACTACCTCCACCAAAAGGTGTTACTCTATCGGTGCAGCAATCAGCATAGCGTTCTCCCTGTCTTCTCCACACTTTGACCCTACGATCCAACTTCCGTAGGCAGAATCTGGACTCATCGCTGAACATAACATTCCTCCACATGTTCAGATTCCAGTGCAGGTGTTGCCGACACCAGCGCAAACGGGCCTGATGGTGAAGGGCAGTCATGGCAGGCCTCCTGGCAGCCCTATGAGCCCAGAGATTGGCTGCGTGCAGTCTGTTCCGGATTGTCTAGGCCGAGAGCCGTGTGCCATATCGTCCTGCAAACCTTGACTGCAAATCTGTAGAAGACAGCCTACGGTTCCTAAGTGCTGAAAGGGTGAGGAACCGGTTTTCTTGGGGTGTCATCTTCTTGGGACGCCCACTTCGCGGTCTGTCTCTGACATCCCCCGCTTCATGGAACTTGGCCTTCAGTTTGGAGATGGTACTAGGGCTCACTCCAAATAATGCCGCAACTTGCTTTTGCGGAACACCAGCTTGAAGTTGCCTTATCGCACGGGCCTTATCGAGATCAGACAAACGTGGCATGCCGATTCTTGGAGCAGACACAAATTGACCACTGTAGCAGGGCCCATGCTCACAGGTGCTGCCAATCAGGTGCCAATCAGGCGGTTCATTGCTGTCGTTGGCTAATGGCTACTACAGACTCGAGCCAATGGTGGAAATGGTTAAATAGGAGGAGTCGCTGCAGTTTCAACTAATGGCAACTTTAGATTAACCAAAGGAACGAATCCGACATGGGGGTGAGTCAGTTCCTTTCGTTCACCAGACGGATTCGTTCGTAAGGAACAAAGCGTTCATGAATGACACACCACTATCAGACTGCTGATCTGAAGCCAAGCGAAGCATGATGTAGGTGTAGGGATCTCTCACATTATAAAAAAGTTGACTGCTTGTATTATAACCAGATACTATATACTAATACTATTAATCTCCAGACATCATCTATTGATAGCTACTTTGTGTGTAGTTATATGTAGTCACTAGACAAACATAGCTCTCTCTGTCTAGCTGACTGTTACACAAACCTCAGACTACAGTGGTGATAGGCTAATTTAGGCTAACGTTAGCTAATGTAGCATACATTGACAGTGGTGATAGGCACAAAGCTAGCTAGATTTTAGTGTACATTTTCAGTGGCCATTAATAAAATCATGACAGTCTACTACTCTTGCAGTGAACTTGCTACGAGGGTAGACTGATTACATCAAATATTTCTTAGTGACATTTCTCGTCACGAACCCCCCTAGAGGGGCTATGTCTCATGATCTTGGTAATTCACGACTCCTGGATACGGCCCTGCATGTGACAGATTTGACTTGCAAGTTAACATGTTAATGATATTAGTTAACTAGCGATCAGCAATGACAGCTTTGGCTTGGTTGTTATCTGTTTGGACTTGACTGAGTTAATGGTTAAGTTAGCTAGGTAGCTATCTAGTTCTATCAATCTAGCAAGCATAAAATCTCAATTGTAGATGGCTTGCTTGAGTTTTCAAAATTCCCATGTGGTCGTTTATCAATTCAGTTAGGTCATTTTATTAATTTGTTGCATTTCCTATTTCTTTGTTTGATATTTGGGTTCTGGCACAAAATAAGTTCCATATACAGGAGCTGCTGAAACCACTATATGGCAATATATGACTGTGAAATAATCACATTCTATGTATGATTTTACATTTGACAGATAAATAAATAGCTAGCTGTGAGTTTAAAGTTAAAACTAACTTTGACACTGAGCTGGGAGAGATATTGACATGTTAGTTACTTAACGTTTGTTTGTGCGTGGTTTGTGCACATCTTTTAACATAGCTATTCAGAGAGATTGTTTGATTGAAGTTGAACTAGATCTGAAATAAAAAGTCTAAGAAAAATATTTCCCCATTTTTTTAATCATAAATAATATTGGATGAAGTGTGCGACATTTAATACTCTAGATTATGTTAAGTGTTTTCGACAATCATATTATGCACTTGTCAGGAATTAGTCAATCAAAGGTCTGTTTACGTAAAATTTATAATAAATATATTTGAAGGTAATGTTTGCCTGAGAGATTTTGTTGTGATCTTAACTTTCTTTACTTAAGAAAATGTAACAGTAGTAGCTCCCCAAATACCAACAAAACACAAAATAAACACTGTTTAAATTTAAATGTATTATACAAAAAACACGTTTTTTTTTTTTCAACCTAATAAAAATATGTTGCCTTGCACAATAAGCAAACTCTCTCTCTCCCTCTCTCTCACACACAGACACACTAACAAAAACGGTGTAGTCCAAGCAGGAGGTTGTTCAAAAATATGTCATACTGAAGTGAATGAAATGGACCCATTCCTCATAAAGTACCCAGGTCAATTGTGATTCATTTCGGGGGCAATAATACTATCTTAAACCAGGAAGAATGTGTAAAATGTCACAATGTTAACAATGACTGGCTGTGTCACATTTTTTAAGTCTACATTTGCAGCTCCCTGTGTTGTGTAAGGTCATCAAAAGGCTGACAGCTCTGCTTTGTATTTCTTTGTATTTCTTTACAAGCAAGGCAATGTATATGCAATGTATATGCACGATACATTCACAGTTCTAAATGACTATGTATTTGTGGAGGGCATCGGTCTCGGCAACATGAGAGTGGCAGGGTTGCCTTTGTTTTTCCATGTTGTGGAGGCCTTTGGAGCAGTGAGACTTTCCGGGGGCAGGTTTCGCACTCTCACAGGGTGTGAGAGTGTGAAATATTGCCCGTAAGGTTGCTCCAAAGGCCATAATTGATGTCATAATTATTTAATTGATGCTGGTTGGTAAGGGATCATTCACTTACCTGTTTGTATGTGAGAATGTGAGTGGGTGTGGTTTGTCAATTGTTTGGTGTTTTGTGATTAGGTGTGTGAATGTTAGACAGGTGATTGCCTCACGAGTCCCACCTGAGCCAGGCAGAAAGTAAGCCTATTTAAGAGCAGGTGGAGCGAGTGGGGAATCAGTTAGTCTTTGTCTTGTCGTTCATGTGTGTATTGAGAGATAGTCTTCGTCTTGTCATTTGTGTGTGTATCTTGGAGAGTTGTGAGTCTGGTCATTCGTGTGTGTGAGTGCACGTGTATTGTGTATTGTGGAGTGTGGGTGTTTGATGTGACTCTGTCGGGCATGGTGGCGTGTGTCTGTAATCCAAGCTTCTGGGAGGAGTCTGTGTGGAATCTTGAGTTCTGTGTGCGTTTGTTGAAAGTGACTGAGTAGAGTGCTTCCTGTGTGTGTGGGGAAGAGGGAGAGGGGGCGCACTAAGAGTGTCCGCCTCTCTCCCTTGGGATGATTGGAAGAGTGAGAGGGTGCCCTGAAATAGGGTCTGCCTCTCACCCTTGGTGTGATTGGAAGAGAACTCGCACTCAGGCAGTGGAGAGTGTTTCTGGACAACGGCCTGAGAACTCTCACTGAAAGAGTGGAGAGTGTCTCGGGGCTGGTTACCAGAGAATTCTCACTGTGATGAGTGGCGAGGGTCTCTGTGTTTGGGTTGAAAAGAGAGCTCGGACTGAAAAGTTTGAGTGTCTCTGTGTGCATGGGTTTGGGAAGCACTTGAGAAGTCACTGGATATGTGTGTGCCTGGGGAGGTTCTAGGGGAACTCTGGTCTGAGGAGGCGCGGTGTCTTGAGATGTGTGTGTCGGGACAGTGCATAGAGTTCTACCCTATCCCGGTAAGTGTTGATGTGTGGTAAATGTGGAGGTATGAAGGCGGTGTGGAAAGCCGCTGATTGTCTTTGTTCGTTGTGTGTTCCCCGAAAGGTGATTCCCCCTTTGTAGGAGGCGGGCTTTCGTTAAGTTTTGATTATTTTAGTTTGTTATTTTAGTTCATTGTTTTTGTGTTTTGTTTGTTTTATTTTAACCTGTTCTCCCGCTGTTTTTCTCTCCCGGGTCTGCGAGAGAGGCGGAAAGAAAAATAAAGATCCTGTTCGTAGACCGGAAAACCACACTCCTCTGCCACTTCTTACCATTGGCTGCTCTGCTCCAGTCCAGTGATTGTCTCCTGGAGTGTGACAGTATTGTACACTACGTAGCCTGAACATTTTAAACGCTAACATTAGGCAGTTGAGTTCTATTTTTTATAAACAACATAATGTTTACGCAGGAAAAGTCTTGACGTGTCATACTCATACATCGCGTTTCCTTCTGTGGTTCTGTGTGACTCAGTAGGTAGAGCATGGTGTTGACAGCGTTTGGTTGTGGGTTTGATTCCCATTGGGACCAAATATACTGGGAAAAAATGTATGCATTCATTATTGTAAGTCGCTTTAGATGAAAGCGTCTGCTAAATGGCACATGTTATGTTATTTTGTTCTGTGGTTTTGAAGGCACACATTTGTTTTGATACTCACTGAATTGTGGCCAGAAACATTGTTGACAAAATGTATAGTGTGTAAGTTACAATAGTGTCAATCTAAGACAGCTAGCGAATGTTAGCTACATTGAATTAAAGACTATTATGTAAATGAGTTAATGAGACAAGATACTTTCAGGAATTGGAAATATACTGGAAAGACAAAGACTCAAGTGGCAGCATCCTTGCTATACGTACCAGCATAAATACAAAGTCTATTCTGTCTCACCAGCAGCTCTGCTGTTGAGAATGCTCTGGTTTCTGGAGATTTCCATAACTGTTTATTGAGGTAAACTAAATAGAGTAAGTAATGAGAAATATCATTAATTTGAGGAGGAATTTATTAAACATTTTTCTAAAGCCTACATATAGAGATAATTTAAATTGTAGGCCTAAATATATTTTTAGTAAAGTTGTAGTTCCTGAGTCAGGATATTGAACACCAGGGATGATTCTAGGATTTGGGGGCTCAGGCCCCAAAGAGAATGTGAGATATAGCCTACACATGCAAAGCACAAACCTAAATTTAATTTAATGAATTTACTATTAAATTCCCCAAATCAACAATCGTGGTCGTTCTAAAAACTGAAATACCATTCTCTATATGTGCTATTTGTAAAAATAGATATGAACCGATATCCACCGAACTGCAGGATTTTCGATAGACCGAGCAAACCCTTCATTCACCGATTTACGGGATATTCCACAGACCGCGCAAACGCTACGGTCGCCGTCCTACGGAAAATCCTATTGCAGAAATTCAATGAAATATTATATCATTATATAACAAACACATGGGGGGTATAGACTTTGCTGACAAAACATTGCCTGTTACAAGAGACAAACGAAGTCACTGAAATGGTACTATAACATAATTTGGTAGGCTACATTGACATCGCTATCCTAAATGCTTGCATTGATTACAATAAAGCTAATAATGCAAAGATGAAATAGCGCAACTTCAGAGAGTCTCTATCAATGAACTTCATAGGTATAAGCTATAGGAAAGCAGTAGGAACTCAACAGGATCCCAACAGCCACAACAAACAAAAGGTATGCAAAACATTTAAACTAATAACAAAATGAAGAATGAGATGAGCTTGTGACATTACAGAGAATGATACGAACTCAATTCATTGAAATATAACTCTTCATGTCAAATTTCAAAATTGTTATATGTAAATGTAGATGTGACAAATACACAGTGGTGGGCCGTCAGGGCCTGCAAGGCCTTCTCTGCTGGCCTAAAAAATATCTGAATCACGGACTGACTTATATTTTTTCCATGAATACTTATTAAATAATTCCAAATGGTCTGTCCGCTTCCTTTCATAGCTTTTCTGGTTGCGCTGCTTCCAGACGTGTATTTTCATATTAAAGCATTTAACCAATCACATTTCAGCCATCGTTTGTTGCCAGGGTCAAATAAATCTGCCTGGAGGCCTTCACAATCAGTTCTGCAGGCCCTGTAGCATAAAATAAGTGTTGATCAAACTGTTGCTTCAACCAATCAGATTTTGAGTTGGGGACACGAAGGCCTTCTAGAAGGCCTAGGTAACGTCAGCGTATTCACACCCTTTGATTGGATAGTCAGAGAGTGTCTGACTATGATGTAATGTGATTGGTTAAATGCTTTAATACGAAAATACACGTCTGGAAGCAGCGCAATCAGGGAAAAGCTATGAAAGGAAGCGGACAGACCATTTGGAATTATTTAATAAGTATTCATGGACAAAATATAATTAACATCAGTCTGTGATTCAGACATTTGAGCGGACATTTTCAGCCCTACATTTTCAGCCCTAAAGCGAATTAAAACTTATGCCAGAAATACGACAGGGCAGGCTCGACTTTCAGCATTAGCTTTTCGATGGCGATAGAAAAGGACTTCTTGATGGAACTGAAACACACGGATAATCTGTACGACAGAGTAATTGAACTCTTTTGAGGAAAGAAAGGGGGATGGATTTTGTGTACAAATAATAAGGATTTTTGGTGAGTAAAATGTTGCTATTTTCCTAAATAATATTGCAATTTTATGAGGTTATTATTGATGATTTTTATGTGTGTTTGTAGATCGCAGCTGTAGCACCATACGGGTTTGTTTCTTCAGTAAAGGCATTTATTCTGGATACATGAGTTATCTATCTTCGATGCAACGGCAACGGGTGTCTGTTCGGTTTGTTTTTGCACTTTGTTTATTTATCTTTCTTCAGTCATGTTTCATTCTCGTTCTGTTCCACGTCTGTCATTGTTCCTGTTTATTTATCTTTCTTCAGTTCCTCTCCTTGTCTTGTCATGCACTTCGGGAAATTCTATGTTTCGGTTTTTTAGGGAGGAGGAGGAATGCATAAAGAAATCTGCGTGCGAATAAAGCGGAACGTGAGAAGCGTACAGAGATAGGACGAGAGAGAATGACAGCGATAGTTAGAAGCGTGAGATAATTAGTGATTAGTAGTGTTAGTAACTTAATCTAAATCCCTTAGTTAGTAGATTAGTTGGTTAGTACTATATACATCTAACTAATATATACAAAGTGTAATTAGAAAGTAAGAAGGAAGTAAAACGAGATTAGAAACGAAGACGGAAAAACCGAAACATAGAATTTCCCGAAGTGCATGACAGAACGAGAATGAAACATGACTGACATGAAAACAAACCGAACAGACACTCAAAACATAACAATAAGATGGATTTTATAGCCATAAAATAGTTATTGAGGGGTGGATTGATTCAGATGGAGCACTACTGAAGGCCTAGGTGTGAAATGCACGGCCCGCCACTGCAAATACATGTAAGATTGTAAGAATTTATCTGTACATAATTTACCCACATATTTTGTATATAATAACACTAATTTGTTAAAAACCGGAGAAACTGCACGCACTAGGACCACGCGGAAACAGCGCCCGCTCAAACTCCCAGTCCCCTTTTGGAAATCATTTATTGTGTCTGTAACTCAGCAGGAACAGCAGCCCCAACAGGTGATAGGCAGGGAGCAGGGACTGCATGTAGAAAGTGGAGAGGTGAGAACTATAAATTATAGAATTAGAAATAAGGTATGAGAGGCCATGGTATATTGCCATTATACCATGGCTATTGTCCAATCAGTGACGAGAACCACACCTATCCATTTTATATTTAGAATTATAAATGAATTAGAATTATAAATGGCTCATATGCCATTTAAATCTCTAAATTACTACAGTATAAGTTCAATGTTGTAGAAACCTTTTAGTTTTAGTTTTAAATGTACTGAAGTGGTACTTTTTGTTATGTTTATTTTAGCTGGACCAGCAGCAGGCAGGGATCAGTGGTAGCTCAGGCAAGGCAGGAGTACAAGATGGAAGAGAATCTGAGGCAGAGCAGGAGCAGTTAACTGAGCCACATCAGCCCAATCCAAAACAGATAGCAGCTCAAAAACTTTCTAACAGAACTCTACATTTCCAAGAGAAATGGTTTAAAGATTTCCCTTGGTTTCACTACAGCCATACTTTGAAAGGAGTCCTGTGTTTTTACTGCACAAAAGCATTTAAACTCGAGAAGTCTTCCCTTGCAAAAAACACAGATGCAGCATTTGTCTCTGCTGGATTCAAAAATTGGAAAAAGGATGTGGAGAAATGTACAGATCACACAAAAAGCAATTCTCATAAGGTTGCAATTACAACACATTACCAAGAAACACATCCTATTAATTCTCAGCTTTCTAGTGCGTTGGCAGCATCACAGCAAAAGGCAAGGTCATGCTTGGTCAAGGTCAAGACCATCTTCCACTCCATTGCAACATCTGAAAATGGATCCTTCACTACACTGAAGCCACTGTGTCCCACACGGTGGACTGTGCGGGCCACAGCAGTTCATTCAGTCCTCAATCAGTATGAGGCAGTGTTGCTCAGTTTGGAAGAGATGGCTTCAACTGGTGGCTCCGAAACAGCTACAAAGGCAAATGGTCTTCTTGACAGATTACAGAAGGGGAGCACACTCCTGGGACTCTTTCTTGCTTTGGAAATTCTTGAGGAATTGGAATGCCTCAACAAATCCCTGCAAAAGAGAACCATCACAATTGCAGGCATGCAGGCTGTGGTAGATTACGTCAAGACCACTCTGCAGGAGAAAAGAACAGAGTAAAGATTCCAACAGATATTTGACAATGCAACAGAGCTGGTTACCTCACTGAACATCAACCCAATTGAAATGCCTCGTATCCGCAAGCCACCAAAGTGCTTAGCTGGTGAAGCTGCAGCACATGCCACAACAGTTCTTCAAGGTACTTGACATAGTAGAAGTGCAATTCAGAGAGCGGTTTCAGCAAACAAGCCTCAAAGTGCTTCAGAAGTTGGAGAATGTGCTTGTAACTGGAGAAAGTGATGACATTGTGGACCAGTATACAGAGATCAACAGGAGGATGTTGGATGTGCAGTTGGCCATGTTCAAGTCAAAGAACACCTACAAATCAAGCACAGAAGCTGCACACATCCTGACAGACATACTGCCTGAAGTCAGAGGCCTATTGGATAGGAATAAACTCTGCCAGGAATTTATCTCTGCCAATGATCGAAGACGACATGTGTTTGGAAGTTTTACGTAAAAGTCGGCTATCTGAACTAGAAAAGGTACATTTTCTGAAGAAAATGTCTGTGCAAAGTTGTAGCGGATTTCAATTTTCCATTATAGTATGGTGACCAGATTTTTTGGAGCAAATCCGGGGACGTGTGTGTGTGTGTGTTTCAAACATCTGTATACAACCTATAAAAGTGGTAACAGTAGTGTCTAGTTAAAAAATTGTAGGAGGAGATACATTTTGAAATGTTGAGCTCCATAACGTTTAATGGAGCTAACATTTTATTTTTTGAGATCTCCAAAAGTATAAACGTTTATTTTTGCATACTGTTACATATTAACATGGGAAAAAAGCATTTTACTCCTCACTTTACACATTTTGCTTTATTGCACCAATGTTTTTGTGCAGTTTCTTAATCAATGTGATGGCCTGAACTGTGCCAACATACCATCATATATTTATATTACCTTAAAATAAAAGTAACTTTCTTTTAAACAGGAGTGTGTGTGAAACTTCTGCCTATGACAACTTTATATATAAAAGCCTCTAGGCTCTAGTTTTATAATAAATACAGATTTTGATATTCTTATTGCTTTGAGGTGTAGGGCAAATATCAGGGTACTAAAGCTAAATGAGCTAAATCCAACCAATAGGTGAAAAATTATATGAGATTAAGTAGGTACCCCCCAGAGTGGCTTTATTCTGCACTTTTTAGCCTATGGGGTGATCAATATATTGATCAATTTCATCACTTTTTGCTGTATAAAATACTTTTGTTATGACCATCCATTTCATGAAGGGGACATATCAAAATTATGAAAAAACATGTGTCGTGTTTTGTTCTACCTCGGGTGGGGGTTTCTAAAAACTAAAGCCCTTTTGAGTATTTGTGCCTGTACTAACTGTGTCCCCCCCTCCTTTGAAATCAAAATTCCGCCCCTGGGAGATGATACTTCGCCTTTGTCACTGCCAGTCGCAGGGCTACGACAGCGAACTCACAATACAAGTGGGGGATTGACATGAAAAGCAGAGGGTGTAATTGGCTACTAAATTGAGAGAAAATGGGAGAAAATCTGAAACAAATTCTTAAAAAAATATATAATAATGTTTTTTAGAAAAGAATGACTAAATATTTTCAGGGGGCTAAAGCCCCCCTAAATAGGGTCTAAAATCACCACTGTTGAACACAAAGTACTTCTTAAAGCAACATTTTGATATGACATTTTCATCTTCCAACCTACAACGCCTTCTTTCAAACTGACACAACTGATGAGGTTCAAGTGGAGCAAAATGTATAGGGGTCATTCCTATTACATTCCTACTAGCCTTTCGGACTTTTGGGGAAAAAAAGTATATATTTTTCTCTTTTTTATATTCAGAAAAAGGACAAATTAATTGGTCAAGCTCCTAATAATCCTAATAATTATAGGATGATTGTTCACACATGGACCAGAAGATTATTCCACCCTGTTAGGGACATACACATAACTATCTGAAAGTGTTAACAATGCATGTATATATTTATATTTATATTTTCGTAGACATCAAGTGTCCTTTACTCTATCACACTCATTTCTTTCTTCAAATAATTATAAAACAATAATTATTGAGTGAAATGCATGCTATTTTTCTGAACTGGCACCCTATTTTCCCAAATAAGAGTGAATAACAATGGGATTGGTCAAACTTTTTATGTGTGTAGTTGTAACTTCTATCTCTACAAGGTACCACAAAAACATGCATAACATTTGATGTTATTGTCAAATTATTACTTGAAAATACCTACCTAACAGGGTGGAATGGAGCATAACAGGGTGGAAAGCAATAACAGGCTGGAACTAAAAATAATGAACAAAAGGTTTAAACAATGAAATATATTTTATTAACTTGGTAAATTCATTAAATGGTCATTCATAAGGTTTTAACAGCATTTAACAGTATTTCCAGTTCAGTGCAAATCATGCTTGATATGTGTCCTTTCAGCAATGCTTTTGGGTGCAGCAAAATGCAAAAAAAAATAGTTTTACCAGTTAAACACAATGATAAAGGGTGAACAATCTGTGATGGGCATGAATAAGAAGTTCAGAAGGCTAGGCCTGGGCGATGCATTCCCCAACGTGGAAATGTTGTATCTGGCATTACCGATTGAAAATTGCTCCAGAGAAAGGTCGTTTTCTCTATCGAAACGCGTTAAAACGTACCTGAGATCAACAGGGAAGGAAAATAAACTTTTAGGAATTTACCACTTCCCTGGATTATGATGACATCATTGAGGACTTTGGACCTTATAGAAAGTCAGGAGAAAGCATCTGTAAATATGATTACACTGTTCATTGAAATACCCAATTATGAATAAGTAAAGCCAAATAATAAAATCAAAATCAATAAATGAAACGTAATGGCCTATATCTATATATATATTAAAGCTCTAAATGGTAAGGCCCCCTCCTACCTAGCAGACCTCCTCACCCCCTATACCAGTGCTTCTCAATTATTTTCTGTTACGCCCCCCCTAGGAAGAAGAAAACATTTCGCGCCCCCCATTCTCCGCCGCGACTATAAATAGTATCATTTGTCTATAAAATTGTTATAAGTACACCTCTGCATAACATTGCATCCTTATTAACATTAAATAAATGCTATGGTGTGGGGTTTTTTGCACTGAGCAATTTGGTAAGCCACCTTATATGATGCTAACAGTGCTCGCTGGTTTTCTGAAGTAGCATTAACAAAGCGGGATGATTGTCGGCAATATTCGGCACGTTTTCGCTTAAAAAAACTCAAGCGGCTTATCAGCGTGATTGGGGTGTAATGTCTTTAAGTGACGCCTTAATTTATTTGGCTTCATGCTGTCCGCTGCCAACATTTTAAGACACAGTAAACACACCGGTCTTTCCTCATCTCCCACCGTAGTCACAGTGAAGCCAAGCGCTACATACGCTTCGTCATATTTCCTCGTCTTAGCTTTCGGGTGACTTTTGTTTGTCTCATTATCTTCGTCTCTCTCCGCCTTTCTTTTCAACCCTGTTAAATATTTTTCCATGGTGTCTCTTGAGGGTTTGTTTACTGCACTTCATATCTGCAATTACACTTTATTCTAGCACGGCAAAAAAAAGCATGTTCCCGGGGTCACACGCGCCCCCCCTGGCATCGCACCGCCCCACTATTTGAGAAACACTGCCCTATACCAACGTCAGGGCCCTCAGATCTGCTGATAAGGGTCTCCTAACCACCCGTAAGTCCAACCTCAAGTCTAGGGGGGGGCGTGCTTTTGCTGTCGCGGCCCCTGACCTCTGGAACAGCATCCCCATGTCCATCAGATTTGCCCCCTCCATCGAGTCCTTTAAATCTAAGCTCAAAACTCACTTGTATTCCTTAGCGTTCCCCGACTCACACTGACTCCTGCCTTGTTTGTTCTGTTCCTTTGTATGTCTGTTGGTTGTTTATTTTCTGTTTATTTTTACCCTTAGTCTACCTGTATTGTAAAGCACTTTGGTTGACGAGCGTCATGTTAAATGTGCTATATAAATAAAATTTGATTGATTGATTGATATCCCTATAAATACATGAGTATCAAATTGTGTATAAATACCTAAATATAAATAAACCACAACAAAGTAAAATAGATATACCTACCTAAACTAATAATAATTATAATAATAGTAATAGTAACAATAATAATACTACTACTAATAATAATAATAATAATAATATGTGGCAGTTAAAAAGTAGTTGGGTTTGTTTACAAAGTATTGAAATGTGCGTGTGTTTGTCAGGGAGATTGGGGTGGGGTGAGTGGTGGCATTTAGATTTAAATGGCATATGAGCCATTTATAATTCTAATTCATTTATCATTCTAAATGCTTCAGTCTTTTTTTTCAAGTGAGTATAGAACACCTTTCATTCTTCTTGTGTCTGAATATAAAGCAGTTCAGTCTTTTTTTTTCAGGTGAGTATAGAACACTTTTCAGTCTCTTTTTTCAGGGTCACTGGAGGATTCCGTTACAGCAGTAGAGCTGTGTCTTCTCTCTGGGTCTGTATCACAATGAGCTCTGTAGCACCGCTGCATTTCAGCAGCACTTCGTGGTGGTGCCATTCACTAACAAATGCATACCATTTTAATATCTTTGATTTATACATTTTATATATTTTTGCAAATTACTAATCACAATTATATGTACATTAAAAACCTGTATTATTTACATATTAATATTATTAATTAATAATCTTGCATATTACATATTATACGTATGTAATTGTAAATAGTTTATTTAATATATTTTCTAACAACATTTCCATCCTGTTAGGTGCATGTTCCACCCTGTTAGTTTCATATACCTAACAGTGTGGAAATTTGGGACCTAAGTTAGCCATAGCTCTGTGAGTGATCAAGATTGAGCTAGCATGATGGTGAACACATGAAGAGGATTTTAACTTTTATATCAAACATGTTTTAAAATGATAAAATGTGATTAATTTTCTCTATAACTTAGCCTAACAGGATGGAGATTTAAGAGTAGGACAAACCTATTAACATCAAACTTTGAAAAATAGATAAAACCAAGTGTTGATACTTACTTAACTTTGCACCTTTGTTTTCCCGCCAAGAATATTGATATCAATTCCTGAACGTGATGTCATTGTAGGTTTTTTTAAAGGAGAACTACTACAAACTAACAGGGTGGAACGTGATATCAGGGACATGCAGAAAATCCTAAATAAAATAATAAAAAATTCACTAATCATGAAAAAAACATTTAGATAGATATAAAATAATGAGGAAGGATTTTGAATATTTTATTATTTTATAGCTTATATTTCTTGTAGAAGTAAATAGATAGCAGTTGGGGACATGGCAAAAGTGCTTACATCTACTGAAAACCATGTCAAAATTAATGTCCAAATGCATAAAATTCCATTGAGACCCAGATTTGTGTGTTTTTATGGTAAAGAAGACCTAAACTTAATTAATTAAAGCCCTTTGGAATCCACATTTTACACAATTTACAGAAAATATGAAGAGATATTTACTGGGGACAGAAAAGGCACCGGATAGTAGGAATGACCCATAGATACCTTTTTATATGTGATTTAATCACACTCCTCCCATCTTAGAAATTTCTCATAGCCAGCAGCTAGTAGGAGCAGCTAACCAAGTGGGTATTCAAGCTAGCAAGGGAGCTAAATTGCTACACGAGTAATGTAAACTGCAGGATTATCAAAGGAAACTAATCACAGAGCAAACTGCATTATCGTCTCACAGCAGAGGAGTGGGGGAGTCCACCATGTGTTTATACTTCAAATTAATTCCTAAGGTACCTCAGGGAGAGGGTACAGCTAATTGGGGTACATTCAATTAGAAAATATTTTGTTTAGATTTTGGAAAGTGTTTCATCTCATAATAGTGATGCATTCTTCCATTCATACACAAATACATTTTCTGTCAGTATATGGCACCCAAGGGAATAGGAAAAGGCATAAGAAATACAACAGTAGATACAGTAGATACAGCATATGATACTATTGCATGTTTATGCCGTCTGCAGTTATTCATTTCACATTTTTTCCAATAAATTCATTATAATGTTTTAAATATTGTATTCTTTTCCAAAGTGTTTCTGATAATGATGTGAATGATTGAGAAACTAACTCAACAAAAGAGGATGACTGAAAACAACCTACCGTTTACCCTTTGGGACAGCCAAAATATGACATATTAATAGTAGGACCTGGATGACGTAGATCCTACGTGCATGATTACTTCCATTACTTACAGAAGATGTTATACTCCAGCGCCAAATCCCCATTTGCTCTCCATTTTTCTTTCACTTCCTTCCCTACTTGTCATTTGGTTATCTGTCCTCACATAATCATTTAAAATAGCCACTAATGCACAAGAGTGGTTCCTATCCAATTAGAAGTCATAATTCATGGTACAAAGGCTATGGACATGGCCTTGACAACAGCATGATATAATAAATAAAATGAACATGTGCATCTTAGTCTGCAAGATAAATTGGCCCATTAGAAGAAATTCCATTGAATGTGCAGGCACCAGGTCAGGTCAGCCTGGTATTGGACTGTGGGGCTTCACAAGGGGCATGGGGGCTCTTTTTTTGGCATCCTGGGATGAAAAGCCTGGAGCATTTTTCTCCCCAATTTAGAAACCAATTATACCCTCTGTTTATTTCAATTAACCCTCCCCCACAAACTCGCCCCCCATCTCTACAGGGCAAGCTACTCTCCGAGGCCGGCGATGATCCCTCTCCTTCAAGATGAAACTTACCGACCCTTTCTGGAGACACCCTTTCGTGCTTCACAGCGAGTTAGTGCCGACCACCCTCCCCCCTCCCCCAGGAGCGGGCAGCCAAATGCCGCCCCCGATCGGGGCTAACGGCCAGGGCTGGTCTTTGAGAGATGGTGTTTGAACCGCGTCCCTGATAGGCAGCTCACACTCGTACAGGACCAACCAATATGGGTGTGTTAGACCGTTACGCTATCCACCAGCCCAAAAGCTTGGAGCTTTTGCACCTGCCCGGTCCCATGGCTGCTGATTGCCAGTCTTAATAGAGTGAGTGGAGGTACTTTGTTTAGTGTTCTCTGTTTTCTCTGTTTTCTCTAACACCCATGGGGCTATTACTCTGCTGGTGCAGGGAGCCTGCAATGACAGAGGAGCATGCTGTAACTTTGTGCTCATGAGGTTTCTCATGTTTTTACGCCAAAAACTATGGCTGGAAAAATATGGTAGGTGGGTAATGGACATTGCCTGGGGCCTTCAAGAATGGGAGTTTTTAAATATGTGAGGATTATTGGTGAGAGATCCCTCAGTTTGGAAGAGACTGAAGCTTCAGGTATGAGATCTGTCAAATCAGTTTTGCATCATTCACAGTTCATATTTTTAAGGCACGGCATATGGCACCACCCTGCAGTGTTTACCCCTTCCAGTTGAGCAGTGACTATTGTACTTATTGTATTGTACTAGATTTTGGGGGGGATTTTACAGGTTTCCAATAGTACATACGGAAAGCAATTCTGTAAGTGTCCATGCTTTTCAAACAAGACCTAGGCAACAACAAGGTATAGACAGGAGCAATAAATATAATATCTAAAATAATAGCCAGTGCAGTGCAAAGAATGTTGTTATGATGCAGATGTTATCATGGATGCAGTGAAGTTTGTAAAGTGCAAGTTGCACACCATGGCCGGGGTTCGATCCTCGGTTGTGCCAGCCTGGCTCTGGCCGGGAGCCCCTGTTTGGGGGCGGCGATTGGTTGTCCATCCCAGAGGGAGGGTGGAGGGAATCCGCAGGAGCTCACCGCATGCAAAGTGGCTCTGTGTGCATCGGAGTTAAGGTTGACAGCTTGGCGAGTTCCATCTCGGAGGACGTGGTTTGGCGCCTTTGTCACTGCCAGTCCCAGGGTTGCAGCAGTGAGCTTGTAGTACAAGGAAGGGGATAGTTGAATTAGAAAGAGGGTTACCAAATTGGGAGAAAAATGGGGGAAGAAATCTGAAACAAATTCTAAAAAATATTTGAATCAATAATTTTTTTATACAAATTCAACAGAAGTTTGTTTATACCTTCAAAGCAACATTTTAGGACTTAATTGATTATATGCTATTGTCCCTGTTTCAGAGCAGAAAATATTGTAATGAGTACATTTAGTGATATCCAAAATAATAACTAGATTCAATTTTACATATTTCAGTAAAAACAGCCAGCACCCATGTTGAAAACAGTTGAACATTCATTAGCTTGCTAGTTATCCAGACTACGCACATGCTAACCCTAACTCTGACACAGCTGAGCTGCTTTCTAGGTGTGTGCGTGTTAACTCTAACCCTGACACAGCTGAGACGGGTGCTAACCCTAACTCTGACACAGCTGAGACGGTGTTAGCTGAGCTGCTTTCTGTGCATGTGCGTGCTAAGACCTGGCTCTTATAGGCCACCCCCTGACCCCCGGCCCTAATGGAGGCTGGACCAGCTCACTCTGTGGGGTCCAGGGTTTGAAAAGCTGCCTGTAAGTGACTCTCCAATTTTCTCCAATCTTCTCGTCAGCTTTTATGTATGTATATATATATATATATATATATATATATATATATATATATTAAAAAAGCTTCCAAGTTTTAGAAGTGCAAAAACATAGATTTCACAAATAATTATGTTGCAGACCTATCCTAGATGGAAAAGCAACTCATCTGTCTACATGCACAGTATTCTAGGCTGGCAGCGAAGGTCTCTATTGGTACGGAATAATGCATTTAAGATAGGCTCCCTATCAGTGCGTTTCAGCACAGTGCAATACATTATATATAATGAAGTGATGGAAGAAAGGAATGAATGAAAATGAGTAGTGAATGAGGGGAGGGATTTATTTGTCCTGATTACTCTCAGTCTCTCACGACCCCTATTATGCAAAAGGCAGGTAGTGTATGTGCTGAAACGCTCCACCAGTGGGTGAGCTGTCAGTGGGGAGAACTATTATGAACCCATGGCAAAGGTACCTTTAGCTGCCAGCAGAACAGGACCTGTTTTACAGATTCTTTTCTTCAAGGCTGGAAATCTGCAGCCCGCTCCTCTTACGACCAGGCTGCATGACCCAGTACATCCTTTTACTCTTTTCAGTGCTGCATAATGTATTGTCAATAATAATTTTTGATATACATTTAAATTTGTATTATATTCTATTGTGTTGTCTATTTTATTTTACAGTGCATTCTCAATCTGCCTCATTCTTTACGTCTTACATTTAATGTAAAACTAGAGCAAATTCTACCAAATTTTTGTCTTTATTCTCGCGTGCTCATAATTTAACATAGGGGCAGCAAACTCAGTTTCTTCTGCAAGACATGCTGGGACTTCAACTTCACTTCACTAATTCAATGCACTGGCTAGCTAAAAAAGAAGACCAATGAAGAAATATTTACATTAAATGAAGTCAGTTTTCTTCACAGGAATAACTTAATTTAGCATCCCATGGTTCTTTGGTAAGCTAATTGCAATCCCTGTTCCCAAATTAAGGATACCCTCAGCCCTTGCTACAGTATTTAACGGAAGAGAAAATTGATCTTTCGAGCGAGATGTGAAATTGTGGTGATGCTTTCCATTTTTTTGTGCCTACTCCCAGATGTTTTTTCTCATGTTTCTCAATGCCCTTCACCCCTCAGACACAAAACCCATAATTTGTGTAGTTATATATAGATCAGAAATCATAGGATTGATGGGGACTAAAATGGAAGCAAGAAAGGAAAGCAATCTAAAGCCTGCTACAGGCAGTCAGTGTGCAGCCAGCTATGTTGTTGTTGTTTTGTTTTACTGTGGTTTGGTCAGTCCTATATTACATCTAGGCACATTTCTGTTCCTGCTTGCAGAAAATCAGTCCTCATTTCTCCTGTTTCTAACTAATACTTAAATGTAATTAGTTCCGTTAGGACCTCTGAGATGTAGCAGCATAAGCCAGGCTGCACCATCTTATTTGTTGCGTAATCTTGAATGCATTGTTTGGCACATGGGTACAGGGGCTTTTTTCCTGATAAGTTTAAGCAGGTGGGGCGAGTGGGGAATCAGTGTGTGTATTGAGAGTTGGTCTTGTCGTGTGTGTGTGTGTGTTGTGGAGTTTGATGTTTGTGGAGTTTTGTGTGCGTTTGTCGAAAGTGACTGAGTAGAGTGCTTCTTGTGTGTGTGGGAAGGAGGGAGAGGGGGTGCACTAAGAGTGTCCGCCTCTCTCCCTTGGTGTGAACATGATAGAGGGCGAGAGGGCGCCCTGAAAGAGGGTCCGCCTCTCACCCTCGGTTTTATTTGTGTGATTGAAAGAGAACTCGCACTCGGGCAGTGGAGAGTGTTTCTGGGCAACAGCCTGAGAACTCTCACTGTGGGGAGTGGCGAGTGTCTCTGTATGAATGGGCTGAAAAGAGAACTCGAACTGCAAAGTTCGAGTGTCTCAGAATGAATGGGTGGGAAGCACTTGAAAGGTCACTGGATATGTGTGTGCCTGGGGAGGTTCCATGGGAACTCCGGATGAAGAGGCGTGGTGTCCTGTAAGTTTTGATTATTTTAATTTGTTATTTTAGTTCGTTGTTTTTACCCGAAAGCTTTGCGGCGAGTAGGGTGAAGATTTTGTGTTTGTGTTTGTTATATGTTAACCTGCTACTCCCACTGTCTCTTCCCAGGAAAAAATAAATAAAATCCTGTCTGTAGACCGACAAACTCCACTTCGTCTCCTGGCTGCTCTGTTCCTATCCAGGGTTTGTCACGTGGCGTGTGACAGTGCTGTTTTGGATTTATTATTGCAAGTAGGTTGTCTGAGATTATGTGTGGGCTAAGCCTAATTTAGCATGTTGTGTGCATTTGATGAAATGTTTCCATCCTGCCTCTGTGGACTGGAGGCTGGTACAGAAACCCAAGCTGAGGCCAACACAAGCTTGCAATAAATGCTTACGATATAGGTTCATGAGCCAAATTACCCCTGCCTTCCATCACACAGCAGCAGAATTAAATCGGCTTCTCAAGGTCATACTGTCAGTTTTGATTACGTTACAGGTCAGTACCACACACTTGAGACCACTGTCTAATAAAGCAATATAACATGCGTTCTCATGCCATATCATGAATATTGGCATGACTCGGGGGTATTGTTAGGCACGGGAAGCAGAATGCCGGCAACCCCCTAGCTGTGCCAATATTCATGATGTACCATGGGTTCAAGTTACATTTCTGAATTTAGCTAGGACTCATGCAGAATCGTATTCATTTCACGGTTCGTTGTTGTTTTGAAGTTGGACATTTTCTTATCCGAATAAGTGAAACACTGGACAGCCCAATTTGAGGATCTGGACATTGAACCAAGGCTGCCAAATGAGATTTTCAAAGTCTCAATTTTTATCACAATTGACAGCAATGTTTCATACAATGTTTAATGTTAGTGGATGGCACAATGATATTAAAATGATTCACGGGTATTCCACTTAGCTGTGCTTTAATAATTAGTATCGGCACTGCCAGGAATTCTGCTTGACCAATCCAGGACCGGAACTATCCGTTTCATAATAAGGAATATCAACCCAAAGACCTAAGATACAGTGTATCCGGGCCTTGCTTAACAGACCTGGCCTAGAATCTGGAGGAATTGAGGTTAAGGCTGGCGATCTCCTCTGGCCCCGCAGCCGACGGGCCAGTGGCCGCCCATTGTGTTTATCAACAAGGCAGGCTTCTGGGGAGACAGGGAGATCAGAATTTCATGCTGAGAGCAATGGGGGCAAGGAGGAGGGGCGGAGGGGCGGAGGGGGTTGCAGACAGCACAGGGAGATGGACCTTTATAATTGGATCTGTCAAAACCCTTTCACAGCTAATGTACAGCCGTCAACAAGATGTGCTGCCACTCGCTTCCTTCAAGGCTCCTTCCCAGCGCCTTTATTTATCTATTTCTGTGTTTGCGCCACTTCCCTCCCAGTTCACTTCCTGCTCACTCTGAACTGTGAACTTGCTTATTTATTTACATATACATTTTTCTAGCTCTGGTTTGCTATGCGTGGCAGCATCTCCGAAACTCACTCGCTCACCCGGAGACCGACAGAGCATCGGTTTCACCAAACCCTTAAAAGTGGGTAGCCTGTACTGGAGTGGCCCTGGTGGGGAGCCCCGATTGCGTGGGCGGCGTTTGGCTGTCCACCCCAGGGGAAGGGGGGAGGGTGAGCCGGCATGAACTCGCTGAGAAGTGCGTATGGGTGTCTTCCAGAATGTGGGTGGGCGAATTCCGTCTTGAAGAACGCAGAGTTCGCTGCCCTCTGAGAATTAACTTGCCTCGTAGAGACAAGCAGTGAATTTGTGTGTAGAGGGCAAATTAAAATAAATAAAGGGTATAATTGGGCACTAAATTGGGAGAAAAACAGGAAAAAAATTACAAAAAAAAAGTGGGTAGCCCTGGTGAGACACTGAAGGGTAGCATCTCTCTTGCACGCACCACACCATAATCCATCTTTCCGTCTGGCCATCTGCAAAGGACAGGGCACATTTAAACACAGGAGGAAGATTCACAGCTTAGGCCATTCAATGATCTTGCTACCAGGTATGTGTGTCTCGGATGTCTTCTTTCTGCTTTTCACTCAAAACCCAGCTGTGCGGTTCATAGTTGTAAAACGGCTGTATAAACCTGTATGATAATACTAATGTGACATTGAATTGTGATGTAATGCAGCGCAATGCTGTAATGATAAATAACTGCAGCGATGATTGTAATAGCCATTTACAACCTGGTTTCTGTATTAAGGACTACAGCAGTAGAACACAGAATTGATTTCATTTGATGTAAACAGTGAGGTTTATGTTTGTTGATGTGTGGTTCCCTTATGGTCTGCCTCTTAGGCTCTTGTTTCCACAACTTGCTCTTGGATTCCTGGACAAGAAATATATTCCACCCACACCTACACACCCTTGCACTCCCCAGTTTATAATTAACATTGTTCTTTCCGGGCCCGTAGAAACCCATTGCTTTTGTGCAGCATTAACAATGACACTGCTACGTGACTGCAGGGGTCAAGCCGACTCATTAAGCCAATATTTACGCACTTACTGTTTCCAATTGTCACAGAGCCAATGACAAAATATGCCTCTCTAAACAAAATTTTATGGAAAAGTAAGGATGGAAAACCTTTTGACCACAGTTTCATTTTTATAAACACCTTATCCATATACTTAAGAATTCATAATGCAGTGTGGTTAAGATGTATGTGATTCCATTAACAGAATCTTACCTGTCCAACTCTAATCCACATTGCTTGCTTATTGCAAATGTGGTGTCTTTATATATCTGAGTACAAAGTTTCTCATTGTTATTGTTATTTTGTGAGCCATAAAAGGGTTTTAGATGTATAACAACCCCCAAGGCAGTACAAACCGCTTCACTCTCTAGCACCCTCTCCTACTGTCACTGCTGAGGTATCTCACTGTTTCTTTGAACACACAGACTATCCCTCTATTTCATGGCCTGGAGACTTTTCAAGTTCAGAGGAAAGAGAAAAGTTTTACCAATCCCTTGTTGACTATAGGATAAAACCTTGTAGACCCTGTGCAGCAAGGTTCCCCGAATCTGACCCACGAATCCAAATTCTGTCCTGGTTTTCCTTTCTGTCAGTTATTTAATTGAACAATTAATACAATTGATTGTTTTCACACCTGACTCCCAGGTAAAGTGAGCATGGGAAAACAGCAGTGCTCAGTCCATGAGGACCGTGATTTGAGGAACTGTACAGCAACCCTTGAAACCTTGGTTGCAGATTTCTATGGGTCTGACCATGTGCTGCTGTTCATTTACTGAGCCAAACTTGGTTCCTTTCTGGCTCCTTTTCTAGATGCCCCTTTTGCCAACTGCTGGTGTGTTCCACTGCAGCCTTTCTTTAATCATTTTCTTTGTTGTTTCTGCAGGACCATTTTTAGCATGTTTAAATGTTCTCTTTGGTTCACTGCTTACCCTTGCACAGTTACACTGTCCCACACTGAAAAACATACATTTGCATTTTTATGTATGCACAACCCACACCCACTTACACACAACCCAGAAAGGCAATGCCAATTTCCACATCAAAGTATGCATTTCCTATAGATATCAGCGGAAGCAAAGCTACTGATGTTAAAAACGGGAGAGTTTGTGGTGTGTATGGCTAGTTTGTGGAAACCTCAGGTTCCTCTGATGTTGCAGACACTATGTTACAGTATGTCAGTAATGCCTTGTTATGCTGTTACGCGGTTGAACTTCTGTTACAGTCCATGAAACTGCCTTCAAAGCACTGAACAAGAGAAAACGTGGGGTAAATGCGGTCACATCTCAGGCCAGTTAATTTCAAGGGCCTTTTTACTCTCTTCACAGAGCGACTCTGTACAGGTGCTCTCCAGTCTCCCCAGATCAGCTATTTCAGCATGATTTTATTGTTTCATTCTGTGTAATCTAATAAATGTTTACACATTTGCTTTAAAAATTAACTTAGGAAGAAAAATACATCTATGTTCAGACATTCCTTTTCATTATGTCCCCCTCCCCCAATATTTAATATGTGGTTACGCCCTTGAAGTAACATCATAATACATTCATACATCCCTATGCTGTGTTCTACAAGATAATATTTGTCTGAAAATGAAGTGAAGAAGTGAAGAACTATTTTGGACTTCACCACTGGTACCTTCAACTACTAGTTAGCACACTGGCAACTTATTGGAGTAAGCATGGTGAAAGCAAACTGGACACTGAAGCAAAGCAGATTTTCAGCATTATAAATGTGTAAGAGGTCACCACTATGTGTGGAGCTGGATAAGCATGTCTGCTAAGCAGATAAGTAATAAAATAATATAACTATAGCCAGTGTCTGCCAAACAAGATGCGCTGAACGAGTTTGTTTGTATTCTGCAGCCCAGACCCATTACAAGTGCTAAATTGAAAGTCAATTCAATGTGAGAGAGATGCAGATTGTGTGGCCAAGTGTTGATTGCTGCTTGGAAAGGCAGGTAGTAAATGAGACTCTGAAATGGCGGTATGCTAATCACTGCTTAGCAAAAACAAAGACAGTGTAATGAACACCTGGGGGGTCACAATGGAGCTATCGTCAAAAAAGGAACTGCCAAGTTTGAGTGAGAACAAACAGTAAAGATCATCTCTTTGTTTGTTTTATAGATAATTACTCAGATATTTTCCAAACCATAAATGCAGCAACATCATATTTAAGGGATAGGGTTCTAAATGCACTAGCTGTAGCCATTTTGATAACGATTCTTGGTGCATGTTGATTGTGTACAGGCTTTGTCTCGTTTGCACAGGGAAAAGTACTACAGACTTTGGAGTGGGGGTGAAATTCGGTTGGAAGAGCAGTGTTTTTTTTAGCTTGACTGAGAAGCTAAATAAATATAATAATAAACACAATCCATCATTGGCCATGTATGTATGACTACATTCAAGACTAGCTCCGTACATCTCAAGCATTAAAGAGGCCACAGTCAGACTACAGAAGTTTCTATTTCTGTTAACCCAGTGTGGAAATTTTGACTTGTGACCTTCACAGAACAATGCATGGAAATGCTTTGGCAATATGACAAAAGGGAAGACGTCACTCTTATCTATCATTCATCTTATAAGACAATTCATCTCATAAGAAAAGTAAATACAATTCAGCAGTACCAGAAATATCACTGTTTGTCATTTCACTGTCAACTCATATGATCTTGGCATCCAAAATAACTTAAGAATTTGAATATGTTCACAGAAGAAAAAAAGATCGAAGGCACTGGTGTAATTAACAGGATGCAACCAAACCATACATTTTCATGTTGGGAGGATTATCTGCCCTCACACAGTGGTTCGAATTTGCCCTGAACCTCTTTGCTCCTAAATTAAATGTTCTCATCTACCTTAAGTCTTCCTTTTCTGCAGTGGTTCTCAACCTGGGTCCTGGGGACCCACTGTGTATGCTGGCTTTTCTTTCATAACCATAATTGCAACCACTGAATTGTAACTAGTTGTTACTTGTTCTTAATTAGACACTTTTCATTTCTATTAAAGCTTGATTTACTCTGTAAATTATGCCACATTATGTAAGAAATAGCTATGCATGCCATGAACAATAAATGTCCCATTTTCACTCCCCAAGACATGAAATAAGTCAGAACAACGAATGCTCTCATTATCTATAATTTGTTTATTCAGTTATAGACTGGGAGGTGAAATCAGTGGGGGCCTAATTATTGAAAGTGTGGACACCTGGTCACTGAAACTAAACCATTTGTGGAAAATGGCAGAGTAATTGGCAACGAGCCAAACCTACATTGTGTTAAAACAAGTTTAAGGAAAAAAATTGATGGTAGAACACACGTTTTCAACAACATTGAACATGAGATTGGCTGTAACTAAACCCAGCATACACAGTGCGTCCCCAGGACCGTGGCTGAGAACCACGGCTCAACTGGATATTTGAGTTGCTCAGAGGCGAGGCTGTCAACACACCTGTTGACGCAGTGGCTTCGGAGTGCAGACTTAAGTAAGGTTTAAACATACACCCTGAAAGCCTCCTTTCAATTAAATGGAGTCCAGCTACATATTAGGGAAGAAGAGGAGTCTGCTTCTGTGGGAATTCTGCAGAGAGAAGTCATTGTTCATTGTACAATACTGTCACAGAGACCTCAGCCCAATGACAAAAAAATTGGATTAAAGAAGCAATAATATGAGAACTTGTGAGTGAATGCCATTTTATCTGTCTTTTCGTAAATTCGCTTTTTCAGTCACTGGCCGGGCGAATAGGATTGGAGGAGATCAGAGGGCAAATCAGTAATCCAGGTGTACAGCAGTTAGTCATGCCCCTGAAAATGAGAAGAGCGGACTGAACTGATTGCAGTGGTTTTCTGTTTTGCTGCAGTGGTGTGGTGTTACTAAATCTCTCTGGCGAGTGATGCGAGTTAGATGTGCGGGACTGGAGTATTGTGAATGTTATTATTTGAGGAAAGCCCTCCTTCCACATACAGAGTGGCATATGTCCTCATGTACCCACCCACAGTTGTGTTTGAGAAACACATTACAATTTAAGTACATAAACTAGACTTTTAATACATTAATTTATGCCGTGCTGGCTAATTACCTCACAATAAGTAATCACACATTCAGCTAATATAAGTTACTGTACCTCAGAATATAGTATGTGACATATGCATGTGCATCAGAAAAGGTTGGTTATATGTGTGCCATGTGGTCTCTATATTAGCTGATGAGAGAGCTTAAAATTGTAGTTGGCTTTTCTTGATCGAACAGCTATGGCTGATGAATTGCAATTGCAGCCCCCAGCCATGATAACGTGGTCATTTGGAAACCTGTTTTTCTTGGAGGCCCCTCATGCGGCTGTCAGCTGCCGCTGAAGATGGGCCTCTCGCTGTGAGGTGTGATGGGGATCTGCGATGCGTGCCAGTATAGCAAATCATGTTGAAATGTTGGGAGTCTGCGGTGTGTTCAGCACTGCGGGATGCACTGATCACCGTGTGGGCTGGGCTGGATGGGGCTTGGCTTGCCCTTCTTCCCCTCTAGGCTGTATTCTCACAGGATTTGGCCTAATTTCATTACTGAACATAATCAAGCCTCGACAGGAGCTGGTCAGGCCAAACCTAAACCAACAGTAAAATATACCCAAAGGTCAGGTAATCACCTACCCACAAGGTAGGAAGACTAATAGGTGTGAAACTGTATGAGGGTGTGTGTGCTTTTTAGAGAAATGGGTATGTGGTTTCTTTGAGGATAAATAGGCCAGGATAAATGTATCTTTTTGGGCCTTTAATTAGTTGCCCTATGTTTTTCATATGGGAGGCCAAAATGAGTACTGCACCATGTTTCCCAAAGGTGCCTTTGGCTGTCAACTAGTGTTCGGCCTGAGCCACAACCCCATTAACAAGCTAACAATCATAATAAACACTTTGGGTGTGTTATGTTAATAAATTCCCTATCGAGCCAGACCTGGCCTTCCTTTCCCCCAGAAAGCTTTGTGAAATGCTCTGCATATTTCTGCATCACAAAGGAGCTGCATGGTAATACACGTCTCCACTCTAGAAGCATATATCAGGGAAGAGCTTTTATTAGCACATTTCCTTTCCAACTCCTCAACTGCAGCTGGTAAAAACAAGGCACTGTCATCTATCTTTGTCAGAGGAACTGAATGTGCATTTTTGCGCTTTCAGAATTATTTTTTTATCTGGATTTCCAGCAATCAAGTAATAATTCTACTTAATTAATAAAGTAGTAATCCTACTTTATTAATAAATGTGTATTCAACTATTTTTATACATTTTATTTAGATCTGGAGATAATATGACTGTTACTTTTTACATAAGGATACAAATACAGTATCCAGGCTAATAACAATAATACAATGATTTATTATCATCCAAGGGTATGCATGCATGAACACGATATCAAACAAAATCTGAATAAAAATAAGAGAAATAAAAACATTAAAAATGTTAAAAAGGAACTGCAGTCAATATGTAAATCCTTCTTTTCAGGAAAACTTTAATTGCTACCACAGTTCAAAACGTACAATTAATATAAGCTTTTATGAGTCCAGAATAAAAACTGAATGAAAAAATATTGGAAGCTATTGTTTAAAGCAGTGTCTTTAAAAGATGATGGAAATGAACAGACTGTACAGTTCTAGTGTGGGTGGGCTGTTCATCCCAATGTCAGAGAACAGGAAGAGAAGAGAAATAATGAGATTTAGCAACAAAAGGACAACGGTAATGAAGATTGGGCATAGAATAGCAATAGATTAAAAACAAAACTGACCGTTAACACAGCAGAAAGCAAGAACAAGTGGTTGGCAATGATTTTGAGCAGCACCAGGGTAAAAGTAGAGTGAGAGAAAAGTATTGTGGTGAAAAAACACATTGTTTTATTTGAAGAGAATCAAACCAACAGATTACCAAAGTCTAAATTGGTTGTTGTGTGCAATAAGTTTGTACAAAGGAACATATTTTACTGTTACTAATACTGAATGAGAGTCAGAAACAAGAGCAAGTGATAGGCGGAAATGAGAGTAACCCCCTACTTTTTAGCAGAAAGGCAGAGACCGAAAAGTCTGAGTGGTCTAAGAAGGAGCCACACAAATACAAGGTCAGATTTGAAGAGATAAAGTTTAATATGGTGGGTGTCTGATAGGCATGCTGAAATTAAATTACATTACAGGCATTTAGCAGATGCTCTTATCCAGAGCTCTTATCCAAAGTTTTACATTTCTTTACAATCCATTTATACAGCTGGATATTTACTGAAGCAATTCAGGTTAAGTACCTTGCTCAAGGGTACAACAGCAGTGTCTCACCTGGGGATTGAACCTGCAACTTTAACATTACAAGCCCAGTTCCCTAACCATTATACCACACTGCCTGCCTAGAGAGAAGACTTCAGAATCAGAAGGTGGAAAGACAGAAAATGTGTAACAGCTGCAGAGAAAAGTTGAACATGGAGACCGTGTAGGGAGAAAATGGATCAAAAGGGGAAGAATGTTAGTAGATAGAGGGTAATGTGCATGGAGTGAGTGAGACCATGTCCATGAGACCAGAAAGACCAATGCATTTATCTACATTGTTGTAACTGCTAAAGCAGAGAAGACAGTCAGTTACAGACATAAGAATAGTTTCTGTTCATCAAAAGGAACAAAATCATTTGGGATTTGTAGAAGAAGAGTTTGCTGTGAAGTATAATCTTTAGTTCTGAAAGTGACTATAGTGAAATAGTATGATGCATGCAATACCCTATACCCGTGGTGCTGAACCCTGGTCCTGGAGGGCCACAGGGTACGCTGGTTTTTGTTTTGCTACAGCAACCAATTTAGACACAAGAAACCAGGTGAGGTGAGTTGATTATGTAATCAATTGCTTTAATTGATCAATTAAGCACTGAGTAACAACAAAAACCAGCACACCCTGTGGCCCTCCAGGGCCAGGGTTGAGAACCACTGGCCTATACTATATGACATTTAACTGCAACCTGGTGAGGTTGTTCAGCAGATATTTGACACCTTTGATATTTGGTGCAGTTTTGCAGCTTGAAACACTGAAAACTGCAAAGCAGTTGTGTAATTTGTGTAATTGAATGTGTAATTTGATGAATGCAGTAAAACATTTAAACATTTTGAAAAGTTGGTCCCTGAAGTGACATGGTGAAAACTTTTTTTTGAAAATGTTATTGTGTGTGCAAGAGATGGACCTGAAATTCTATTGTGCACCAGACACAGATTTTATTTAGATCTTGAGAAAGAATACTATGCCAACAAAACGTCAAAACATCAAAACTAATCGAAGCAAACCTGCCATCTTAAACAGCACGTTTATGACAACATGTGTACGATACAGCTTGGTTTATATAACCTTAAGGGATTAAATAGCTGTGTGGCTGGCTTTCTTAACACAAGTTAGTGTTAAGAAAGACAGCAGGGTCAGTCATACTTCAAATAGAGTTAAAATTGCCAACAGGTACTATGTTAACTTAGCCATCGAGCTACAGTATTCATTCTTAGCTAATTCTTAGTTTGCATAACAAGTCATAATTAATATGAAAAGAAACAGGTAAACAATTCTGGGGTATTCCCCACCATATCCCAGTCAAGTACAGGATAGCAATGTAAAATCCTCAAGATCTAAATAAAATGCAATAAATTGCACGATAACCATGCATGCTGCAATTTATTGAATGTATGCACCTTGAATAAAC
The DNA here is from genome assembly GCA_029706075.1 of Aldrovandia affinis. NCBI lineage: Eukaryota > Metazoa > Chordata > Actinopteri > Notacanthiformes > Halosauridae > Aldrovandia > Aldrovandia affinis. The sequence continues at coordinate 5,755,605 of JAINUG010000013.1, read as the reverse complement.
GTCAGTTAGGTCGTCCTGCATACAGGAAATGTTATCTTGTGCACAATGCATGTCACTTTAGAGGCTCCGTAACTTAGTTATCAAATATTAATACGTGTTCATAACCTTTTAATTTTCTCTAATTAATAACAAATCTACATAATTCAGGAGTGTGTGGTTTAGACTACCTTTCAGTGTTTTGCACACTGCTGGAGCAGAGGAAAAAATCCTTGATAAAGGTTTCTTGTAGGTGTGTTTTTTGGCTACCGTAAATGAATGTATCGGCTACTGTACCTCCCTTCACACTGCGTTTTTTTTTGTCTGCAAATTATTGAGGTTAATAAATATTGTGGCATTTTCACTTGCTTTATTTTGAACATTCCACAGCTTTTATTGCAATACGTGTGATTACTTAGCTTATGTAAAAATGGGAAGAAGTCAATTTTTGTCATTTGAAAGTCAATTTTTGTCATTTGAAAGTCAATTTTTGTCATTTGAAAGTCCATTTTTGTCATTTGAAAGTCCATTTTTGTCATTTGAAAGTAATTTCTTAATTTTTAAGAAGCGCGCTTCATTGTTATTGCACCGTCATTGCCATTTGAGCTATTATTCTGTAGTAGGGAGAATGCTTTGACAATCCAAATGATCTTGGATAATCTGGAATATCAGTTATACGAGGGTTGGATATTTGGGATTATACTGTATTGGTGGAAACACTTACAACACTAAAATAATAAAGATCTATTTAGAAACATCATTGCTCAAATATTTAAAAAACCTTTGTAACATGTATTTGTTGTACAACCATATATGGTACAAATGGTTGCAAGCATGTAACTGAGTATGCAATCATTTTGGCATGTCTATCTACAGTCAAGTCCGGAATTATTGGCACCCTTGATGAAAATTAGCAAAAAAGACTGTATAAAACAAATAATACTATTACTGAATTACAGTGCCTTGTAAATGTACTCAGACCTTTGAAAAATGTTGCTGGATTACAAATTATAAATTCACATTTTTTTACATTTAATGTTTTTTTAATTCAAAACTCACATGCTCAAACTGAATTATTATTAAAAAGAAATGAGTTACGTCAACAAATATTTTTAATTATGTTGCTTGAAAGTATTTGGACCCCTCACATTGATATTTGGTGGAACCAATTTTCGCTGCAATAACAGCTTTACGTATTTTTGTGCAAAGTTTCTACCAAATTTGCACACTGGTTGGAAGTGATTGTCACCCATTCTTCCAGGCAGAATTTCTCCAGCTCTCTCAAGTTACTTGGACATCACAATTTTCAAGTTGTGCCACAGATTCTCGATGGGGTTCAGGTCAGGTCTTTGACTGGGCTACTCAAGGACATTCAAGGACACCTTTTTATTCTTGAGCCACTCCAATGTAGCTTTGACCCTGTGATTCAAGGTGGATTTTTGCCCCAGGTTAAGTTTTTGGGGGACTGAAATAGGTTTTCTTCCAGTATCTGCCTGTACTTTGCTCCATCCATTCTATTCTGGCAAGTTTCCCAGTCCCTGCTGAAGAGAAGCATCCCCATAGCATGATACTGCCACCACCATGCTTCACTATAGGGATGGTGTTACATGGGGCATAGGCAGTGTTAGGTTTGCAACATACATAATGTTTTGCATTTTCACCAAAAAGTGAAAATGTTAGTTTAATCTGATCACAATACCTTTCCCCACATCTTGCTGGATCATTCATATACTCTCTAGCAAACTCTAGGTGGGCTTTGAGATGTTTTGTTTTAAGTTATGACTTTTTTCTTGCTGTCCTGCCATACAGGCCAGTATTATGCAGTGCTCTTGATATTGTTGACTGAAGTTTGAAGGGACAGCCTTTTCTAGGCAGGGCCTGGGTGGTATGATGCAGCTTTCACTTCTTGATTATTGAGACAACAGTAATCACTGAGATATCCAAACCCTTATATATTCCTGGCTTCCTGAGAAAGATCTTTGGTCTTCATTTTTGTGTCTTTCATTCAAACTCACTACCCGACCAATGATCCTCACAAAGACAGGTGTTTTTAATCCTGAAATCATGACAATCACTGTTATGGCACACAGACAGAAGCCAATCAACTCATTGTGTGGCTCGTTAAGGTAATGTTTTGCACCTGCATTAATTTACAGCTGCCAGAGCACAGGATTTGCATACTTTTGCAATCAACAGTTTTCCATTTTTGTTTATTTTTAAGTGTCTATATCATTTTTTTCACTTTTCTATTTTTTTTACAGAAGTGTGGAGTAGGTTGTTTTTTTAATAACAGATATTAGTTCTTAAATGAAAGTGACAAAATATGAAAATTGTGTGAAAAAGGGTCTGAGTACTTTTGCAAGGCACTGTATATTGTAATTTTCCAACATGTGGAAAATATTTTACTTTATTAATGATTCAATGGAAGTGACCAAAATAACACATTTTTCATAATGATAAATTCCTTTCTAAGGTTTCACAATTAGTGGCACAACAAATTTGGAGGGATTTTGGACCATTCCTCCATGCAGTACCTTTCAAGATTCTGGATATCCATAGATTTGTGCTTATGGACTGCCCTCTTCAATTCAGATCACATGTTTTTGATAGGGTTTAAGTCTGGAGACTGAGGTGGCCATTGCAAAACATATATTTATTTTCATGGAACCATTTCTGTGTTGATGTTCAGGTATTTTTGGGGTCATTGGCTTGTTGGAAGGTTCACCTATGGCCAGGTCTCAGCTTCCTGGCAGAAGCAATCTGGTTTTTGGCTAAAATGTCCTGGTACTTTATGGGATTCATTAGGTTATTGATCTTAAAAAGAGCCCCTGGACCACTGGCAGCAACAGCCCCAAAGCATCAATGACCCACCAACATACTTAATGTTAGGCATGAGGTGCTTATATGCTTCCCACTTTTGATGATGTTTATGGTCAGAGTTCAATTTTGGTCTGATCTGACCAAAGCACCCAGTTCCAGTCATAGTTCCAATGACATTTGGCAAACTCCAGATGCTTGAATTTGTTAGGCGCTCTCAGTAATGGCTGTCTTCGTGCAACCCTTCCAAAGAGCTTGTTGGTATGTAAGTGGCATTATGATTGATTTCGAAACTTTGTAAGCCCAAGGCTCAACTAAAGTCTGCAGTTCTTGAACTGTGGTCCTTGGGTTCTTTTTTGCCTCCCTCACCATCTTCTTCACTGTGTGTGTGGACAACATGCACTTGTGTCCTCTTCCTGGCAAGTTTGAAACAGTGTCAGTGTGCATTTGTATCTCGGTTAGAACTGTCTTGTCGCTGGCTACTAGTAAGTGTACTTATCCGCTGATTGCGTTAGATTTTGTTTGCTTAGCCTCTGTCCATTGTTGTCAGGTAGGATTTATCCTTAGTCCCATCTTGTCGGTTAGAATTGGCACTTAATGCTACTTTGGTATTGTAACTAGCTGGCTATTGTGTCGCTGATGTCCAGTTAGTTATTAGTTATTTTATTTCAAAGATTCTATCAGCTGTTTTCAATCGTTTTATTGTAGTTTTATTTCAAAGCTGATTACTGTCCATTGACTCAGCTGTTTTCAATCGGTTTTATTGTATCAGCCCGTGTTTGTTGTTGAATTGCGTTGCTACTTTAGTAACTAGCGTAAGTCCAGCAAAGCTAACAGTTGTTAGTTACTGTCCATTTTTCAATCGTTGTCAGGTGGCACGTTCGCCTAACAGTTGTTAGTGCCATTGTTGTCAGCATCACTGCCTAGCATCACTCGGCTATATTAGCAGCCATAGCTGTGGATAGCGGCAGCTTTTCGCGGCAGCCTCACCTTCCTAGCCTCACCGAACGAAGACTCGGTGGACAAAGACAAAGGAGTCTACCTGCAGGAGTCCACCGAGGGGGGCCAGCTGGGGAGTGCTCGCCGCAAGGTAAGTATCATAGTTTTGTATCTCCCTGTTCTACTTCCTCTGCATCTAACACTACATGCTACCTCCCTATCCCAGTCCATGTCTCCTCTTCTAGATTGCCTAGAAGGAGAGATTCCACCCACACCCGTAATCTGTCCAACCTCATCCACCCTCCTAGATCTCCCGGTGTTGACATGGTGGTAGCAGGCGGACTATGGAACTGCCAGTCCGCTGTCCGGAAGGCCGATTTCATCTCGGCCCAGGCCTCCCTACTCTCCCTGCAGTTCTTGGCGCTCACGGAGACGTGGATCACTCCACAGAACACGGCCACCCCTGCTGCTCTCTCTGCCGCCTACACCTTCTCCCACACTCCACGACCCTCAGGTAGAGGTGGAGGGACAGGCATACTCATCTCCCCCCTGTGGAGATTTGGTATTGTTCCTTTTCCTCACTTCTCACCCTCCTCCTTCGAATTTCATGCTGTCACTGTCACTGTTCCATGTAAACTGCACATCATTGTTCTTTATCGCCCTCCAGGTCCACTGGGGAGTTTCCTAGATGAGATGGATGCCCTACTCAGTGCCTTCCCTGAGGATGGCACTCCCGTCTTACTCCTCGGGGACTTCAACCTGCAGCTAGAGACCTCCCAGGCCTCTGCATTCCTCCCCCTGCTTCAGTCCTTTGACTTCACCATGGCTGAATCCCCATCCACCCACAAGGCTGGTAACCAACTGGACCTGGTCTTCACCAGGAACTGCGCCTCACCCAACATTACGGTATCGCCTCTACATGTGTCTGACCATTGCCTTCTGTCTTTCTCCCTCCCCCTCCCCTCTGTGCCTAAACCATCTTCACCTGCTCCTACTGTCCTTGTCCGTCGCAACCTCCGCTCTCTCTCCCCCGCTGCCCTGTCAGCTACTGTCCTATCTTCCCTTCCCCCTACTGATGCCTTCTCTCAGCTACCTGCTGAGGTAGCATCTTCCACCCTACTTTCCTCTCTCTCCTCCTCCTTTGACTTACTCTGTCCTCTATCCGCTAAACCCGCTCGTCTCCGTCCCGCGACCCCTGGCTAACCAATTCCATTCGGGCTAACTGACTGAAGCTGCGTGCGGCAGAAAGAAAATGGAGAAAATCCAAATCCCCTGTAGCTCTGTCTGACTTCCACACACTCCTGGCTTCCTTCTCCACTAACCTCTCCTCTGCTAAGTCTGCATTTTTCCTTTCTAAAATTCAATCTTCTGTCTCCAACCCACGTAAACTCTATGCTACGTTTTCCTCTCTCCTCACCCCTCCTCCTCCCCCACCACCCTCCTCTATAACCGCCGATTACTTCTCATCCTTCTTTCACGAGAAGGTTGAGGTCATTCGCAACTCCTTCCCCCCAACCTCTCCCTCTCCCATCCCGCTACCTAAATCTCCCACTCCTCTGTCCTCCTTCTCACCCCTCCCCGACTCGGACATCCTTCAACTTGTTCTCTCCCACCGTCCCACCACCTGCCCTCTTGATCCCATTCCTTCCCCCCTCTTCCAGTCCATTGCTATGGACATCCTCCCCTTTGTCTCCAATGTCATTAACTCCTCTCTTTCCTCTGGCTCTGTCCCCTCCTCCCTCAAATGCGCTCAGGTTTTCCCCCTCCTCAAAAAACCCTCTCTGAATCCTGCTGTCATCTCTAACTACCGACCTGTCTCTTTCCTCCCATTTCTCTCCAAAACGTTAGAGCGGGCTGTCTATAATCAACTGTCTGCTCATCTCTCACAGAACGACCTGCTTGATCCTAACCAATCTGGGTTCAGAGCAGGCCACTCAACAGAGACTGCTCTCCTTGCGGTCACTGAGGCTCTTCACGTCACTAAGTCCCGATCCCTTAGCTCCGTCCTCCTCCTCCTCGACCTGTCGGCGGCATTCGACACCGTGGACCACCGGATCCTGCTCTCATCTCTCGTCGAGATGGGAATCTCTGGATCTGCGTTGACATGGTTTGAGTCCTACCTGGCTGACCGGTCCTACCAGGTCCTGGAGAGGATCCCTCTCCTCTCTACCGGTGTCCCGCAGGGCTCGTGCTAGGCCCTGTCCTATTTTCTCTGTACACCAAGTCACTTGGCTCTGTTATTTCTGCTCATGGTTTTTCCTACCACTGTTATGACACTCAACTCTTTCTCTCCTTCCCCCCATCTGATACCCAGGTCCCGTCACGGATCTCTGCATGCCTGGCTGACATCTCCGCATGGATGTCCACCCACCACCTGAAGCTGAACCTGGGAAAAAGAGCTGCTCTTCCTCCCAGCTGGCTCTTCCAATCACCAAGCTCCATAGTGTCTCCGTCCCAGTCTTCCAGGAGTCTTGGGGTAACCCTGGACAACCAGCTGTGCTTCTCGAGCCATATTGCAGCGATCACTCGGACCTGCCGTTTCTCCCTCCATAACATCCGGAGGATCCGACCGTTCCTCACCCAAGAGGCCACTCAACTCCTGGTCCAGGCCCTGGTGATCTCACGTCTGGACTACTGCAATTCCTTGCTGGCAGGCCTTCCGGCCTGTGCCATCAAGCTACTGCAACTAGTCCAGAACGCTGCTGCTCGCCTGGTGTTCAACCAGCCGAAGTTCACCCACGTCACCCCTCTACAGTGTGCTAGTGAAAGCGGCCAAAAAATCCATCCCACGTGGACGTCGCAATAGCTACAAACCATGCTGGGATGCGGAGTGTGAGAATCTTTACTGCGCCTTCCTCCGGGCTCCTGCAGGAACCGAGTCAAGCAGGGCTGCTACAGCCCTGTTGTCAAGACTCGGTCGGAGGAGACAAGAGCGCTGGGAGGAGGCTGTCAATACCATCGACTTCTCACACTCCAGCCGCAAGGCATGGAGTATCCTGAACAACCTCACTGGCAGGTCAAGACACTCCCCTCGTCACTGCCCCATTTCTGCAAATAAAATCGCATCTCAATTTGTGAAAAATGGGGTATACGAGGGTAAAGACCGCGAGTCATCACGACTCGTGGCAAAAGAAGTGTCTGACCTCTGGAGGGCCCCAACACCTAGTAGCGACAACATCTCCGGTGAATTCACACCGGAGGAGTTCGCTACTGCCCTCCAGCACATAAAGCCAGGAAAAGCTCCGGGCCCTGACTCCATCTGCCCGGAGCTTATACTCCATGCTGCACCTGCTCTGAAGTCCTGGTTAAGAGCTTTCCTCTCTTCCTTGCGCCAACTGAAGATCCCCAAAATCTGGAGAAGAGCCCTAGTTGTCGCGATCCCGGCCGAATAAGCCTGAAGGGGACCCTAAGAGCTACCGTCCCATCTCTTTGCTCTGCATCCCCTTCAAGATCCTTGAGCGTCTTATCTACGCCCGTCGAACCGATTGTTGACCCACTGCTCCCCGGGAGCAGGCTGGGTCCGACGCGGAGATCGACCGTAGACCAAGTCACTTTGTTGACCCAAGACATCGAGGACAGCTTCTCGGCCAAAAAGAAGGCTGGAGCCGTTTTTGTCGATCTGACGGCTGCCTACGATACCGTATGGCATCGCGGCCTCACCTGCAAGCTGCTCCGCCTGCTGCCGGACAGGCACATGGTCAGAATGATCATGGAGCTTGTCGAAATCGCAGCTTCACCCTCACCACCGGTAGCGGACAGCGAAGTAGGTTACGACGCCTCAAGAACGGCGTCCCCAGGGATCGGTCCTGGCCCCCTCCTCTATAACATCTACACCTATGACTTGCCTGACACAGTCTCGCGGAAGTATGCCTACGCAGATGACCTCGCGTTGGTGTACTCTGCTGAGACTGGCAGTCATTGGAGGGGACATTAGGCCAGGATATGAAGACACTAGTGGCATACCTCCAGAAATGGAGATTGAAGCTCAGCGAGGCAAAGACGGTGTCGGCAGCCTTCCATCTTTACAACAAGGAGGCCAAACGTGAGCTCCGAGTAAATATCGGCGGAATACCCCTGCCATGTTGCGCTGAGCCAACGTGCCTCGGCGTGACACTGGACAGGTCGCTCACGTTTGCCGACACCTCGCGTCACTGCGCAAGAAGCTAACATCTCGTGGGCATTGATGAGGCGACTAGTCGGGTCAGGCTGGGGCGCCGGGGCAAGAACACTGCGTACGGCTGCCCTGGCCCTTGTCTACTCGACTAGTGAGTACTGCGCGCCAGTATGGTGTCGCAGTGCTCACACCCGCCTCATCGATACGCCTATCAACGAAGCATTGCGCATTGTGACAGGATGCCTGCGTCCCCACTCCTGTGGACAACCTCTCCATCCTTGCAGGCATCCAGCCCGCTGGGCTTCGCCGTGCGGGAGCCATAGCACGTCTCGCATGCCGGGCCATGGAGCCAAACCATCTGCTTCATGAAAGGCTCACTCTAACAGCTGAGCCTCCCCGGCGCCTCAAGTCGAGACACCCATTTGTGCCTGCCGCACGGGAACTCCTGCAGCAATGCAGCGACCTTAATATCAGTGCGGCACGGTGGGTGGATTACACCTGGAGCACGGAGTGGGAGAAAACACCTCTAGACTCCGTGACTTCATCCCAGACGTCGGTCCTCCCCATCGGGGTGGACCTGCCCACTGGCGTGGGTGAGGCTTAACCGCCTCCCGGACTGGCGTCGGGCGTTTCTGCTCATCGATGCACAGATGGGGCTTGGCCTCCTGCGCGGCCTGCGAGTGTGGCGCAGAGGAACAAACCGCAGACCATGTCATCTTGGATTGCCCGATTTATCGGGCACCCAATGGGATCCATGGTCTGTCGGTTTTGGATGACGACACGGTGACATGGCTGCTGGAGGTGTGCCCCGAAATATAGCCTGGGTGAACCCCCCCTAGGCTTGAGGTGGTAAAAGGATAGCCCCTCGGCCCCGAGCCTAGGGGAGCAGGAAAATAATATACCCAAACGACGAAGAAGAACCCCTCTACTCTCCTCTCTGCACTGGCTCCCCATCGCAGCACGCATCAGATTCAAGTCACTGGTGCTTGCTTTTCAAGCGGCCAGAGGTACTGCTCCCCCATACCTCCAGTCACTCATCACGCCCTACACCCCGTCCAGACCCCTCCGCTCTGCCTCCGGCACTATCAGACTGACTGCCCCATCCCTCCGGGTGCCTGGCAGCCGCTCCTCGCGGTCTCGCCTCTTCTCTGTCCTGGTCCCTCGTTGGTGGAACGACCTCCCGCAATCGGTCAGGACTGCGGAATCACTTCCAATCTTCCACAAGAGACTCAAAACCCACCTCTTCAGACTCCACTACCCCTGATCTCTGTCCATCAAGCTAAATTGTCTTCACCACTGTTTACTTGTTCAACACTATTTAAAAAAAAAAAAAATGTTTTAAAAAAAAAAAATTCACTAACCTTTTCCTTCCCGGTGTTACAGGTATGGTACGCAGATGCCTGCAATGATGTCTATTGCTGTATTCCTGCACTGATCTCGTGCGCTAACAATGATTGTTCCTACCATGTATTGATGCACATTTTGTAAGTCGCTCTGGATAAGAGCGTCTGCTAAATGCTTAAAATGTAAATGTAAATGTAAAATGAAACCATTCCAGATGTTTGAAACTTTTTGGTTATTTCCCAAACAGCGGTTGGTGGTATGTTTAAACTTTTATTTATTTTTCGCACACATTACCTGACTTGTGTAGGTCAACAACCATCTGTCTCGTTTTGACTTGATTTGATGTGTCTTTTCATTTGAGAGTTCTTTGGTTTTCCCTATAGTGATGGATGACAAAGGGATTTTACATACCATAGTGAAACAGGAAGTGATGGAAGACTAAAATACAGTTCCTTAAGACTGAGATTAACATAAATAAATGTAATTTTATTGCAGATTTAACTTTGTTTGGTTTTATTTAAAATAATATTTAGGGGTGCCAATAATTTTGACAGATATAATTTTCTTAAAAATACTGTTACTCAATAAAAAGAAAAGAAAATTTGAATAATTGTATTTGAGTAAAAGTATATAGTTTTCCTCTATGAGCATAACATATAGCTCATTATCTGTATTATTTATTTACGTATTTTTTACAGCCTGTTTTGTTTATTTTCATCAAGGGTGCTGAGTAAACATGCAGAACTTATGACAGAAAAAGAAATGTAATTATGACAGAAAAAGAAATGTAATTATGACAGAAAAAGAAATGTAATCGCCATGAGGGGTTCTATGTGAATCAGTCTCATGAGCTCCTGAGTGGGCTGCAATGATCAATCAGGACGACATTTGAATTTTCCGCCATATCTGAATCAGCAGGTAAGGACACCAATACTGGCATACACCATCTGCTCTGGTGTCAGGTTTTTTTTGCTTCCTCTTCTGACCATTCACCTATCCCCATGGCGATGGTTGACTGACAGATGGACTTAACATGTTTGTTACATCATTTTTATACCCCAGTGAAACAGAAAGCCGTAGGAGCCGACAATAGAGTTCTCTAAGTTTGAGATTCATTTAACAGTAGCATTGCAACAGTTTATAGACCTCCTGGCCCATACACTGGCTTTGTTCATCAGTTCGCTGACTTTAATTTAGTTGTAAGTTATGATAAAGTGTTGATATCAGGTGACTTTAACTTGCACTTTGAAAATGAAAACAATTCCTTTACCTTTATCTGCGCTTGTGATTATTTTGGAATCGATTGGTTTTAGACAAAATGTTATTGGTACCACACACTATCACAGTCACACTCTAGACCTTGTCTTAAGTTGTGGTTTTGATTTTAGTACTGTTGTAATTCAACCCTGTTCTCTCAGACCATTTTCTTATTGCCTTGAAATTACAATTGCCCGACCCTGTAAGATATTACTATAACCCTGTAATATTACTTATTCTACTGTTTCAAGTTTCATAGGGCGACTGTGTAGTGTAATGGTTAGGGAACTGGGCTTGTAACTCAGAGGTTGCCGGTTCGATTCCCAGGTCAGGGCACTGCCATTGTACCCTTAAGCATGGTACTTAACCTGAATTGCTTCAGTAAAAATATCCAGCTGTATAAATGGATTGTATGTAAAGAAATGTCAATTGTGTAAGTTGCTCTGGATAAGAGTGTCTGCTAAATGCCTAAAAATGAAAAAAAAGTAAAATGTCATTGATATGTTATCTGACTCTTTTAACGTAGATGCCATAACTGGTTCCAGGTCAGTGGATCAATTAGCGGATGGGCTGACTACAGCCTTATGCAAAACACTTGACGTAAAGGCTTGGCCATTAGTATACTGACCACATTCTGGATTTTAAATAGACCTCTTGACAATTAGAACACAAATCGTGTTCAACTAAATTACAGCTATTCTACTTAGCCTGGAAAGGAAGCCTAGATTCTTATAAGCTTGCTCATACTTCTGCATTCTTATTGAAGAGAATAAGAATAATCCTAGATTTTCTTCGAAACTGTTGCCAAGCGAACTAATAATCAAGCAGCAACTGACCCTCAAATTCCAAGTGCCATGTAGTAGTAATGACTTCCTGAATTTCTTTTGTGGAAAAATTACAAGAATCAGAGAAAAAGTACAAGATAGACTTTGACAACATTATGCATGCAGGGTTGTTTCCTAGACATGAGGAATGCCTCAGAGTCTTTACTCCCATATCTCTGAGCCAACTAGTTGAATTCGTTGCTTCCTCTAAGTCATCCACCCGCTTTCTAGACCCCATACCTACAAAGCTACTGAAGGAGCCTTTACCTTTACTAGGAAACCCTATATTAGACATCATAAATCTCATCTCTATTATAAGAATAAGATAAGATATACTTTATTGTCCTCGTAGGGAAACTTGTCTTGGACTCAATGTCGCTGCCTTACAAGAACCATAGAGACGTATCAAGTCGTCCGTCTATACTTACATACATAAATACAAACAAACATGCATAGATACGTAGTGCCATCAGTAAACCTGGAGGAACATATTGCACAACCCCGTCGCACATCATAAAACTATTGCACAGTCCCTATAGCCTCATACTGTGTTGCTGTTTAAAATTATGATCAAAGTGTGCACAAATGAGTTTTTAAATCGATTGAGTTTGCATCTAGGGACTGGCAAACTGGCATCATCTGCCGGAGGGTAAAAGCTTGTACTCAGAATGGATGGTTCATAAGTCCTTAAAAGTGGCTGTAATCAGACTTAAGAAACCAAATTTGGACCCCACTGACTTGTCTAATTACAGGCTAATCTCAAATCTTCCATTCTTCTCAAAGATTCTTGATAAATGTGTTGCTCAACAGCTTTCTTCCTTCTTAAAGGCCAATAACATACGTGAGGTGTTTAAATCTGGGTTTAGAAAGCACTATAGTACTGAGACAGCACTTGTGAAAGTAATGTCTTTGCTTTTAATGGTTTGCTTCTTTCCTCTGACCACAGCTGTATCTCCATACTTGTACTCCTTGACTTAATTGCTGCCTTTGACACAATATGTCACCATATTCTCCTAGGTAGATTTGAAAAATTAGTTAGTCTTGCTGGTCAAGTGCTTTCGTGGTTTAATTCCTCTGGTAGATATCAATTAAATCTCTTAGATCATTAAATACCTGTGGTAGATATACATTTCTGAGCATAAATTATGTGTCTTCTGAGTGTTCTACAGTTAGCTATGGAGTACAGCAAGATTGGTACCTTTGCTCTTCTTGCTGTATATGCTATCCTTTGGGGATAATATAAGCAGACATGGTGTTAACTACCACTGCTATGCAGATGACACCCAACTTTATATTTCTGTTACACCTGGTGAAAAGGCCCAACCTGCTAAACTAGAGGAAACTCTGACAGGAAGAGGTTTGGCAGACCTCAAAATCAGAAGACATTTCTGAGAGTCAACAGCTTGCATGATAAAACTTTTGACCGGTAGTGTATATTAACATATTAGACCTGTGCTTGCCTCCCTTCATTGGTTTCCCATTAAATTTAGAATTGACTACAAGCTTCTTCTCATAACCCTCAAGGCTATAAATGGTCTTGCTCCAGAATATCAGTTCAACTTTATTTCACCAGGATAGTCCACTCAGTAATAATACTGTTTTCCAGGGAGTCCTGGGTAATATCATGGTGAACTGCTCATCCCTTACACGCCACAGCGAAAAAATGACCTTTTTACATTTTTTTACATTTTAAGCATTTAGCAGACGCTCTTATCCAGAGCAGATGTGCATCAATACATGGTAAAACAGACCTCAGTTTAGACATCATTGCAATCCTATAACACCGTTTTTAAATGATGTACATTTTTTTTTTTTTTTTTAAAGAGTATAGTGTTGAACAAGACAGTGGTGAAGACAATTTAGCTTGGACAGAGATCAGGGGTAGTGGAGTCTGAAGAGGTGGGTTTTGAGTCTCTTGCGGAAGATTGGAAGTGATTCCGCAGTCCATTTTTAGTCAATCCTATAGTTAAAGATGAGTAAGGAGACTGGATTTAGACCATAGAGCTGTCTGGTGAGCTGAGCTGATAGTGCTGTCGTCCTACCACTGCATGTGAATGCTCAGGGTTAGCTGTTCTATGCTGTGTTTGGCGCTGGCAGTGCTAGTACACTCTCATGGTTCGTATATCCCCTTTCTGCTCAACTTTTAGATATGCTGCCATAGCATAGACTGCTGGGGCTGTCCCATGTTACACTCTGGCCTCTCCATGTACCTCTCTAACACATACTTTAGATTAGGACATGACGAGCCTAGATGAGCTAAACGGCTCATTGTCGTCATTATGTATTCTTACGTTCTCATTATATTGCTCTGACTCCTAACCTATCAACTTTTTTGTTCTTTTCCCTGGGGCTTCTGCCCCTTCCATCGCCCTGAGATTAGACCGCTCCAGCACCGACCCTCTCCTGGTTCCTGTCCAGACTATGGTGCAGAATGGAGGCCTGAATGAATTCTTCGCATCTTAGACCTTCCTCTCAACTTCCGAGGAAGGAACTTAGCTACCACTACCACTACTGACACCCAGGCCAGCCAGCAGAGGGTGGGCTCCCCCACTAAGACAAGTCCCTCCTGAGATTTCTCCCCACTGGGAATTTTTTTCTTTTCACTGCTGGAGTGTTTTTGCTTCACTTTTTTGGGGTTCAGGTCTGGTATTTTCTTGTTTTCATATCTTCTGTTCTCTGTAAAGTGTCTTTGTGGCAGTTCTCTGTAAAAAGCATTATACAGATAAAATTAAATGTATTAATTTTTTGGGGGCCTTCCATCATAGGGTGGTCTAGTGGTTACAATGTTCAACGCTGGCCACTGTGACAGGGGTTCGATTCCACCGGCCGTGCCAGGGTCGGCAATTGGCTGTCCGCCCCAGGGAGGGAAGCCGACATGAGTTCGCTGCGTACAGGAGTGACTCTGAAGTATCAGAGTTTCGGTCGACAGCTTGGCGAGTGTTGAATTGCATTTTAAAATAATTATAAAGAGTGTGAATAATTGTGACACATATCTTTATTGGGGAAAAATTGTACTCTGTGACGCCAGGAGGGGTGGAGGGAGGTCGTAGTCCTCCTCTTTGACTGCTGTCAGTTGTACCTGTTCCCTCCCACAGCCTGAGAGCTACAGCAATCAGCTCAGGTGTTGCATTTAGCCTGTAGGCCATATATAAAAGCATAGCCTGTCATGCCTGTGAAAAGGACATTTTTTCCAAGGACATGGTTGCTGTGCAGGGTATGTACATATTATGGGTGTATCCAAACCTGAATACCCTATTCGGAAATGCACAGATAATGTGTTGTATACAGATATTTTTTCTACAGAAATTGGGACAGGATTCTCTCCACTGTGCGCAGTCTTCTTTCCTTGTGCTTTTTAAACTGGCTTTGCTACATGGATATTCTGATTATTTTGATTGCCAGCAAAAATACAAATCAGCAAGGAAACTTGCAAGGCTTTCACTACCATTTGAGAGCTTTGTAGGAGCGGGTTTGCTGTGGACAAGAATACACCCACACAGACACACAACCGGAAGTAGGGTGAGAGACTCCTGTGCAAATCTGATAGCTTTCACTGATGGATCATTGAATATTTGATTGCTACAAAAAATAATAGGGCACGGGGTGCAAGAACAACACTATCCTTAGAGCAGTACTCTCGCAGTTAAACAATTAAGGAAGAAATCTGTTTAACTTGTGCTTCATCTTCTAGCTAGTGTGGCATCCCAAGGGGCAGGATGAGGAAATGGTGGCCTGCCTCTTTAATTCTTGGGAGCCACTAGAGAGGGAAAGACTGCATTTCCCAGCAGGCTGCAGTCCCACAGCTGAAGCCCGTAAAGCCGGAGGACTACGGACAGCTGAAGGCAATTTCGAGGCCTATTTAAAGGACTTGTTTGTGTTACACTGGGAGAAGGTGTAGGTTGTGGGTTGTGGGTTGTGGGTTGTGGGTTGTGGGTTGTGGGTTGTGGGTTGTGGGTTGTGGGTTGTGGGTTGTGGGTTGTGGGTTGTGGGTTGTGGGTTGTGGGTTGTGGTGTGAAGAGAGAAGAGAGAAGAGAGAAGTGTTTTGGATTGCTTATTGTGTTTGGAATTTGATTGTTTTGAGGACCCTGTTTGTGTACCAACTGTGTGAGGAACTGACCTGGATTTGGACTTGGATTACGGACATCGACAAAGATAAGGATTGTGGACTTTATGAATTGTGAATTTTGTGTTTTGTCAGTATTTGTTTAATAAATTATCATTTTGTTTGTAATACTGCCTCCTCTGGGTTATTTAACTTGCCTACGCCCTCTGCAAGAACCGTGAGTGTCACCCAACCCCTAGGGACACCACACTAGCTAACAAACCAGCTTCTCCATGAGCTTGCTAGTGTGAAGACAAGCTTGCTTGCTAACTGGCTGCCCAGCTAAGTTCACTAGCCAGTTGGCTAACTAGCAAGCTAGTGCGGCAGTAGTTGGCGAAACACAGGCTAGCTAATAAAATAGCTATCTGCACTAAATTGAACCTGGCACACTTGACAATGTGAAACATAGTGGCGGGAGCCTAATGCTATGGAGATGCTTCTCTGCTTCAGGGACTGGAAAACTTAGAAGGCAAAATGGATGGAGCAAGTCTGCAAGAAACCTGGGACTTGGGAGAAGATTTATATTCCAGCAGGACAATGACCTGAATGAATGTCCTAGAGTGGTCCAGTCAAAGCCCAGACCTCAATCTCATTGAGAATCTGTGGACAGATTACAAAATTGCTGTTCACTAATGGTTCCCATCCAACCTGATGGAGCTCAAGAAATTTTGTAAAGAAGATTGGCGAAAATTGCAGTGTCCAGTAGTGCACAGCTGGTAGAGACTTACCCAAATAGACTCACAGCTGTAATTGCACATAAAGGTGCTTCTACCAAGTATTAAGTCAAGGGGTGGTGAATACTTATGGATTCAGTCATAGTTTATTTTTTATTTGTAATTAATTTAAAAAAAAATTATTTGACATAATAGAGTATTTTCTGTTAAATCTATTTTGATTCCATGAAGTAAGAAATTAAAATGCTAAAAATGGCAAAAGGGGTGGATACATTTGATACTCACAGTGCATTTGCTATTGCTCAACATTCCTATTCAGTGACAGCCAACGGAATGAAGCTGCCCAGTTAACCACGCCTCTTTATGCAAATTAAGGAATGTTGTGCTTTTTGGACTGAACTCCACATATATGCCTCATTAAACCATCGATAGCCATTGATCACGTCAAAACAAAGGGCATATCTTATTCCAGTAGGATTGTGATCATTAAGAATTCTTGTAAAATTATTAAATTGTAACCAATCCAGAGCAGTCTCAATATATACTTAGATATTTTCTGCATTTAAGTCAACAGTGAGAGTTCTGCTCGGAGCACTCTCCATGGTACCCATGATGCAATGCGATCAGAACACGGTAGCAAGCAGGAGTGGACCATCTCTATACTATCTAAAATTGCATCAGTTTTGCGTGTTTCTTTGAATGGTTAAGGGTAGGATTAGGGTTAGGGTAGAGTTAACTGATCCCGTGCCAGTGCTTAGTGGCACTTCTCCTTTGAGCATCTAAAATCTGCTTTCCTGTTGTTTTATACAACTTCCGGTTTAAGCCACACCCACTTCAGTTTTTGAATACAAATACAAACATTTTGTTGAACAGATACAGATAGTGATGTCTTTTTATGTTGGCCAAAACATACAAAAAAATGATGTTACATTTATGCTGGGGTTTACAAAACGGTAACATTCCCATTGTCTGATTTGAGTAATGTGTATGGATAAAGTGTTGAGTCTGTCTGGAGGGTAGTTCCATGTCATTCTCCAAAAAGCGTGAGCTACGTTTAAAGTGTCTGCAGTGTCAAGTTTAGGCTACCCCAAAAGCACGTGTTTCCTACTGATTTTATCCTTGCAATCGCAGAATCTGTGGAGAGACCTCAATATTGGGAGATTTTAAAAAATGCAGGCCATGGGCTGTTGGGTGGCTCATCCTGCTAAGACACTGTTCTAGTGTGTGGATAAGCCCCATGGTCCGGTATCATATTCATATTGGAGGGATCCAGTTGGCCTGGTTGTCCATGTCTCATCGCGCACCAGTGGCCCCTGCCGGATAGTCATGCACCCACAGTCTGCCAAAATAAAGTCTGCACATGAAGTGTCTTTGTCTGACTCAGGTCTGCGCAAGTTTATCTTGTGAACTTCGGTGTGAAACGAAGCAGCAGCCAACCTCGGAGGAGAGTGCGTGCTTGTCTGTGCTCTCCCAAATTGATAGGAGAGGTTGCAACGAGCGTGGCTTAAAAATACCATTGGTCATTACAAATTGGGAGAAAAAGGGGGAAAAGCATTTAAAAAATGCTTTTTAAATGAACACCATTGTTTATTTGAGTTACTGAAGTCAACCATTATCAGTCACATTCATTACAGGCCATTAACAAATTGATTGTATTGAGTCTGAGGAAGTCTATACGCTACCCTATAAGAGTATGTGGTCTCAGTGGGAAGATGGGAAAAGCTGTACTGTGTGAGTAGTCAGAGCCTGGATTCGCTGAGTTGTGTTCTCTTATGTCAACAGCAGGGCCCAGAATCCCTTTCTCAAGAAAGGAAACATGACTTCTATTGCATTACAAGAGTACTCTGAGTGTTTATTATTTGTGTGAGAACTCTGTACAAGCTATCCACAGATACAGTACCAGGGTGTTTGCATCTTCTCTTGCTGGGTGTGAACCTGGATGATTTATTTAATCTGATTTACTGATACTTCCTTGAGATTTGATATGGTTTCATGTTGTGTGTTAATTCCTAAATATTTTTCTCAAGTGCAGGAGTTTTGTCTTGATTTCTTCTGTGGTCAGAATGAATAATGCTTCAGAATATTTCAGACCAAAGGAGACAGAAGGACAACATAGTTACTCATTTAAGCCTGGCAGCCGCTCCTCGCGGTACATTTTACATTTTTACATTTTAAGCATTTAGCAGACGCTCTTATCCAGAGCGACTTACAAGATGTGCATCAATACATGGTAGGAACAATCACAGTTAGCGCACGAGATCAGTGCAGGAATACAGCAATAGACATCATTGCAGGCATCTGCGTACCATACCTGTAACACCGGGAAGGAAAAGGTATTTTACAATGTTTACAAAATGTACAATTATTATTATTTTTATTTTTATTTTTTAAATAAAGAGTATAGTGTTGAACAAGTAGACAGTGGTGAAGATAATTTAGCTAGATGGACAGAGATCAGGGTAGTGGAGTCTGAAGAGGTGGGTTTTGAGTCTCTTGCGGAAGATTGGAAGTGATTCCGCAGTCCTGACCAATTGCGGAGGTCGTTCCACCAACGAGGGACCAGGACAGAGAAGAGCGAGACCGCGAGGAGCAGCTGCCAGGCGCCCGGAGGGATGGGGCAGTCAGTCTGCCAGCGGAGGCGGAGCGGAGAGGTCTGGACGGGGTGTAGGGCGTGATGAGTGACTGGAGGTATGGGGAGCAGTACCTCTGGCCGCTTGAAAAGCAAGCACCAGTGACTTGAATCTGATGCGTGCTGCGATGGGGAGCCAGTGCAGAGAGGAGAGTAGAGGGGTGACGTGGGTGAACTTCGGCTGGTTGAACACCAGGGCGAGCAGCAGCATTCTGGACTAGTTGCAGTGGCTTGATGGCACAGGCCGAAGGCCTGCCAGCAAGGAGTGCAGTAGTCAGGCGTGAGATCACCAGGGCCTGGACCAGGAGTTGTGTGGCCTCTTGGGTGAGGAACGGTCGGATCCTCCGGATGTTGTGGAGGGAGAAACGGCAGGTCCGAGTGATCGCTGCAATATGGCTCGAGAAGCACAGCTGGTTGTCCAGGGTTACCCCAAGACTCCTGGCAGACTGGGACGGAGACACTATGGAGCCTTCCACGGTGATTGACGCATCAATCATCGGGAGCCCTTCGCTGGGAGGAAGAGCAGCTCTGTCTTCCCCAGGTTCAGCTTCAGGTGGTGGGTGGACATCCATGCGGAGATGTCAGCCAGGCATGCAGAGATCCGTGCCGGGACCTGGGTATCAGATGGAGGGAAGGAGAGAAACAGTTGAGTGTCATCAGCATAACAGTGATAGGAAAAACCATGAGCAGAAATAACAGAACCAAGTGACTTGGTGTACAGAGAAAATAGGACAGGGCCTAGCACCGAGCCCTGCAGGACACCGGTAGAGAGGGTGCGGGGAGAGGAGAGGGATCCTCTCCAGGCCACCTGGTAGGACCGGTCAGCCAGGTAGGACTCAAACCATGTCAACACAGATCCAGAGATTCCCATCTCGGCGAGAGATGAGAGCAGGATCCGGTGGTCCACGGTGTCGAATGCCGCCGACAGGTCGAGAGAAGGAGGACGGAGCTAAGGGATCGGGACTTAGCGATGTGAAGAGCCTCTGTGACCGCAAGGAGAGCAGTCTCTGTGGAGTGGCCTGCTCTGAACCCAGATTGGTTAGGATCAAGCAGGTCGTTCTGTGAGAGATGAGCAGACAGTTGATTATAGACAGCCCGCTCTAACGTTTTGGAGAGGAATGGGAGGAGAGAGACAGGTCGGTAGTTAGAGATGACAGCAGGATTCAGAGAGGGTTTTTGAGGAGGGGAAAACCTGAGCGCATTTGAGGGAGGAGGACAGAGCCAGAGGAAAGAGAGGAGTTAATGACATTAGAGACAAAGGGGAGGATGTCCATAGCAATGGACTGGAAGAGGGGAAGGATGGGATCAAGAGGGCAGGTGGTGGGACGGTGGGAGAGAACAAGTTGAAGGATGTCAGAGTCAGGGAGGGGTGAGAAGGAGGACAGCGGAGTGGGAGGTTTAGGTAGCGGGATGGGAGAGGGAGAGGTTGGGGGAAGGAGTTGCGAATGACCTCAACCTTCTCGTGAAAGAAGGATGAGAAGTCATCGGCGATTATAGAGGAGGGTGGGGGAGGAGGAGGGGTGAGGAGAGAGGAAAACGTAGCATAGAGTTTACGTGGGTTGGAAACAGAAGATTGAATTTTAGAAAGGAAAAATGCAGACTTAGCAGAGGAGAGGTTAGTGGAGAAGGAAGCCAGGAGTGTGTGGAAGTCAGACAGAGCTGCAGGGGATTTGGATTTTCTCCATTTCCTTTCTGCCGCACGCAGCTTCAGTCGGTTAGCCCGAATGGAATCGGTTAGCCAGGGGCGGGGGGGAGGAGACGAGCGGGTTTAGCGGATAGAGGACAGAGTAAGTCAAAGGAGGAGGAGAGAGAGGAAAGTAGGATGATGCTACTTCAGCAGGTAGCTGAGAGAAGGCATCAGTAGGGGAAGGAAGATAGGACAGTAGCTGACAGGGCAGCGGGTGAGAGAGCGCGGAGGTTGCGACGGACAAGGACAGTGGGAGCAGGTGAAGATGGTTTAGGGACAGAGGGGAGGGGAGGGAGAAGGACAGAAAGGAATGGTCAGACACATGTAGAGCGATACCGTAATGTTGGGTGAGGCGCAGTTCCTGGTGAAGACCAGGTCCAGTTGGTTACCGGCCTTGTGGGTGGATGGGGATTCAGCCATGGTGAAGTCAAAGGACTGAAGCAGGGGAGGAATGCAGAGGCCTGGGAGGACTCTAGCTGCAGGTTGAAGTCCCGAGGAGTAAGACGGGAGTGCCATCCTCAGGAAGGCACTGAGTAGGGCATCCATCTCGTCTAGGAAACTCCCCAGTGGACCTGGAGGGCGGTAAAGAACAATGATGTGCAGTTTACATGGAACAGTGACAGTGACAGCATGAAATTCAAAGGAGGAGGAGAAGTGAGGAAGAGGAACAATACCAAATCTCCACAGGGGGGAGATCAGTATACCTGTCCCTCCACCTCTACCTGAGGGTCGTGGAGTGTGGGAGAAGGTGTAGGCGGTCTCGTCTCTTCTCTGTCGCTGGTGGAACGACCTTCCGCAATTGGTCAGGACCGCGGAATCACTTGCGATCTTCTGCAAGAGACTCAAAACCCACCTTTTCAGACTCTACTACCATTGAATTCTGTACATCTAGCCTATTGTCATCACCACTGCCAACTTGCTCAACACTTCTTGTACATGTATCCCTGCCTTCTCATTTAAAAATAAAAAAATAAAACTAACCTTTTCCTTCCCAGTGTTACAGGTATGGTATGCAGCTGCCTACAACTATGTCTATCGCTGTATTACTGCACTGATCTCGTGCCCAAACTAAGAACTTGTATGTATTAATGCACATCAAGTCACCCCGGATAAGAGCATCTGCTAAATACCTAAAATGTAATGTAATGTTGCTCTTGTGTCCTTTAATGTAGTGCATTTTATTTAACATAGTGTAGTGTATAAATAGATAATATTTATGTAACTATACCATTAAATATATAATGCTAGGTGTGTATATATAGGTTTTTAGATGTGTGTACACTGGTTGTAAACATGTTCTATATGTATATATATATATATATATATATATATATATATATATATATATATATATATATATTGTAGCGCCCGAGTAGGCGCGTGCTATGGCGTCATCATAGAGGGGAAAAACCTTTCGGCACGCTGGCTCCACCCCCGCGCCGTGTTGGGAACCCCGGGACTGATTCCACAGCTGACGGGCGTAAACTCAATTACCAAACCATAAAAAGAGCGCTCTCACACAGGTGCGCTGTTGGGAGTAGGAACGAGGTTGGTGTGGGCGAGGATTTAGAGAGAGAGAGAGAGAGAGAGAGAGAGAGAGAGAAAGAGAAAGATAATTAGTTTTTGTTTTTGGATTACTTTTTTTGGCTACTGAACTACGGATTGGACGACAACGACGACACAGGAATAACCCCGGAACGGACAACGATGACGAAATCGGATCACGGACAACCCCACAAAGGGAAAAGTTTGTGGACATTAATGCAATTTCCCGTGACATTTATTGCCAGCCGTGTTTCCCTGCCACGGGAACGGCATTTCCTTATGCGGAGATACTTCCGCATTTCCTTAATAAAACTTGTGTTTATTTTGAACTGTCTCCATTGTCTTCATTGCATATCGAATAAATTATTGATTATTGGCGGAGTGGAAACCCCACACCCTTGGTTGCGCTACATATGGTGGAGAATGCGGGCAACTATAACGCCAAATAAAAAATAATTTATTCTATACAACGTAAAATGGAGCCACTGATGAAACAGCTGGAGAAAAGTCATGCTGCGCAGCTGGCACACAACGCAGCGCTGCTGGACGAGCAGCGACAGCAGACAACTCTGCTGAGACTGGAAGTAGCATGGCTGTCAGCTACCGCAACCCCCCGCCGACCAAACCCCAGTGCGTTCCTTGTAAAGATGACCGCAGAGCATGACATCGAGGCATACCTCCAGACCTTTGAGCGAACAGCGACCCAAGAGGGGTGGGCTCCAGAGCAATGGGCCGGACTGATCGCTCCATTCCTGTCCGGGGTGTCCCAGCACACGTGCCAGGATTTAGATGAGGTCCAGGCTGCTGACTACACCATTCTGAAGAGGGAAATTCTGCGTCGCGCCGGGCACAGCCTCATCGGCCAGGCACAGAAATTTCATAACTGGACCTTCGACGCTACCTTACCGCCCCGAGCCCAGATGCACGACCTGATACGCTTGGCCAAGAACTGGATGACCACGGAACCCACGGCCCTAACGCCCATGGAAAGGTTTGTGATTGACCAATTTTTGCGCTCCCTACCTTTCGAAGCCAAGAAATTGGCAAGCCAGGCGAACCCCCAGAGCGCCGATGAACTAGTGGCGCTGGTGGAGGGGTACCAAGCCGCTGTAGAGGGTCCTGCGCAGCAGCCGACCCGCCCGACCCGAACCTGAGAAACCCGAAGCCTCGGTCCGAACCCGGGACAGGCCGAAACTGGACGGGATGACCGGGGCAAGGTTCAGAGAAGGAACCCGGGCACCGCCCAGCCCTCCAAGGAGACGCCCCTTCATGACCGAAGACCGCCGGGCGTGTTTTGACTGTGGAGATGTGGGACACCTCTCCTGGAATTGTCCCAGACGGGACGTGGTGATGTGGACCGCATCCACCACAGACACTCCGCCCGCAAAACCCTGCGGGTTGCTGCTGTCGTGCTGGGCCACCGAGGGGTGCCCGTCGCCCCTGACGCCGGTGAGGGCCAACGGCAAAGACACCACAGCCCTGCTCGATTCCGGGAGCATGGTGACCCTGGTCCGCCCCGCATACGCCCGGGCGGAACTGCAACCGGAGAAAATGGCCATTTCCTGCATCCATGGGGAGAGCAAGGATTACCCCGTGACCCTCTTAAAGCTACAGAAAACCAAGGGGCAGTACGTGGGGAAAGCCGGGGTCGTTGAGAACCTGCCGGTTCCGGTGCTCCTGGGTCGGGATTGCCCAATATTTCCTCAGCTCTGGACAGGCATGCGGGGGGAAGAAGGAAGGAGAAGAAAAAGGAGAGGTGGCCAAAAAGGGGAGGCGGCAAGGGCAACCCAAGGCCCTCCTGTGGAGAAGGTCAGGGGGTGGATTTGCCGCACTCATCGGAGGTGGGGTCCGAATCTGAGGTGGTCGAGGCCGCCAGATTGTGCGGTTTTCAGGGAGCTGACCCGCAACCATCAGCAGAGGACGGCGCTGCCGAGGCAAACCCCGTGGAGGAAGAGCCGACATGGGAGGAGATGTTCCCGATGGGACACGAGGAGGCGCCAGCATCCCCGCCCCTGACTGGTCGGTTCGGGACTGCCCAACTGGAGGACCAGAATCTGAGGCATGCCTTCCAACACGTCACAGTGGTCGATGGGACTCTCATGGAGGGGGTAAGCAAAATATTTTTTCCTCATTTTGCCATAAAAAACCAACTCCTATACCAGGTAGTTATGAGTGAAGGGCGTGAGATAGAACTGTTAGTGCCCCACTCCATGGTGAACACTGTTTTACAGTTGGCACATGCACACGTGCTGGGGGCGCACTTGGGGGTCGAGAAGACCTCAGAACGGATCAAGGCATGCTTTTATTAGCTAGGGATAAAACGTGCGGTGGAGAAATTCTGCCGAGAGTGCCGGGAGTGCCAGAGGGTGACGCGCAAGCCCAAGTACAAGAGCCCTTTAATCCCTTTGCCGATAATCTCCGTTCCTTTCAGTCGGATCGCGTTGGATCTCGTCGAGCCCGTCCCAAAAAGCAGCAGGGGGTTCCAATACATCTTGGTCATATTGGACTATGCCACCCGGTACCCCGAAGCCATTCCCCTGTGCATGATGGCCACCAAGGGCATCGCACGAGAACTGATGCTGCTGTTCTCCCGGGTCGGCATCCCAGATGAGATCCTGACGGACCAGGGAACGCCCTCTATGAGTAAGGTAATGCGTGACTTATGCCAGTTACTAAAAATCAGGCAAATACGTACGTCTGTGTACCACCCCCAGACTGACGGACTGGTTGAAAGGTTTAACCGCACCCTGAAGAGTATGTTGAGGAAGGTTATGGAGGCGGATGGATGAAATTGGGACCAGCTCCTCCCCTTTCTGATGTTTTCGGTCAAAGAGGTACCGCAGGCTTCGACGGGCTTCTCCCCTTCGAGCTGCTATACGGCCGACGGCCACGAGGCATGCTGGACCTGGCTAAAGAAACCTGGGAGGCCCTGCCGTCCCCACACCGAACTGTAGTATAGCACGTGACCGAAATGAGAGAGCGGATGGCCACCCTGTGGCCCATCGTCCGTGAACACATGCAGGAGGCCCAGGAAGTGCAGCAGCGCGTCTACAATCGCGGGGCACAGCTCCGGGAGTTCCAGCCCGGGGATAAGGTGGTGCTGGTCCCCACATCCGAATGCAAGTTCCTCGCCCGCTGGAAAGGACCGTACGAGGTCCTAGGAAAAGTGGGCGAGGTGAATTATAAGGTAAGCCAACCAGACCGTCGCAAGAAAACACAGCTGTACCACATTAATCTTTTAAAACAGTGGCATGCCAGTGACCCGATCCCAGAGGGTGGACCCCAGCCGTGTTTTTCAGCCAGCCAGACAGACGAGGTTCCGCTAGGGGAGCAACTGAGCGTGGCGCAACGACAGGAACTACGGGAACTCGTGGGCCGCCATCGGGATGTCTTCTCAGTAGACCCGGGGTAGACCGACGTCATTGAACACCACATCATCACTCCCCCGGGAGTCAAGGTAACCCAGCGGCCGTACCGCATTCCAGAGGCACGGCGTGAAGCGGTGCGTCGTGAAGTACAGGCGATGTTGGCGGCCGGGGTCATAGAAGAGTCCCGTAGTGAGTGGTGCAGCCCCATAGTCCTGGTCCCCAAGCCTGATGGAACCATCAGGTTCTGTAATGATTTTAGAAAATTGAATGAGGTCTCCAAGTTAGATGCATACCCCATGCCTAGGGTAGATGAGCTGATCGAGCGGCTCGGGACAGCAAGGTACATCAGCACACTGGACCTAACGAAGGGGTACTGGCAGGTGCCCCTGACACAGGAGTCTAGGGAGAAGACGGCGTTCGCTACCACGGATGGCCTGTATCAATACCGGAAACTGCCATTCGGGTTGCACGGGGCGCCTCCCACCTTCCAGCGGATGATGGATCAAGTACTGCGTCCCCATCAAAAGTATGCTGCCGCGTACCTGGATGACATCGTCATCCATGGAGAGGACTGGGGGACCCATCTCCGACAGATGCAAGAGGTGCTGCACGCACTAAGAGGGGCGGGGCTGACAGCCAACCCCCGGAAGTGCCACCTGGGGCTACAGGAGGCCGAGTACCTGGGCTACACCATCGGCCGAGGGTTGGTCAAGCCCCAAGCGGCTAAAATCGAATCTATCCGGAATTGGCCCCACCCCACAACACAGAAACAGGTGCGTATGTTCATCGGGCTGGCCAGTTATTACAGGCGATTTATTCCCAATTTTGCATCCCTGGCTAGCCCGTTGACAGACCTGACCAAGAAAAAGTTGCCGCGACAGGTGGAGTGGACCGAGACAGAGGAAACCGCATTCCAACACCTCAAGGCCGCGCTCTGTTCCGGACCGGTGCTGGTCACTCCGGACTTCCAAAAACCCCTGCTGGTCCAGACGGATGCATCGGAGACGGGAATCGGGGCGGTCCTGTCTCAAGTACAGGGGGGTGAGGAACACCCCGTGATGTACATCAGCCGTAAGCTTTTACCGAGGGAGACAAGGTACTCGACAGTGGAAAAAGAGTGCCTTGTGATCAAATGGGCACTGGAGACACTCCGGTATTATTTATTAGGGAGGACATTCACCTTAGTAACGGATCATGCCCCGCTGGTCTGGATGTCAAGAAATCACGAGACTAACCCTAGAGTGACCCGTTGGTTTCTGTCATTGCAACCTTTTAATTTTGATGTGCTCCACAGGTCCGGCGTCAACCATGGCAATGCGGACGCCCTCTCGCGGAGAGAAGCCCTGTGGTGCCAGGCCGCTCCCCCTCCGGGTCGGAGCTGAGGGGGAGGGTGTGTAGCGCCCGAGTAGACGCGTGCTATGGCGTCATCATAGAGGGGAAATACCTTTCGGCACGCTGGCTCCGCCCCCGCGCCGTGTTGGGAACCCCGGGACTGATTCCACAGCTGACAGGCGTAAACTCAATTACCAAACCATAAAAAGAGCGCTCTCACACAGGTGCGGTGTTGGGAGTAGGAACGAGGTTGGTGTGGGCGAGGATTTAGAGAGAGAGAGAGCGAGCGAGCGAGTGAGCGAGCGAGAGAAAGAGAAAGATAATTCGTTTTTGTTTTTGGATTACTTTTTTTGGCTACTGAACTACGGATTGGACGACAACGACGACACAGGAATAACCCCAGAACGGACAACGACGATGAAATCGGATCACGGACAACCCCACAAAGGGAAAGGTTTGTGGACATTATTGCAATTGCCCGTGACATTTATTGCCAGCCGTGTTTCCCTGCCACGGGAACGGCATTTCCTTATGCGGAGATACTTCCGCATTTCCTTAATAAAACTTGTGTTTATTTTGAACTGTCTCCATTGTCTTCGTTGCATATCGAATAAATTATTGATTATTGGCGGAGTGGAAACCCCACACCCTTGGTTGCGCTACAATATATATATATACAATGGGGGAAATAAGTATTGAATACATCAACATTTTGTCCAGGAAATGTATTTCCAATGAGCCTATTCAAGTGAAAAAAAGACATGTTGAAGCTCGTTTAAAGTTTGCCAAACAACATTTGGACAAGCCAGTGAACTACTGGGAGCATGTACTCTGGTCAGATGAGACCAAAATTGAACTTTTTGGCTGTCACACAACACACCATGTTTGGAGGAGAAATGGCACTGCACATCACCCGAATAACACTATACCAACAGTGAAGTTTGGAGGTGGAAGTATCATGATGTGGGGCTTTTTCTCCTCTCGTGGTACTGGCAGACTTCATATCATTGAAGGAACAATGAATGGAGCCATGTACAGAGAGATTCTTGAGATGAACCTGCTGCCATCCACCAGGATGCTGAGGATGAGACGTGGGTGGACCTTCCAGCAGGACAACGATCCAAAGCAAAGGAAACTCGCAATTGGTTTCAGAGAAAAAAATCAACTTGTTGGAATGGCCCAGTCAATCACCTGACTTAAACACAATTGAACATTTGTGGAAGCATCTGAAGATCCAGATTCACAAGAGGGCCCCCTGCAATCTTCAAGATTTAAAGACAATCTGTGTAGAGGAATGGGCCAAAATCACACTTGAATACTGTGGGTGATTAGTTACTTCATACAGAAAGCGCCTTGAAGCTGTCATTACAAACAAAGGCTTCTCCACTAAGTATTGAATTAATTTCAGTTAGTGTGTTCAATACTTTTTTCCTATGTCATTCCACTTTATTACACAACTTTATTTACATATGGACTTTAATGTTTAGATTTTTTGT
Source organism: Aldrovandia affinis (assembly GCA_029706075.1). Lineage (NCBI taxonomy): Eukaryota > Metazoa > Chordata > Actinopteri > Notacanthiformes > Halosauridae > Aldrovandia > Aldrovandia affinis. The sequence goes on along the minus strand of JAINUG010000013.1, from coordinate 5,727,501 downwards.
CTGGATTTCTTGAGTTAATACCAAAGTCTGGTGCAAATTTCACTTGAATGGCCTCATTGGAAGTAAATTTACTGGGAAAAATGCTGATGTGTTCAATACTTATTTCCCCCATTGTAAATACAAATAACTACCAAAATATAGGAAACTAAATTGCCTTAATAGGGCATTGGGCCACCATGGGCCACTAGAACAGCTTCATTAAGCCTTGGCATAGATTGATTCTGTGTCTGGAACTCTATTGGAGGGTTGCAACACCATTCTTCAACAAGAAATTCCATAATTTGGTGTTTTGTTGATGGTGGTAGAAAATCTCAGGCATCGCTTCATCTCCCATAAGTGTTCAATTGCATTGAGATCTGGTGACTGAGATGGCCTTAGCATATGGTCTACATTGTTTTCATGCTCATCAAACCATTCAGTGACCACTCGTGCTCTGTGGATGGGGGGATTGTTATCCTGGAAGAGATTTATTTTATTTTATTTTATTTTGGCAGTTACTTATACAGTATATTGTATGTATATATATATATGTTTGTGGTTAGAACTTGTGGATATATGTGATGCAATCTACTTGTACTCTATAATGATACATGTATTCATTGTGAAGCTGGCATATCTATATATATATTATATATACATACGCATACACATGCAGACATGTACTAGCCTATTCCCTCTCTTCTACCACACTGACATTTAAATAACAGCTGCAGCCGGTGTGAAAATGATGGAGAATGACATTCATCTTTTCCTGTCAATTGGCAGGAACAGCACAACACGGTAGGTCAGTGCGCTAAAGTGGGTTTATTCTGGCGGGAAATGGCTATTTGTGTAGCTTGAAATGGAGTGGTTCTTTCCAGCGTTTTCTCTGCCCTCAAGGCAAGTACAACCTTCAAGAAAAAAATGATAGAAGAAAAAGCTATTAAAAAGAGGTGAAGAAAAGATTTGGATAGAAAGAATGAGAAATGGAAAGGTAAAGATTATGAATGAGAAACTGTTTTCCTTTTTTGAAAATTTTGAAATATGTTGGGGGTTTTTTAAGGAAAATGCTGGTCAGAATGTTTCAGTAATGCAGATGTCCTATTTGGTGTACCAATAAAGTTGATTGATTTGAGCAGTAAGGGGCTTTAGGGAATATATCACAATGATCAAAGATAAATGATTATAGCTGCTTCTGCTTGTTTGTGTTGTTTGATACCTATGATGTGATACATGTGTGTTTAAAAGTTGTGATTTCATATGCCTTTACAGCTTTGAAGGACCTTTCCCCCGCAGAACACAGCAGTCATTCACCAGGGCTACAGGAAGACTCTCATTCTGAATGTCTGTTCACACTCGGCCTGCAGATCACATATTGTTCTGAATGTGCAACATTACAGATGTATGTGGTTGAAGGTGTACGATTGTTGATTTATTTTTTATTTTGTTGAGTTACAAAACTTGTTGAGCAATGGAATTACTGAGAAATACATAGCAAACTACTGTGAAACAGTGTCTTTTGAGACCTTTTGACCTGAATTTACATGTATTAAGATGAACAGAGAGGCAAATAAATCAAATAAGCACTGAGTTGCTCACCAACACAGCAAAAAGGCCCAACTAAATTAGCTAAATGAAAAGCAGACAAGTATGCTCTCAAAAATATTTGCATATTATTGTATTATTATGTCTTCTTCAAATTGCAAAATGTAGCATTTCTTGGAAAACAATACTTGTTCAGTGAAATAATCATATGTCCATAGTATAAACCCCCCAGTGCTGCTGTTTTTCATTCACCTTCAATTGTGTTTGTGTTGAAGGATCACCTTCTAAAGCTAAATTGGGAAAGTCTCTAAAATAAAGGATTAGGAGAATAAATTGGTATAGAACGTCTCGATCTGATACCCCTTTTTATTTCTGAAAAGGTGCACTTTTTAATAATAATAATAATAATAAAAAGCTTTATTTGTATAGCACCTTTCATACAGAGAATGCAGCTCAAAGTGCTTTGACATTTCAGCACAGTACAACAAATAAAATAAACATGATAAAATACATGGTAAAATAAACAAGAAGGAAAACATGATAATGAATAAAAGACGATATAATAATTAAAAAGAATAAAAGAATAAAATTAATATTAACAGTACTAATTAAAAGCTAGATTAAAAAGGTATGTTTTCAGTTGCCGTTTAAAGATGTCCACTGAGCCTACCTCTCTAATATTTTTTGGTACGGTGTTCCACAGTTTAGGCGCATAATGTACAAAGGCAGCTTCCCCAATTTTATTTGGTGGAACTTTTGGAATGCTTAAGAGGCCTGCCATAGAGGACCTAAGGGCTCGTGAAGGGACATAACACGATAGGGAATCAGTGATATATGAAGGTGATAGACCATTTAAGGCTTTATATACAAGTAAAATAACTTTAAAATCAATCCTAAAAGATACAGGTAGCCAGTGCAGTGTAGCTAAAACAGGGGTAATATGTTCTCTTTTCCTTGTTTTTGTTAAAAGTCTAGCCGCAGAGTTCTGAATTAGCTGTAATTTGTCTATTGACTTTTTTGGAAGACCAGTGAAAAGAGCATTACAGTAATCCAGCCTACTTGAAATAAAAGCATGGATTAACTTCTCAGCATCCTGTTGAGTTAGAAACGGTCGTACTTTGGCTACATTTCTTAAGTGGAAGAATGATGTTTTGATCACTTTATTTATGTGGGTCTTAAAACTTAAATCAGAATCTAAAATTACACCTAAACTTGTTACTTCTGTTTTATTCTGATGGGCCAGGTTTCCTAACCTATTGTAAAGTGCATCCCTTTTAACTTTGGGGCCAACTAGGAGTATTTCCGTCTTACTTAAAAAATTATTGCTCATCCATTGATTAATTGCAGACAGACAGGTAGTCAGGGAGTATAAGGCATTAACATCATTTGGCTCGACAGAAATGTATAATTGTGTGTCATCAGCATAGCTATGGAAATTAACATTGTGGTCTCTGATGATATTACCTAATGGTAACATATACAATGAAAAGAGAAGAGGACCAAGGCAGCTTCCTTGCGCAACACCAAAAGATACGTCATATTTCTCTGGCTTGAATGTGTGTAAATTGACTGAAATTGTACTTCTTCATTGTAAAAAATATATACAGTGGGGAAAATAAGTATTTCACCCCCTGCTGATTTTGTGAGTTTGCCCCCTTACAAAGAAAGGAACGGTCTATAATTTTCATGGTAGGTTCATCTTAACAGTGAGAGACAGAATATTTAAAAAAATCCCAGAAAATCCCATTATATGAATATGTGTTTTATTGAGGAAAATAAGTATTTCACCCCCTAGCAAAACATGACTCAGTACTTGGTGGAGAAACCCTTGTTGGCAAGCACAGCGGTCAGACGTTTCTTGTAGTTGGTCACCAAGTTTGCGCAGATCCCAGGAGGGATTTTGGCCCACTCCTCTTTGCAGATCTTCTCCAAATCCTTAGGGTTTGTAGGTTGTCGCTTGGCAACTCGAAGCTTCAGCTCCCTCCACAGATTCTCTATAGGATTAAGGTCCGGAAACTGACTAGGCCACTCCATGACCTTAATGTGCTTCTTCTTGAGCCACTCCTTTGTTGCCTTAGCCGTATGCTTTGGGTCATTGTCATGCTGGAACACCCATCCACGACCCATTTTCAGTGTCCTGGCTGAGGGAAGGAGGTTCTCACCCAAGATTTCCCGGTACATGGCCCCATTCATCCTCCCCTCGATCCGGTGAAGTCGTCCTGTCCCCTTAGCAGAGAAACAGCCCCAAAGCATAATGTTTCCACCGCCATGCTTGACGGTGGGGATGGTGTTCTTGGGGTCCAAGGCAGCTTTTTTCTTCCTCCAAACACGGCGAATCGACTTGATGCCAAAGAGCTCGATTTTAGTCTCATCTGACCACAGCACTTTCTCCCAAGCCTCCTCTGAATCATCCAGGTGCTCATTGGCAAACTTCAGACGGGCCTGTACATGTGCCTTCTTGAGCAGGGGGACCTTGCGGGCACTACAGGATTTCAATCCATTACGGCGTAGTGTGTTACCAATGGTCATCTTGGTGACTGTGGTCCCAGCTGCCTTGAGATCATCAACAAGCTCCAGCCATGTAGTTCTGGGTTGTTCCCTCACCTTTCTCATGATCAGGTTCACTCCACGAGGTGAGATCTTGCGTGGAGCCCCAGACCGAGGGAGATTGATGGTCAATTGGTGTTTCTTCCATTTTCTAATTATCGCACCAACAGTTGACTCCTTCTCACCAAGCTGCTTGCCAATGGTCTTGTAGCCCATTCCAGTCTTGTGCAGGTCTACAATTTTGTCCCTGATGTCCTTAGACAATTCTTTGGTCTTGCCCATTGTGGAGAGGTTGGAATCTGATTCATTGATTGATGTACTGAGGTAACGAGTACTTAATTAGGAGTACTAATTAAGTAAGAGGACTAATCTGTGTGCCTCCTGGTCACATAACCGGTCTGTGGGAGCCAGAATTCTTGCTGGTTGGTAAGGGGTGAAATACTTATTTTCCTCAATAAAACACAAATAAATGTTTAAAATTCATATAATGTGATTTTCTGGGATTTTTTATATATATTCTGTCTCTCACTGTTAAGATGAACCTACCATGAAAATGATAGACCGTTCCTTTCTTTGTAAGGGGGCAAACTCACAAAATCAGCAGGGGGTGAAATACTTATTTTCCCCACTGTATGTAAGGAATAATCCATGACAAGCCATGCCTTCTCAGGATATATATGTGCACCATGGTTGGTTATGCTCATCAAACCATTCAGTGACCACTCGCGCCCTGTGGATGGATGCATTGTCATCCTGGAAGAGACCACTCCCATCAGGATAGAAATGCTTCACCATAAGATGAAGGTGATCACTCAGAATGGCTTTGTATTTATTGCCATTTACCTTTCCCTCTAAGGGGGTGAATGGACCTAAACTATGCCAAGAAAATTAACCCTACACCATAACAGAGCAGCCAGAACCCTTCATTTACTCACGTGTTTCCTTTATTTTGGCAGTTACCTGTATATATACACAAGGGGTAGAGAAAATAATGGAAACACCAAGCGAATGAATCACATGTTTCATATTAATGACAAGACTAATTACCAATATATTTCTGCTATAAAAGATGTTTTAAAATCATCAATTTAATATGTGAGTTTCTACAGCAACATGAGAGATCTAACAGATTTTGAAAGAGGTCAAATAGCTGGTGCCAGAATTACAGGTGCGTCAGTCACAGAAACTGCAAAATTACTTAATGTGTCAAGCGGAACAGTGACACATGACATGAAATCATGACACCAAACAAGGAAAAACTGCATCAGGAAAGAAGAACAGTTGACAGTTAAAACTCACTGACAGGGATAGATGGACACTTAGCAGGGTAGCTGCTAAAAACCAATCAACAACAGCCTCAAAAATGACCATAGAACTGAATCTTTACCTCACCTCTGTGACTCAGTCCCTACAAAAACTGTTCATTGTGAGCTCATTGGGTCCGATTATTACTTTGCGTGGTAGAATTATGGCCAAGGAATACAAAGCCGTTTTAGGCAACCAGGTGTACAAAGACGATAATGCCCGCATACACACTGCTAAATGGATTCAATGTTCTGGAACGCAGAGTGCGGAGTAGATTTCCACCTCCTTCATCTCTTAAAGAACTGGAGGCTTTCCTTCTTATAGAATGGTCCAATATCCCACAAGAAACAGTTCAAACCATGCATAAGAGCATTCCATCCCTAAGGATTGAAGCTGTTCTGAAGGCAAAGGATGGCCTAACTCCTTATTAGTTAATAAATATTTGTATATTGTTTGGTGTTCCCATTATTTTGTCTACCCCATCTGTGTGTGTGTGTGTGTGTGTGTGTGTGTGTGTGTGTGTGTGTGTGTGTGTGTGTGTGTGTGTATATATATATATATATTGTGGAAAATTGCTGCCTGCCTCTTTAATTCTTGGGAGCCACTGGAGAGGGAATAACTACATTTCCCAGCAGCCCGCAGTCCCTGAACGAGGTCAAGCGATTGAGACTACGGACAGCTGAAGGCCATTTGGAGGCCTATTCAAAGGACTTGTTCCAGCCACACTGGAAGGGAGTAGGTTGGTGGTTGAAGAGAAGTGTTTTGGATAGAAGTGTTTTGGATTGCTGATTATGTTTGGATTATTTGAAGACTGATTTATGGACTGCCCCAGGAACTGAACTGGATTTGTGGACTGGATTACAGATAACGACGACGAGATAAGGATTGTGGACTTTGTGTGTTTTTTTTACTTTGTGTTTTGTCAAGATTTGGTTAATAAACCATTGTTTTGTTTGTATCTTTATCTGCCTACACCCCCTGCAAAGGTCCGTGCATGTTGCCCAACCCCAGGGTACACCACAATATATATATATATACTGTATATATATCAGTGGTGGGCCGTCAGGGCCTGCAAGGCCTTCTCTGCTGGCCTAAAAATATCTGAATCACAGACTGATGTTAATTATATTTTGTCCATGAATACTTATTAAATAATTCCAAATGGTCTGTCCGCTTCCTTTCATAGCTTTTCCCCTGGTTGAGCTGCTTCCAGACGTATATTTTTATATTAAAGCATTTAACCAATCACATTTCAGCCATCATTTGTTGCCAGGGTCAAATAAATCTGCCTGGAGGCCTTCACAATCAGTTCTGAAGGCCCTGTAGCATAAAATAAGTGTTGATCAAACTGTTGCTTCAACCAATCAAATTTTGAGTTGGAGACACCTTCTAGAAGGCCTAGGTACGTCAGCGTATTCACACCCTTTGATTGGATAGTCAGAGAGTGTCTGACTATGATGTAATGTGATTGGTTAAATGCTTTAATATGAAAATACACGTCTGGAAGCAGCGCAGCCAGGGGAAGTCTGTGATTCAGACATTTGAGCGGACATTTTCAGCCCTAAAGCGAATTAAAACTTATACCAGAAATACATCAGGGCAGGCTTGACTTTCAGCATTAGCTTCGATGGCGATAGAAAGGACTTCTTGATGGAACTGAAACACACGGATAATCTGTACGACAGAGTAATTGAACTCTTTTTGAGGAAAGAAAGGAGGATGGATTTTGTGTACAAATAATAAGGATTTTTGTTGAGTAAAATGTTGCAATTTTATGAGGTAAATAATATTGCAATTTTATGAGGTTATTATTTTTGATGTTTTTTTATGTCCTGTTCGTTATTCTTTATTCTGTTTTGCAGCTGTAGCACCCCCTGTCTGTTATGTTCTGAGTGTCGGTTCTGTTGGTTTTTGTACTTTGTTTATTTTTCATCAGTCCTGATTTAGATTTAGTTATTCTTTATTCTGTTTTGCATTTCCCAGCAGGCCACAGTCACACCTGAGCCAAGTGAAAGTGAGCTGGACTAACAACCAGCTGAAAGCCATTTTGAGGCCTATTTAAAGGGCTGATTCCCATCACACTGGGAGAGGAGTAGGAACGTGTTTTGGAAGGAGTTGCTGTGTTTGTTTGGAGAGCGAATACCTGTGAAGTCGTTTGACCAGCCAGGTTTTGGAAAGAGAGTGTTGGAGTGTGTTTTTGTGTGTGTTTGGAATTGGATTGCTTTGGATTTTGACTACGGACTGGATTGCGGAACTGACTTGGATAACGGAATTGGATTGGACATTGACAATGATAAGGATTGCGGACTTTGTGTGTGTTTGTATTCCCCTGAAGACCCCACCCTTTGTTTTGTGTTTGTCAGTAGTAGTTTAATAAATTATCATTTTGTTTATATTACTGCCTCCTCTGTGTTCTTAAACTTGCCTACGCCCTCTGCAAGGTCCGTGAGTGTCGCCCAACCCCTGGGGACACCACAATATATATATATATATATTGTGGCAGATGGCCAGGGGAGGTACGGGGAGTGATCATAGAAGGGAGATACATGATGACATGCTGGCTCCACCCCCAAGCCTTAAATGGAGTTCCAGATAAAACAACGCACCAGAAATTAGTTAATGAAGACACGGAGTTAAAAGAGAAGACCGCTAATCTATCTGGTTGCAGAGTACCGTATGGGAAAAAACGCTTGGAGAGGAAGTGAGAGAGAGAACAGTAGTTGTATTGGATTTATCATTTTGACCCAGACTGACTGATTACCCTGATTGTTAACAAATTGTTTTGTATGAGAACGTGGTTGTGTATGGAAACTTGGAAAACGGACAAAGACTACGGGTACGGATTTTGGATTTGGATTGTTTCCCTTATTTTTTATTTTTTACCCCAATAAACTCCTGTTATCTCCAGTTGAAATTCTTGTGTTGTGTTTTGTTAGTGAACTTTGTCACATGGGAACCCCACACCCCCGTCCCCGCTACAATATATATATATATATATATATATATATATATATATATATAGAGAGAGAGAGAGAGAGAGAGAGATGATATTACCCCTACCTAAACAGAATAGGGATAACATTTGCATTTTTTGGGCTATTGTTATACAATTTAGTAAAGACCAGTGTTGCCTTCCCTTCATCAAACACCAGAGGAGGGTGATGTGTGCCAATAACATTCACAGTGACACAAAATGGCTGCAAGCTTGGACAGACATAGAGTGGTTCTCTGTGGCTCAGTTGGTAGAGCACAGCGTTGGCAACGCTTAGGTTGTGGGTTCAATCCCCACTGGGGCCACATATACTGAAAATGTATGCATTCACTACTGTAAGTCGCTTTGGATAAAAGCGTCTGCTAAATGGTGTATATTATTATATTATATTAGAATATTTATGGGTTTTTCCTGTGTGCCCTACAAAGGCTATGAATGGGGAGAGCAATTTCAGAGGAGAGAGGAAGTCTTTCTCTCCAGCACTTACATGGACCGATTGTATCTCCAGCACAATTAAGCCTCCCTAATTAGGGTGTGGACCATTTCCGATGACTGCAGTGTTTGTTTGAGACTCTTGGCTGTGGGGGATCAACACAGTGTTTTATTTATGTTTCTGGCAAGTATTTGGTGGCTGGTAATAGAGCAGAACCATCAGGAGGCAGATCTGAAGTAACCCCTCTGGGGTGGGGGAGGCAGCCAGATTTAACCAGCTGTTTTCCAAAATCAGCTTTGTATGTAAGTGGTCAGTACTCTGGAACGTTTGTTCTCTAAGTTAGTCTGCTTCTCCTAGTTCTAGTTCTCAAATTCAACTGTTTAAACAGATTATATTATATATATTGTGGCATCCCAAGGGGCAGAACGAGGAAATGGCGGCCGGCCCTTTCATTCTTGGGAGCCACTGGAGAGGGAAAAACATATTTTCCCAGCAGCCCAGAGTCCCACACCTGAACGAAGTTAAGTGATTGGGACTACGGACAGTTGAAGACTATTCAGAGGCCTATTTAAGGGACTGACTCCTATCACACTAGGAAGGAGTAGGTTGGTGTGTTGGAGAGTGGTGAGTGTTTTGGAGAGAGTTGTGGGATTGCTGTTTGGATAGTTTTTTTTGGATTGGATTGGATTGGATTGGATTGAATTGTTCTGAGGACCCTGTTTTGTGTACTGATTTTTGGACTGTGTGAGGAAATCGGCTTGGATGTGGATTGGATTACGGACAATGACAAATTTAAGGATTGTGGACTGTGTGTGTTTTGAACTCCCCCTTGAATACCCCAACCTTTTTATGTTTGTCAAGATTTGGTTAAACTATTGTTTTGTTTGTATTACTGCCTTCTCTGGGTTATTTAACTGCTTACGCCCTCTGCAAAGGGGTCTGTGCATGTCGACCCAACCCCAAGAGACCCCACAATAAATATATATATATATATATATTAAACATTGTGGGGAAATATGGCCAACCTTAAAGAATACATTTGGACACTACTATATGCTGTTAAATCACCTGTAAAAGGGTTTTCCGTTGGATTAAGTTGATTTTGTTCTTATTCCGAGAATGGCAAGAGGAGACGAACGGAGAGGCAGGTGTGTAGCTGAAGGCGTGCCCCTCCCAAGAATCTACTCACATTGCTTGTATCGGCTCTGACCTGCAATTCTGCAGCTCTGACTGTGTAGGCCACAGGTTCAGCACAAAATAAAAGGATAACAAAGATCTATGATACAATTCAGAGCAATTAAATCTGCAATCTTGTGTCTACTCATTCAAAATAGTTTTTTTTATTATTATTTTTTACAATTTTTCTATGGGTGTACAAACAGTTGTGAAGCAGACTGATTTGAGATTCCCACAGTGCTCTGTATTAGCTGAATGTTGCAACTAACAGTGTATCGATGAGCTGGGTGAGCGGCGTCTGTTCATTTATCCATATTCTTATCCATCCAATCACAAGGAGGCGTTGCCCTCCCACTCTAAGACCTGTTCAATCACGGCTTTCATAAATAGCTTCCCTGTAGCCTAAAACCGCAGTCAGGAAAAACAGCATGCGCCTCATACCTCTCCAAAAGCCGTCTTGTGCCATTCAGGGAGGCCACCTTTTCCAATGAAAACAAGTTGGACTTTCCATAGGAGTTCATTTGTGCAGTTTTAGAGTGAATCGTCAGTGTTTTCTGAGATTCTGGCAAAAGTAACAGCACAATGGCTAGCCGTTTGTGAATTTGACTTCTTGCATCTTTTTGTACAACTGACTGATCTAAAGAAACTCATCTTTGACACTGTCCCAAATTATGCCTGACTGCACTTTCAGACCTCCTCACCTGAGCAATTCTTACAGGTTTCAGAGACTTGAGAACCAGAGGTAGCATGTTCCACGTTTGTGCCTAAAATCACAGAGCAAAATCAATCACGTTAAATAGTGAGTTGGAAGTCATTGGCACACAGAAATAGGATTAGAATTTTAAGCATTTACAGTAGGCTTCATCCTTGGGAGTCTGTAATTGTGTGTTGCTGGTGCACAGCCACCGTTTCAATAGGTTGCCATCTAATTTGCATAGAAGTCTCTTCCATTTAAACCCCCAGCTCAGAGCTATTTCATGTGTCATGAAGTCTGTCATACTTTGTATTACCTTCAAATTCAGATCAATACAATTTAAAGAATAATTTCAAACTGCTGTGAAATTGGAGTCCTGCTTCTAATACACACAAGACAAGTTAGGTATAAAATCTGGTATGGATCAAGGTACCGTTCAGGACGAGTCTTGTGTCAGTCATCCCTCATCAGTGCCCCCCTGTAATGATACCAACCAGAGTATAATTCCTGTTTTGTGAGTCGAGAGGCAGGAAAACAACCGTCCTACACCTTTCCGAGTCTGTGTAATTGGTCAAGTTCACACTGAAAGTGTTGTGTTCTCTGCCATGCCTTTTAACAGGCTGGTAATTATCTTAATGCACTTATGCATAATAAAGCATAAAATCTGAATGGATGTAAAATATGACCCTGTGAGTCGAGCTCTCAGACCAGACCTCTTAAAATTCTGCAGAAAATACATATGCAAGTGGTTGAATTGCAGCAGTCCCTCTGGTAATGGATTCTTTCTCATGAGAGTTCAGTTGTGTCTCTGCGTTTGTTTGTATTGATGGCAGTCTGTCTTTACAATCAGTATTATGTGTGATCCTTTTGTGGGAGGACGGCATCATTGAAGCAGATTATTATACAATTTTACCAGAGCATTTTCACACTGTATTGTGCGGTCCAATATATTGACCCCACCCAAATTTGAATGCCAGCTATTTCATATATAATAATAATATATGTCATTTAGCATATGCTTTTATCCAAAACAACTTACAGTAGTGAATGCATACATTTTTCAGTATATATGGCCCCAATTGGAATCGAACCCACAACCTAGACGTTATCAACACCATGGTCTACCTACTGAGCCACACAGAACCACTTTAGGAACAGGCCTGCTATGGGTGGGTTTGTATTAAGGCTGGGGTGATCACCCATTTTGGATTTATCAGTACATTGACCAGAAATTGTTGATAAATATTGTTAACACCCAAGTTTTAAGTCAAACTCATCAGTATGGGTGAGACATTGCAGTCCAATTTACATTCTAGGTTTTCCTTTTCATCAGACGGGACAGCAAATTGTTTGTAATTATTTCATGAGGGCTTATGCAGTCACTCTTTTTTATAAAAAGGTTATGTAATGTTACGGCAACTAGCTACAGCTGGAACTCAAGGATATGAATGCATTCGGAATAGATTTACTGATTTGAATTGTGTGAATAAATGTGTGGTTACAATGGAGAGGTAGTCGCTTCTTTTGACTGTACATTAGTATAAGATCACATTATGCTTATACTAGTGTACTACTAGCAGACCAAATAACGCAGACCGACTGGCTAATGCAGTTGTTAATCTGGCTAGCTAGCCAGCTCTACTTTTCTTGCACCCTATGGGTTTCACTTGACCCACTACAAATACATAAATGAAAGGATAATAAAGATTTCTCATTTCTATCAACAGACAAAATCAAGTTATTTTAAACTTCATGCAATCTGTGTATTTGCAAACTAGAAAGTTGGCTGGCTTTCTACTTTTTAACACTAATATGTTTTTTAACAGATGTAGCTAGTAGTTGGTAAATAGTTGGTAAGTTTGCAAATGATGCTGAAAAGGACTCGGATGTATGCAACTTCCAGAGTGTTTTGTGTGCAGCAGAATGTCTATTTTGAAAATAATTGATGATACAGATATTGATATGGCAGCTCACTTATCAATAACAGGAGGTTATAAATAACTATCAATCAACTTCATTTATATCATTGGTGTGACCTGTCCTTATGTGGCTCTCTATGGCTCAATGTGGCTCTCTGTGGCTCAGTTGGTAGAGCACAGTGTTGGTAACGCTTAGGTTGTGGGTTCAATCCCTACTGGGGCCACATATACTGAAAAATGTATGCATTCACTACTGTAAGTCGCTTTGGATAAAAGCGTCTGCTAAATGGCGTATATTATATTATATTATATTATATTAGATAGGAATACACTCTATATCCAAGCTGCAGCTGAGATACACAGCACGTCGTTCAATGACTGGGTACTTTTAAAATACCCCAATTTAACTCTCTCTAGCCACTTGTGTGAATGAGATGTGGATAATTTCCCCCCTTTTTAGGCTGCGTTCAGTATGCCTTGCCGCACTGTGCCCCAGGAACAAAGCATTTTGTCAGGAGCATCCTTCAAAAGCCCATCTATCGCACCCACTTCCAAGACACCCGCTCTGCCAAGCACACCCATCCCCCTCACCCTCTGTAAATGATTATTCATTTTGAGTCTGTCAAGACCAGGATGAACTTGTCAGATAGAACTCATCCCATATTGTGGCTATGAATTTTAATTATGGCAGGACACTAAAAAGAAGCCATTCCATAAAAGCAGCACACAATGAAGGGAGAGAACTGTACCCACCGACAGAATAAGTAGTCTGGACAATCAAGCCCTGCAAAGTGATACTCCGCTCACCTATGCCACTTTTGTAAAATTCCTGTGGCACTCAGGGAGGCAAAATAGGCATTTGCATTAATGGGAAATTAGCAGGGAGGGCTAGGATCATAGATGTCAAAATAAAAGCATTTACTCTTGTAAAGTTGGGTTTGGTCAGCAGCCAATTTTTGCTTGTTCACAGAACAACAACTTGGCCATTAGTGAGAACGATATAATTGATTTATTGGTAAATCTGTTAATCAGTTGTAAAAAAGCATTGCCTGTGGTTGAGTACAAGCTTCACCCTGATGCTGGCCCATAATAGAAGGATACAAGGTTCCAATAGGAGTTTAGGGGAAGGTGAAAGACAGAAGGATGGATTTGATGAGCTAGTCATCCCCTTACTAGAGCAGAGTCATTTATGACATTAATCTGCTGCACACTCTATGCCAGCCATCACAATAAAAAGTACCTCAATTGCAAGTCATCCAGCCAACGCATTAAACATTACAGTGAGATAGTGGAGCTTTGTGATTTGTCCAATTTTTTATAGTATGAAGGCCAGTGGCGTATCTCAAATGGGGAATAAGAGATGTGCTATCTCCCGTATGAGTTTATAAAATACTAAAGTATATTTTCGATTTTAGTGATTCGTTGTAAAAAGGTCAGAAAAGTAAAGATGTGGATGTGGCAAAAGGAAAATAATAAACAGTTGGGCAACACTGCCTCCATATAGTATTTAAAGTATATACTGTACATCAGATCAATTATTTTTGTGAGCATTTATGTAATAAAAGGATGGGAATATGCACTCTATTTATCAAGGATGTCATAACTTAACAATCAGTAGCACACTATTTTTATGTGAACAGTTTCCCTCAATGTTTGAAGGAAAGGACAACATTTTTTATATAAAACACTTCTAAGCTAAATGTTTCTGTCAAAAACCCATCTAATGGTGGTCGATCATATTCTAGCTTGTAATGAGGGCTAATGATCCCAGATCAGAAGAGGAGTGGACTTTTGTCTTAATTCTTTGTCAATCTATATCCAGATCGAGGGGCACAGATCTCACCAAACAGTTGTACCATGTGCAATGGTCACCGTGAAGATGACTGAGTGTGTAGGAGTTCTCTTCATATTTGATGCACAGGCATGTCTCCTCTTTCAGGATCAGACAATGTGCAGTACAGCCTGTCAAACAGTTATGAGGATCTTGTGGAATACAACATATGACACTGCATGGAATGTTCACACAACAACAAAATATAACAATACATGGAAAATTCATAGAACAATTCATATGACACCACATGGAATCCATATGATGCGGTGTGGAATATTCTAAGAAGATGTGGCACATGAAAGGTTCATAGAATGTAACCGATAACATTTCGTGGGTCCACATCTTTCATCCAGTCTTTTGTTGCACACCAATTTTCATTCAATTGTATGCACCTTCACTCAGTTCATCATTGCCCAAAAATGCATTTATTATTTTTCTTTCTTCTGCTCTTTCTGCTTCACTCTTCACATCTTTTAAACGCTCCATTTAGAGATGGGTTTTAAAGCCGGCGATGGATGGAGTCTGTGTGCCCGCTTCAAAAACTGTTGCCGTGGCAACCAGGTAAATTGGAAATGAACAGAAGGGAGGGATTTTTAAAAGATAAGATACATTTGTATTACACTGAATTAGAATTGAGAGGCATGGTGGGCTGTCATGATAAATGCTAAAAGCTCATGATAATGTCCATCAGCTGCAGAAAATACTTTATTTTAAAAACAATGAATTTGTTTATTTGTGTTTCAGATAGCTTAATAAGTAGTATACAAGTAAAATACATTCCAGGTGAGATAGATAACACAGATCAAGACATGTCTGAATGTACATATGGAAACATAAGAGGATCGTGTACTGAAAATCCCAGCTGAGACATCACTACTACTGTAATCTTGAGCTAGACACTTCACTTTATTGGCTCTAGGCACAATGCAGTTGTGGATAAATAAATAGCATAGAATGAACCCTACCATTTGATACAACAGTAGTTTAATGGAAGGATTCGGTTTTTAGCGCATTATTTGTGTTCCTATGAAAACTATTAACATTACATTTAATCCTACACAGATTGTTACACATTGGTATCTGCCTTTAAGTATGGCAGCATCCTGCAGATTGTTGTAGTTTTTGTTTAATATTTTCTGTGTGCCAGCCAGTCTTTACAACAGGATATAATATTTCACATGCTCAGAATAAAACATCAGTGATGGAAGGGCCTATGCAGTACGGTTATTAATCATTGACAACCATCGATTACTGGATGTAATCTCTGAGTTTACTGCACAGATTGCAAATCGTGTCTTCTGGTAGCTGTATTCATCTGTCTGCATAATTCAACAATCACATAGTATAGTGCTCGGTTATACTACAAATTAAATAATCTGTATATGCACAGGTGTCCAATACTGTTGGAAAAAACAAACAAAAATGTCCAAAATGCTTGAGGGTGATCCCTAACAATTATTTTCAATGTGAACACTAAAAATAATCTGTTAACATGCTGAATTAAGAGATAAGTAAATATGTGTAACTTATGTCAGTGCACAATTACTTCAAAAGATCTTTAATGTGTTTTCATGGATTGACCATTTGGGTAAGCTCAGTACCCAACACCACTAAAGTTCCCTTTCTGGCCAGATTGAGTATTCTGGCACCTGTTACAATAGGGTGTCTCTTGGCATTTTTAAGGTAGACATATTAGACAGTGATTCACCACCACCTGTGCTTCCGGAGTGTTCGTTCCTTCAACCAACACCATAGAAATAAGATCCGATGAAAAACACATTCTGTATATAGGGCAACATGCGGTGCTGGAATGTCTGGTCACTAAGAATTACCCAGTGGAAGTTTGATTGCGCAACTGTCACACGCCACGTGAAAATCCCTGGATGGGAACAGAGCAGTCTGGAGACGGAGTGGAGTTTGCCAGTCTACGGACCGGATTATTATATATTTTTTATGTCTCTCCCCCCAGACATGGGACAGAGACAGTGGAAGAGCAGGTTAACACAAGACAAACACAAAATCTTCACCCTACTCGCCGCGAAGCTTTCAGGTAAAAACAACAAACTAAAACAAGCTAAAATAATCAAAACTTACGGGACTCCACATCTTCACATACACCGCACCTCTTCATCCAGAGTTCCCCTGGAACCTCCCCAGGCACACACATATCCAGTGACTTTAAGTGCTTCCCAAACCCATGCACACAGACACGCAAACTTTGCAGTCCGAGTTCTCCTTTTCTCCAAACATACCGAGACCCTCGTCACTCCTCACAGTGAGAGTTCTCTGGCAACCAGCCCCGAGACACTCTCCACTCTTTCAGTGAGTATTCCTGGGCCATTGTCCAGAGACACTCTCCAATGCCCGAGCGCGAGTTCTCTTCCAATCACACCGAGGGCGAGAGACAGACCCTCTTTCAGGGCAGTCTTTCCCACTCACACAGGAAGCACTCTACTCAGTCACTTTCGACAAACGCACACAGAACTCAACATATATTCCACAGACTCCGCCTCCCAGAAGCTTGGATTACAGACACGCGCCACCATGCCCAACAGAGCCACAATCCACAATCCACAATCCACAATCCACAATCCACAATCCACAATCCACAATCCACAATCCACAATCCACAATCCACAATCCACAATCCACAATCATACGTAACGACTAACTCTCAAGATGCACACATCAATGACAACCAACCACACATGCAAAAGGACAAGACTAACTGATCCCCCACTTGCCCCACCTGCTCTTAAATAGGCTTACTTTCTGCCTGGCTCAGGTGGGGCTTGTGAGGCAATCACCCAATCACAATCACTCAACACCAAACAATTCACATTCTCACACACAAACCCAATCAGTCCATTGACTTCCAATCAATTTCCTGATTGACACCAATTAAATAATAATTAAATCAATTATGGCCTTTGGAGCAACCTTCCGGGCGACAGTTCACTCTCACACCCTGTGAGAGTGCCAAACCTGCCCCCGGAAAGTCTCCCTGCTCCAAAGGCCTCCACAACATGTAAAAACACAGACAACCATGCCACTCCCACGTGGCCGAGACCGACGCCCTCCACAGCAACTATTTGAAAATATGATGGAAAAAGTAAGCTATATCATTATGTAACAGTTAACAGGAATGCATATGTGATCTCCAAAATTAGATAGGTCTACTTAAAAAGTGTATTAGAGTGGAAAATAATTTAGGTAGAGCCTAAATGCACTAAAATCACAGTGCATAATGGAATGCCATAGCCTATAACAGTATCACCATATGACAGGCTATATCTAATGTATAATATGCATTTCATCAGACAGAACAGGCAGGCCTATTCACTTGTGCCAGTAGGCCCTGGTAACATGCATTTTATGGCCAGATACATTCTATAGATAAACATGCTATGGCCCCAGAAACAGGAAGTGCTATCTAGTCCTATCAAGCTGACTACTTCAAAATGTCTAATGCAGGCACAGATCATTCTGGTACCTGCGCCTTCTAGGAGTTGTATAACCTTATGGGTCAAACCTATACCGTGCTGGAAGGGAAGGTCATGTATGTTGCATCATCACGTTGCACCACCTGTGAAATATGAAAGTAGCAAAAGTTTGTTTGCCTGCATGTGTTGCAAGACATGTCACCCGTTACAGTAGTGACAGGAATATTATGGTAACAAATAAGCATTAGACAGTAGTCCTCATTTGTTAAACTGACCCTTGCGGCATTTCTGTTATTCTGGGAAACAATACAAAATAAAACTCCTGATAACACCAATATATTTTGTTGGATAAATAAATAGCACAATGAAAACACTTGTGGCAGAGAGACCTTTGATGGGGAGTATTATCTTACAGCCTCTTGGATCGCTGTGCCCACTCAGGATTTATTTTTATGAGCCTTCTAGTTGGTGGAGCAGGGTGCCAAAGTACTTGCAGGGAAGGACATAGCTCAAACTCCAAGTATGTTTCCACAGCGCATCCATCAATGTCTGCCTGACAGCTGCCTTGAGCACGCTGGACCATGCTTATGCGCTAGGGTCGGCCTACTCAAAGTGACCCAGAGAGATTTGCTGTTGAATGCGTACCAAACATTTTAATGAGTATATCATTGACCTACATGACAGAGAGCCTAAGTTAGGATTTAAAAATGGTAATTAAATCGGTTTGGGATCATGCTGTCGTCATTTTCCTCGGATTTAGACATGTATATCGGTAACTAAGTGAGTGATAGCTATTTGCTTGTTTGTAAGTGAAGAATGATGTGTGAAATGTTATGGTGAGATTCTGCTCATTTGATGCACACACTGAAGATGTTCAGCTCGTAGAGACATATAGAAGACTAAAGGGAAAAGCAGTGTTGCTTGCCTCACGGTAACCGAGACAGATAATTAAAGGTCTGTTGATCCATGTTATTCTTTATCAATTCTCTACACAGTATACCCGTTCACGTTTTATTTGAAATCGATATATGTAACACAGTAACGTTAGGCCTAACGGTGGTTTTATTAACCACAAAGACACACTTTATTTGACCTGATTTTATTCAGTTGATCGCTTTCCGTTGTATTTGCGTCTCAGCTGGAAGGATTCTATATTCAGCTCAATCAAATAATCACATCGAAAGTAGATGACTTTTTTACTCTTCAAATTTCTAGAAAGTATGAATTACAAGCTTCCTAAAATATCAAGTATTTCATAAAGTGTTTAATTGATGTGCATCACTCAGTGTGTTTCAGTGATATTATTTTTTCTGCAATGACAATGTGTATAATTTACTACCACGTATCAATCTAAACACGTCTAGTCTCGCTATAATAAAAAGGATACCCTCTGTCTCCACGCTCCAGCACATAGTCGATGGATTATATGGGTGGGTGGGTGAGGGTCACCACAGTTGGAAAACTAAAACGCTGCTTTGACACTTGGTATATGCTAAACAGCATGTTATTATTTACTAATTGATTTTTAAAAGTGCAACAATACTTCGTCGAGGTGGGATTAATTTAAGGGGGGAGCAAGCGAAAATACAAGCAAAATACTGAATCTCTCACATGTAAACAATTAATTAGTTTGACCGTAAGCGCGCAAATAATTTATGTTTTCCGCTGTATTGTACAGTGCACTCGATTTGACGTTGTCGGTGGAAAGAAATCCCTTCAATTGCGCATTACCATGGAGAGGGGGCAGCGCGCGTGACCGCTGTGATTTCCGAAGCGCGATCCCGGCGCTCAGCTGTAGCGGCTCAGTTCTGTCACTGCCGCGAGAGAAATGTTGGGCACAGACGAACACGGAGAAATTCAGAAACGAATTGGGACAGGTAAGCGTGGAATTAAATACTTTCATATTTAACATTAAGCATTATATACGCATACTGAACTCAGATTGACACGGATATATTGATTTGATTTAAATAAGAGCAAGTTTCTTCCTCACAACGAAAAACATTTTGTAGTTGGATATCAAACACGCCTTTTACGTTCGTGGTACAACGAATAGTATTTTTGTTGAAACTAAGATTAATGCAGTGGTCTTTCCCGAATATTAATAAAATCCTAAATGTATAGTAATATCTCAGAAAATTATCCTGCGTGAAAGAACAGTTTCACTTCTCTTTGATGTTTTTAACTTGGCGTTCAGTGTGCTAGGTGTGTGTTGTTTGATGAGTCTTAATTAGGTTATTTTAACGAACATCATTTTAGAGAACGTGTTCACACAAAGTGCGTTGCAGCGCTGCAGATACAGGTCTCTTTTAAACTAGTAACTGTGCATTATAAAACTTTGGCCCGGCCTTAGTAGAGTTATTCTTGAAAACTTGTACTTCTGACTAGCTGGTAGGCACAGGTAGACCTATCACATTGTGATAGAGATTAATTGTGTTCATATGTAGCGTACCTGCGTATATGCATACCTTTACAGTTGCTTGTGATGACCCACACATTGATTATTTAAAAAAATGTAATCGTTTTTTAATAGAAAGTGTCACTTATACCGCCCTGTTGCTCGTGAAGACGGAAGAGCAAGTTCAAATTTACTTGGCAACATGATTATTTTATTGTGGTAATTATAAGACATTGCCCATTTTTGAAGATTTGAAACACATAGGCCTAATGAAAACTTTTGAAACACATAACGAAAGATTTTTTTTACATAAATATATTTATTGTCTTGTTTAACGTTTAAAAATATATATAAATGTATGTAAAAGTCTTGTACCATATAACCCTGCCCTTACGTCAGTGTGGTGAGTCCAGACCGGTGTAGGTGAATCAGGGAGAGTATCCGAAGGGCTATATAGCTTAGAGCTAGTTGCCGTGAATACATCTGTTTGTTAGACACGCATACTGTATGCCCACGCACATGTCCAATATAATGAAGCGTTAAATGTAAATGTTTCGTAATCTCAGTTGAGCAGAAGGGCGTTTGAGAGTAAGGAAAAACAACTGATGCTGGGAGATTCAGAAATATTTTTATGTCTTTATTTATTTATTTTGTGTGACTCTATAGGTATTTGGTAGTTTAATCCTGCAACTCACATTTTGATTTCATATTGACAGTGTTGGATGTGTTACCCACCCCCTGATTGTCTTTTGTAATACATTTTATTAACTAAGTAGCTGCCGCTTTCAACAGAAGCTCGCTCCAGTCCTAATTTTCTTTGTGGCTGTTGTCATGTCTTAGCCATGCGAGTCATCTTTAGACAAAACCAGTGAGGGAAATAAGCAAATGTAGAGCTTTGAAGATGGCTCAGTAGACCTATTCTAGAGGATCACTAATATTCTCATTCACCTGTGTTTGTGTCTGCCTGGCTTGAAAATACAGGCTACAGATTGTTGACATCTCTGCTCTTAGTGACAATTTAGCAAGTCTGGCTCTAGCGGCTGGTCCAGGTACAAATGAACTGAGAAGATGCCAGTGAAGTTTCGCAGATCAGCTTCAAGCCTGTACGTCTTCGTAGTCTCACTGACATTCTCAAGGACAAGAGCATAGGGCTGCTATTTGTAGGCGTGTGGTGTATGTCATTCTGTTCAAGCAATTTCAGAACTTGAATAGCGAATATTCCTACTAAGAAAGGATCTCATTAGTAGAGATTCAAATGTATGTCCCAGTAGCTAGTAGTCACACAAGGCGCCTGCAGGATTTGACCTTATGTTACGCACAAACCGACTGTTCCCCCACCATTCACACATGCACACATGGATAAAAATGCAACATGTCAACTACAGCCAAGGTTTACTGATGAAATGTATTAACTTGTGTTTCCTGTTTGTGTGCGCCTATTTGAAGTTAACTTTTTGTCTCTCTTCGTTTACTCTTCGTCTCCCTGTTGTGTCAAACTTGCGCACGACTCTCTTGCTGTCTGTTTTCACCTCAGGGTGTATTTTTAATCAAACACTGTATAAAAATTGATACTGCGCCAATTCTGGACAAAGTGGATATCGACAGCCATCATTTCCTTTTTCAAAATTAGAGTGCACCTGTCATACACGGATCTAGCATCAGATTTCCCTCCCCAAATGTGAACATTAATCTTGTGGGAAGTGTACAAAACTAACCAAAGAGGGGTAGCCTCACCTCACTCATTTTGGGAATCTTATTGCTACAGGCATGTTTCTGTTCTGGAGCAGACATGGTGGCTCAGTGTGATACATACATTATCTCACCGCACGTTCTTAATAAAAAGGTAAATGCGCTAAAATAATTTAAGGTAGGCCGTCAGGCACTCATGGCGCGCACACTGCGTACTGGCACATGGCTACAGGCATCACTATAGTCATTTTTAGTCACAAATTAGTATTAATTTCCGTATTGCTTTTAGGGGGCCAGAGGTGACAAACTGTTGTGGCAAGAGTGGAAAAGTGCTTGAGTTCCCTAGCATGCATGACACAGAGATATAGTGCAGTCCAAGAAGTGTGTACTGTGATTTGTGTGGGTCAGTGCTGACAGGCCATGTTTCCTCATCACTTTGCATAGTCTATCAGCCGTCAGGGTCCTGTCCCACCGACCCACACTGTGCTGAGGGACGAGTCTAAATATGTTTACTAATGGCAGCTAGGGACATTTCACCAACTGTCAACCTGCTGCACGCTGTCGGCTGTGGAGTTATTTAGTTTTGCTCTGGCAGTAGTCTTGCACGCTATTAGTAAAATGAAAAATTGTACACCATAAATGCGTTGAAATGGAGAAAATAACTAAAATATTTTTCCTGCTGTGATGGGAACGTGTTGGGAACAAGTTTGTGTTTTGAAGTTTTCGCAATTTGCGGAACACGTGCAAGGGTTTGCTTCGGATACTGACAACATGTTGAATAATGCATGCGCTTGATGTATACAGCTAAGGGAAGTCACTTGCTTGAAAGTGCAGTCTGTCAGACCGCCGTTTGAAAGGAGAGTAGGTGAAACATAATTGCGGGTCTGAAGGGTGAGGGTAAAGGCCCTGTGTTGGGTCTGGCAGTGGAAGTGCTCCACTCTACACGCTGTGAGGTAGAGTGAGAGCACGCTCCCCGTGACTGGGGCAGCTGCTGTGCGCAGGGCAACAAAAGCAGCCCTGTGTGCCACCCGCCTTCCCGGTCACTTAGTCAGCATTTAATTATGCCCCTGTCTGGCCTTGAAAACACATCCTCCATGTAGGCTGACATGAAACGACTATTCAGGCGATTAAACACCTTCCATGCATCGTTCCTCAAAGAGGACAGCCCCCCATTCTTCAATGAAGCCCTTATGAGAAGGTGGCCCCCTTCGTTGGGCCACGATCCATTATGAATAGACAGACATACTTGTGATGGTGGGGGTAACCTTGCTGTACCACCAGTCAACCTGACATCTCCTGTGACAGCAAAACTCTTTAGTCTGCAGAACTGCTGTTAGTGCATAAGTAGGCTCTGCAAAACAATCTATTAATATTTAATCAGAGTTCCATTTGATGAAAAGCTTGCTGCCCTTCAGGATCGCTTCAGCAAAGACTTGTAACCTGGAATTCTCAACAGTTTTTTTGGACAGTTGGGGTTAGATCTATTTGAAGTGCTTTAAGTCACCATCATGCAATTACTTTGCCCCCCAATATTGAAAATATTTTAAATGTGAGGCTGATGAAAGATAAAAACTGTTTCAATAACATCCAGGCAAGGGAAGAAATTGACTGTGAAAAGGTGTGCGTTAAAAGAAGAAGAGAAAATAGCCATGTCACTAATGGAGCCCAAGGAATCGTTAAAAAAGAGCAAAAGAGCTCAGGCCAGATTTGACAGACACCAGGCTGAATTCATTGTGACAGTGTGGGAAATGTTGTTGGTAGTGGAACAGTCTTCATTATGGCACTAAAAAGTGAACATGAGTTTAAATCGGCCTCTTCCCTCCCACTTAGACCCCGGGTGGTAATTGTGTATTAATCAGTAGCAGGGAGGCCCTGGCATGGGTCCAAGGGCTCCGGGCTTGTGGGATGGAGACACCTAGGCTTCCTGCTGCCCTCTCTGAGTGAGCGAGGGATCCCTCCGCATTGATATTCAACACTGCTTCTTGTTGGGGAATGATGGACACAGTATTATCTGAGAAAGAAAGAGGTACTGACTGCAAAGTTGCCTTGTCACACCCTGTGCAGGATTCAACACCAGGACGCCAGAAAGCTATTTCACTGTATCGATTTAGAACTGGCTTTTTCCAGAGTTTCCCTCCGTGATTTAAAAGGCTTATTTCAGATGGAAGGATCCATCTTTGGTGTGACTCAGGAGAATCAGAGCTGGTCAACCCGTCTGTCTCCCCCCGCCTGCTGCTTTTGATGAGGTGAAAGAGCTGCAATCACCAATAATAATCTGGAGAGATTCGGAGAGATCGCTGCTGTTCACTCCGTCGTGATCTCGGAGCCTCACGTGCGGTCCATGGTAGCGTGGAGACCTTCCCCCATCCAGACAGACCTCTTAGGCCTACAGTCCTACCCCCAACCCCACCCTTTCCCTACCACATACATAAAACCAGTGCAACAAGGGTTCTGTTCAACTGATGTCCCACGGGAATACATGTCCATTGTTCAGATGGGATGGTAAAAACTGAGGTCTTGACTCTCTGTGGTCATAAAAGATCCCATGTTGCTTTTCGAAAAAGAGTAGGGTGTTGACCTGGTGTCCTGGCCAAATTCCCAACCAAGACAATATGAGGTGTTTTTCCAAGTCCCTTGACCAAAGTGGACTGAGTGATTCTTTGAAAAAATACATATATACAGTGCATCCGGAAAGTATTCACATCGCTTCACTTTTTCCACATTTTCCTTTATGGTAGTGGCTAGACGGAAGCTACTTCTGAGTGAAAGGCATATGACAGCCCACCTGGAGTTTGCCAAATGGTACTTAAAGGACTCTAAGAGCATCAGGAAAAAGATTATCTGGTCTGATGAGACACAAATTGAACTTTTTGGTCTGAATGCCAAGTGCTACCATAAAGGCCTGATTGATGGAGTGCTGCAGAGATGTTTGTCCTTCTACCAGGTTCTCCCATCGCTGCAGAGGAACTCTGAAGCTCTCTTAGAGTGGCCATTGGGTTCTTGGTCACCTCCCTGACCATAGCCCTTCTTGCCCGGTTACTGAGTTTGGCCAGACGGCCAGCTCTAAGAAGAGTTGTGGTGGTTCCAAACTTATTCCATTTCACAATGATGGAGCCCACTGTTCTCCTGGGTGCTTTCAATGCTTTCGCAATGTTTTTATACCCTTCCCCAGATCTATGCCTCAACACAATTCTATCTTGGAGGTCTATGGAGAGTTCCTAGGACTTCATGGCTTGGTTTTTACTCTGACATGCACTGTCAATCATGGGACCTTATATAGACAGGTGTGTGCCTTTCCAAATCATGTCCAATCAATTGAATTTACCACAGCTGGACTCCAATGAAGTTCTAGACACATCTCAAGGATGATCAGTGGAAACAGGATGTACCTGAGCTCAATTTTGAGTGTCACAGCAAACGACGTGAATACTTATGTACATGTGATATTTTTGTTTTTT
Source organism: Aldrovandia affinis (assembly GCA_029706075.1). Classification (NCBI taxonomy): domain Eukaryota; kingdom Metazoa; phylum Chordata; class Actinopteri; order Notacanthiformes; family Halosauridae; genus Aldrovandia; species Aldrovandia affinis. The sequence continues at coordinate 5,702,089 of JAINUG010000013.1, read as the reverse complement.
ATTTTTAATACATTTGCAAAAATGTCTAAAAAACTTTTTTCACTTTGTCATTATGGGGTATTGTGTGTAGAATTCTGAGAAAAAAAAAGAATTTAATCCATTTTGGAATAAGGCTGTAACATAACAAAATGTGGAAAAAGTGAAGCGATGTGAATACTTTCCGGATGCACTGTACTTACATGGAATTCATTCATTCCCTCCCCCTTGCCTCTGTGTATTCATTCCCTCCCTCCTCGCCCACTGTGTATCTGATGTGTAGTGAGCTTGTACTAGCACACTATGGCTGCCGTCACGTTCACCCAGGTGGGTGCTGTACATTGATGGTGGTTGAGGTGAATTGCCCCTATCATCATTGTAAAGAACTTTGGGTTCCTTGGAAAAAAAGCACTATATAAATCCAATGCCCAAATCAATTAAATTCAATGTCACTGTGATGTCATATCCAGGCAGGTGCGAGACCGTTCAAGTGCTGTTTCAGAAGACTGACCTTTCTTGAGCAAGTCCTGTGGTGCTGGGGCTATAATTGCTCTATATAAAAAGGTGCAGATTGTTTGATGGGGCACCTCATTTAAACAGGTGCACTCTGTTTTAGTTTGGGGAAGAGGGGGAAAAGGGTTTTCTTTATTTAGCTGAGGGAAATAAAGGTCCCCATACTGGTCCCTATCAAGCACGTCGAGACCAAGGTTTTATTTGTAGCCACTTACGTATGTATTCTCTACCTGCTGGATTTATTTTATCTGGACATTCCGCTTGACTAAAATGTGATTATTTGATCAACTTTGTACTTAGTGATTCTGTTTTATATAATATGGTATGTTTTTCCCAACCATATCATGGTATGTTTTTCCCAACCCCCTCCACCCACCACCTCTGTTAGTAGTAAGTTCCTCCCATTGATGTTATATTGTGAATTCTGTACATGATAAGTGTTAAGCAAGTGATAAGCAACACTTTCCGCTCATCAGTTCCCTGTAATAATTCAGTGCCAACCAAAATACCATTTCTTTTTCTACGGGCTACTCTTTTTGGGTATGACGCCCATATTCAATTAAGTTTATACACTCACACTTCCTGGTTTAAAATGCAACATGCCAGTTCAGGATAGTGGACACTAGCATTCCACAACACGTGTATCCAGCCACCCCATCTTTTCGCTCAGTTAGTCTCCACTGTTACAGCAGAAGACCGAGCAACTGGCCCAGCTAGATTGGAAATGATTGCAATTGTTGTAATTGAATTGTTGCGTAAAAATAACTCAATTAAAAATTGTTCAGCTCAACTGTTCAGCCAAATTACCACCAAATCACAGGAAGAAGGCAGTAGTGCTCTAGAGTAGCGTTCTGTATGAATATATTTGTCCTGTTTGGAAAAATTGCTGCAAATTGTGTGCTGTTATGTCCCCACTGGTGGGCCCTTTTGTCAGTGTGCTCCACGCACCGGTGTTTTGACTTTGTGCAAGGTGACATCACAGCACAGGCTGCTGATCTGCCGGACACAGAAGCCCCTGGGAGAGCCACGGTCATGCTCCCCACACTCAAAAACCTGACAGGTCCCACAGGACACAGGACACAGGTGCTTTGCTGTGGGAGTCTGCCTCAGACCTGTCTGGGAGAGTGAACGAGAGGGCCCTGACGTACAGCCGCTATCCTGGACAGGAGGGGGAGGCGGCCGAGGCCTGCGTTGGCTCGGGGAAAGAGACGTGAAGAGAAGTTAATCAGGGCAGACACTGTGCAGTCCTCCCCAGCCCACACTGTGCTGATCCAGTTCTGTATCATCACCAGAGAACAGGCAGATGCATCTGGCAGAGACAGATACATCCTCACAGAAAGGTGTGCTGAGGCACTGTGTAGGGATAGCATATTAAAACACTACCACTATCACGCTGGGTAGTTAAATTAGAAAGAAAGATCAAATGCAATGCTGACAAGTGATGGCAGAGGAAAGGGAAAGACAAAGTGCAGTGCTGTCACACACACACACACCCCCTCCTGTAGCTGTGTAGAAAAATACTCTAAAAGCAGGGAAGGAGCTGAACAGCGCAAAATGGCAGGCAGGCTCAGTGCCTCTGTTCTATTAATCAAGCGCTTTGTGTGTGCCTCTGGCTGACTTCACAGGAAAACATTGAGCGCTGTTCTGCAGAGGTGAATTGATTTATCTCTGCTGAGATTGTTTCCCTTGGTCTTTGTGTCTATTTTATGTGTATGTGCTCTTCTTTGCTCTTCTATCCCCAATACAAGAAATGTAGCCCATCAGTTCTATGCATTGAAGTGAGGTACGTTTGCCACTGACACGTGCCTCAAACCTGTTTCTCACTCAATCCTCACCCTCCAATCATATAGAAAAATATACAAGAAGTGCTTTAAAGTGGTGATTGGAGAGGAATTGGCTCTAAAGAGCTCATGATTTATCAGAAATGGTAAGGGAGATGGTGGATACTCAGTGCTCAGCATGGTGCCACCTGGAAATTAGGTTAAACACCTCCCATCAGCTAAAAGTGGTCCCCCCTTAACGGTCAGGTCCGAGCCTGGGTTGTATTTGTGAGAGAGCATGCATGGCCTTCGCCCTGTGAAAAGACAGCTTCCCCCCAGCTGTGCTCACTGGCACTCCTCGGTACTACGTTAAGGACAGGACAGAGAGAAAGCAATACCAGACTGATCTCGCTAAAGGCCTTCTGTTCTGTTTCTGGCCGCTTGTCTTCCTCCCCTTGCCTTTGTGTGTTAAAAACAAAGGCAGGATGGACAGGTGAGCTGGCTCCTTCTTGATTAGGGGACTGTAACAGCAGGACAGAGTGGGTCTAGTGACCGGGTTGGGCTCCCCGCAGCTCAGCCCGCTCCAAACCACACGCGGGCCTTTTAACAAGTGCAGGTCAGTGTTTTGCTGCTCACACCCCCGCAGTTCAAAGACCTGTGCACTGCTCCCAGCACTGCGATACAACTCTGCCGTGTACCCTCCCTCCTCCGCATTTGCAATGGGTGGCACACGGGTGTGCTTGAATGTTGTTGAGGCAGTCTGGCAGCTCGGAGGTTCCCCCACCTCCCCTGACCTGTAAGGGGGGTGTTACCCCACAAGTGGAGGGCCCTGGGTTGCAGGCTCCGCAGGGCTGGAAGGAACGAGAGACAGAAGGCTGTCTCGTTAACAAGGGTGATCACCTTGGACAGAGAGGCGCACTGCTGTCGTCCTTTGGGGGAGCATACGGAGAGCCCGTGCGGTCAACACAAACGAGTCATTAGAAACGGAGTGGCCACGGGGGGTTTAAGAGAGGCGCGCAGGTAATCTCACAGAAACCAGGGCTTCCGCAGGGATCAGTGCTAATAGCAGTTTGGGCACACCTTTTTACAGTCGACACTGCGCAAGAGCCACACTATTCCAACATGGATCTGTTTGGTGCATTCGTTATGCAGTTTGGTTATACTTAGTCACACGTATTTATGGTCTGCTCTGCTTATAATAGGATTTTCAGAGTGGAACCTTTTTAGTAACTTTCTGGTTTTAACTGGTCCTAAATCCAACTTAAAATGCATACATGTATTCATTCGTTTTTTGGACGATACAGATACAAGGTATTTTTGAATGATTAGATGAGTGTGGCTTTATAACGACAGTAACATATACAGTGACTGTATTCAGTTAATTGCCAGTGCCTTCCTGCTCAACCTTATGTTTAGAGCAAGATCAAGTGGCCAGTGAACAGTGCCTGCGTCCTTTTGCTCCTCAATCACGCCCTCCCCTCCTAATTGCACTCACACTGGCTGCAGTGTTCAGCATCCGAACACTAGGGCCGCCTGTGCCCTTCTCCCCTACTCCGTAACCAAACATCGAACAGAGGGCCAGTGTGTGAACTGGACACACCTCTCCTCCCACCTTGCCCCAGGCCTCTAGTGCTTGGGCAGGGGCATGAAATACCCCTCTCGACACGTGTCACACAAAGGGAAAGGAAAGAACACTCTTTAAAGACACCTTAGGCTACCTCCAAAATGTTTTATTTTTTTGCCATTGTTTGTACTGTATTTTTGTCAGGCTCTCGGGTAAAGTTAGCTATCTTCCCCCTTGATGGAAATTGCTTGTTGCTTTAGGATGGAGGTTGAAGTTAGTTGATTGATACTGAAATGCCTTCATTTTCCATGAATGAACCGATTCATACCACGACGGAGCAAAGAAATTGGATATTTGGCACAATATGTGTATGGAACCTATTCATAATCTTTACACTGTGTCTTTATGCATGCTGTCCAGGCCTGGAGTGGTTAGCTTTCTGTTATCTTTCCAACATAAAAGTTGATTAAAAAATGAAGACTCTCACGTACCTTTGTAAGAGCATGCTTTAATTTTATGACTGAAATAAACTCTGATTTGGGTGGTTATTTAAGGGGATTGAAGTGTGTGAGCTTTTGTAAGAGGTTGTTGTGGCTGAGTTTGCATGTCTTTGTGGGAATATTTATTTATGTTCTAATGGAACTGCATCTGTGCCGTTATGTCTGTGTGCACTGTATGTGCACATTGACTGTATGGACGCAAGCTTATGTCTACATGCTTGTGTGACCTCTGTGCATTTCTGACAGTTTAAAAAGGGCAGCAATACCAGTGTGTGAATGGTGCTGGAAGGATCACAAAGAGAAGTCTTAACAAGGCTCATGTGACTCCTGACCTGAGAATATGGTGGCCGGGTCAGGGGTCTGACGAGACACTATGTGTTCAGTACTGATTCAACGGAAACACACTGAAAACTGTATACGCACCGCCATCAACTCCTCAGTCTTGACAGGAGATGGGATGGAAATGTGTGGGTTCCTGAGCCAGATGGCTTGGGGGGCCTTCCCTCCTCACTAACAGAGTAACATCACTGGGATTGTTCTGGTCTCACCAAAAGGTCAGATTAGATGAGTGGAGTACGGTGCACTCTGCTATGAGAGATACTCAAATGTGGGTGGTCGAACCTTCACTCTTTGTGTGTGTGTGTGTGTGTGTGTGTGTGTGTGTGTGTGTGTGTGTGTGTGTGTGTGTGTGTGTGTGTGTGTGTGTGTGTGTGTGTGTGTGTGTGTGTGTGTGTGTGTGTGTGTGTGTGTGTGTGTGTGTGTGTGTGTGTGTGTGTGTGTGTGTGTGTGTGTGTGTGTGTGTGCGCTTGTGTGTGTGTGTGTGTGTGTGGGTACACACATATTCCCTCAGAACACTATCTGCCACAGTTATCTTTGTAACAGTGCTTTCATTAACACTAGGTTTTGCACACCTATAGCAGCCAGACGGTCAAAATTACAGTTACATTTCAACAACAAAAATATTGATTTCAAGGATAAACAACTAGATATGTACAACCTAGCCTTCATTTACCATGTACGTAACTATTGGAGATATGCTGCATAGTATAAATAAAATGGAATAATAAACACAATAGTTGTTTAGCAAATTAACTCAACACCCTGTAATTAATATGACATTTTATGCAAGCGAGAAACTTCTGTTCTTCCATTTTATTTTTACCACTCTTGACCATTTAGTACACACATCTGTGGTTCTGTTCAGTTATGCCTTGTTACCAGTCATTCTTTCCTTGTGTCTGTAATGCTTGACAGAAGCTGTTACTTCCATTGTTCAATTATTTTTGCTTCTTTAGTGTCTATGTAGTGGAAAGGCATTTTTGTTGTACCAAGTTACAGCTGAAATTAACTTGACTGTCAGTATCTATTACCATTTTTTGAAATGCTGAAACTGATGGATGCTATTTCTCAAAAAGAATGGGTTCCATTGGCTAGGTCAAAAAAGAAACATTTTCTACAACAAAAATTAAAGGTACAAGTTTAACTGCAACAAGTAAACATTTATAGATAAAAAATATATATATATGTATTTCAGATTTTTTCAGTTTTTTTCCAAATTTGTTGACCAATTGTACCCTCTATTTCTTCAGTTCTACCTCCCCTATGAGCCCGCAGCCCACATCTACAGGACAAGATTCAGTGTACAGAATTCAGTGGTAGTGGAGTCTGAAAAGGTGCGTTTTGAGTCTCTTGCTCAAGAGGTCGTTCCACTACCGAGGGGTCAGGACAGAGAAGAGGTGAGACTGCGAGGAGCGGGTGCCTGGGCCTCGGAGGGATGGGACAGTCAGTTTGCCAGAGGAGGCGGAGTGTAGGGGTCTGGCTGGGGTGTAGGGTGTGATGAGTGTCCGGAGGTAAGGGGGGGCAGTTCCTCTAGCCGCTTGAAAAGCAAGCACCAGTGATTTGAATCTGATGTGTGCTGTGATGGGACGCCAGTGCAAAGAGGTGACATGGGCTTCCTCATAAATGGAACTTGCCTATTTATTTTGCCCACAGGGAAGTCCTTTGCGCTGCTCGATGAGCTTGTGCCAGCTCTCCCTCCCCCTGGGGCGCACAGCCAATCGCTGTCCCCGATTGAGGCTGCCGGCTAGAGGGCGCAGCCGGGGATCGTACTCCAGCCGTAGTGGGCAACCTGCATTCCAGGCGAATGCTTTTACCGTTACACCAGCAAAGCCCCAAAAATGTATAGATTTTTACTGTCTGCTCACAAGATAGGCTGCTGCAGCTGCCTGAGAACGATTGATGTAAAAACGCCTTGCGTGCACCTGAGGTACATACAAGCAGATACAAACTGGGATCGTGCTCTGTATTTCTTTCACCGATTTTTGAGCACTGTATGCATGTGCTAGATTTTGTGCTGATTTTTAAATCAATAAATATTTACTTTACCTGTTGCAGTTCAAAGTTTGCTCTTTTTTTATATTTAGTTGACCTTGATTATTATTTTCAGTCTTCAGTACAAACCAATTGATGGATGCCAGATGTGATGCCCTGTAAAGTAGGACAATTGTTCATAAAGGTAAGATTCTATTTAACAAAATAAACAAATAGAATTGCTTGACAGACATCCAATGTGAAATAAATAGCTGTCATTTTGACGGCACTTGGCAGTTTAAGTAGGAGGAGATTACAACTTTTGTTTATTTGCATTCCTAAATGGCATGAGGGTGTTAAATAAACATGTAGGAAAAGTCACAAACAGGCAACTGCATACTATATCCTTCACAGCAGGAGAGTGGGCCAGTTGACAGCTTTTGCTTGCCTAGTGTTGGTCAGGTAGAAAAAGCATAGGTGAATTTTGCGATGGAGCTGTGATATCAGTCGCCCTTTATTTGGATTTTCAGATGTAGACCGCTATTCATGTCACAGGTCACATGAAAATAAACACGGACAACTCCCGAAGTGTTACCTCATGTCCTGTGATCCTGGCACAAAGTCTCCCTGGTGCAGTAGCAGCTCGAGCTGTGTCACAGCTCACGAATAAGGGCAAGTTCAACGGGCCATCCAGACTTGGTACAGGCATTACTCTTTGAGGAGGCTGCAGTGTCTACTGTTGTCTTTCAAAGTGGGGTCTTTGCTACTTGTAAATCCTGTATCTATCTGTTCCCAGAGAGATGATACAGTTACTTGCATTAAGTCCCCAGACATCTGAATGTAGTTCTAGGCAGTCTCATCCCAGTGTACTTGAGGATTACGTAATGCCATAATGAAAGGAGGCTGACGATGACCCTGACCCCACATTCTCCACAACACTGTGCAGCTCCCTCACTTCTGGCAGAGTTGGTAAATTATTACACCTTGAGGAAGTAAAACCGTTTCAGTCAACTGCAAGTCTGTCTAGGGGAAGCACACAGCATTTATGAACAGTTAGTCTGTTGTATTTCAGCTGTATGCTGTATTTATTTATTTATAGAACTTCCCTTAACAACAAGCCCACTTCTTAAATGGCAATAGTTTGAATATGATTCATATATTACATCTAATATTATAAAACATCTGTTTTACCAATGCTAATATATTTTGTGTCAACACATCTTTGTCTAAACATGGGAACAAGACAGAAAAACAAAATCTTCAATAGGCTGATCAATGGTTTTGAATATGATTCCTTGAGGAAAATGGAAATATTTAAATGGTTTAATTATTCATTATAGATTTTTATTATTTACTGTACTATATTTGTGTGATTGATATTGCCAATTATATATTTTTGGCTAATATTGTTATATTTGTCAGCTTGTTATTGCTCTGAAATAGTTTTATCAAGTTAATTATTGACCAGCTCACACATTACAGGCTGCAGTTTGGGGAGGACGGTAGCGAAAACGCACCTGGAATGTAGTGTACTAGTTTCATCTTCGCAAATAGAATATTTCTTGCCTCCGCCCAGTTTGGTAGTTTAGTGGTCAGCAATAAAGTTGTTTACGTCAACAGCACAATGGGTTGAGAGTGTCAATAAAAACATTAGATGATGTGCAAGTTTTGTGTTTGACAATGTGTTTGTGTTTTCGTCCAGCTAGACCTCTTAAATCAATGCAGGGTGTTATATGCCAGTTTGGTGACATTATTAATGGGAATATATGACGGATAGGGCAAATATGTGATAAATCCCCCATCACACAAGACTGCTTTGTGGATGTTCTGTATTTCACCTCGCTCTGAGGTAAATTCAATATACAACTGTTTGAAATACAACCCATATTCAACTACACACACTGTAGAAAAAGGTGCATATTCTAGAAAGGGTCTGTTTTTCAAAATTGTGACTCCATTACTCATCTATTCAGTGTCCAGACATTATTTAAATTACTACTTCATGTGATGTGAATATTTGAATTTGAATATTCAAGTAATCTATCTAATTAATTTGTCATATAACAAACTCATTATCATGATATACATAAAAATAATCTTTTTTACAGTATATTATACGGGAATGTAATTGCTGCACTGTTCACTGTGTTTGACAGCAGTGGTAACAATGCCTCTCTCCTTGTGAAGTAGTCTCAATTTTTGCCTCAAGCCTCTAGTCCCCACACTGATGTGGTATATCCAAAGTTGACTGCAATCCAACTACGCTAAATAAGAGCCATGCTAAAACATGGATGGCAAAAAACATTTTAAAAAAGAAGAAAAGAATAACCTGTGTGCAAATTATTATTATTATTATTTTTTTTGTAACCCCTGTTGTTCATCATCAGTATTTTTAGTGGAGCCCTGGAGGCTCTGATGTGCCCCACACTGTCTGCCATGGACTGGAGGGTCCTGTTCTGCTCATGCTCCAGTTAACCCACAGTGCACTGCAGCTTCCTCTGGGAGGAACACTCGGGGGCGATGAATGGCTGTCTTACATACAGAGGAGCCTAGGGCCGGTTCAGATGGTGGCACCACCTGTCCCATTTCTCTGTGGAGCACGGAGTAGGGTCTGAAGAAGGGCAGTCCATTGGATTTTCTGTGCTTTCCAATACCTCTGCCCTGTGTTCTGGCCAGTAAGAAGAACCTTATTTTTCAATCTGAAAGAAATATGTGCTATGGCTTCTTAAATGGAAGTCCAAGGAGAGAGTTGCATTACTGTATATAAAAACATCACAGTAAAAAACTGGGAGCTTGTCAAACATTGCACATAAATCTCTAAAACAATTCAAGAAATTCCATCTGAGGCAGCAGATGATGCAAAACACTGTAGCAAGAGCAGGTTATATATGCATATTGAGCATAAAAATAAACGATTATCACTCTTTTCCACTGACAATAACACTGTATCAGAAAGTGTAGGCCATGTTGTAGTAGGCCATGTTGTATTAGACCATTTGCAAAGGAAATAAATAGTAATATTGATCAAAGTATATAATATTGGGGGCCCCTGGATGGCACAACTCGTAAACTCAACCTAGTTCTAACTGCAGGTTGCCCACTGCAACCTGTGTTCAAGCCCAGGCTGTGCCAGCCTAGCTCTGGCTGGGAGTCCCGTTTGGGGGTGGCAATTGGCTGTCTGCCCCCAGGGGGACAAAAGCTGGCATGAGTTCATGGTTGGATTGTTCAGTTTCTACACTTTCTAATGAGCTATCACTGGCTTCTTGCATTCACTGTTGGGCTGAGATAGGTCTACACGTATCTGACCAGTCCAATTCCGTTGAAAATCATAGAAGCGCTGCATATGCATGTGAAAACTGGAGGCACATGCCACTTTCTGGGCAATTGAACAAAAATAAAATGAGTAATCTCTTATGCTTCATGATGGCAGCAAGTCCCCATCATTTTAGTGTCTTAGAACGTTGTTGAAGACACATATGCTGATTTGTGTTCGGATGGTGATTCATCTGCCTTGAGTGCCAACTCGGATGACACATATGACAACGTTACCCATGCAGTTCTTGTTACCATGACAATCTAATTGGATCCACCTAGAAAGCATTCTGGCTAACAGGGCTGGGGTTGAATATATTTTCACAACAGAACTGATTTATAGTATGTTTTGGATAGGTTTCTGGACACCTGGATCCACAATTCCCTTATGCAGAGATGATTTAAAAAATCATCTTAGAATTATTTTTCCGTGAGCTGCCTATCACGGTCGCCCGTTGTACCAGACCGCCATGGTGGGGAGCCCGACTGCAGTGTTTGGCTGTCTGCCAGACCGGCCATGATGGGGAGCCCTGATCAGGTGCAGTGTTTGGCTGTCTGCCCCAGGGGGAGGGTGAGCCGAGTTTGCTGAGAAGCGCGTAAGGGTGAGTCCGGGACGTGAGTGGCCGAATTCCATCTCGAAGGAAGCAGAGTTTGCTGCCCTCAGAGAATTATCTTGCCTCATAGAGATGAGCGGCAAATTTGTGTGAGGGCAAATTAAAATATATAGAGGGTATAATTGCCCACTAAATTTGAAATAAAAGAATAATTTTCCTCTCATATCTGTATTAGAAGTGTCATTTTATAGTTAAAAAAACCCCATACAGTATGGCATGTGACTGGCTAAAAACATGTAACGTTGGATAGATTTTGGGACACCTGGGTGCTGTTTTTAGAAACAACACTGTAGAATTGGATTGCTTTTAGATGTTTGCATCTAGCATTTAGATATGCACACATAACAATTATCTGGAATCTGCTATGGCTTTAGAGGGGGAAATGATCATATTAGTAGGGTGTAAATTGTCTTGTCTTCATTTGACATTTTCTGTATTTATTTTTTAATATGATTTTTTTATGCTTTTATTTCCCATTTTTCTCTCTATTGTTTAGTTGCCAATTATACCCTCTCTTTTTCGTCAATTATCCCCACCCTCGTATGAGAGGTCACTGCTGTAGTCCTGAGACCGGTAGTGGGCACTGTACCGCCTCCTCCAGGCCGGCACCTGCCACAGTCACCGTAACACACAGGACCACTCATATATGCAGCAAGCTTGCATCGGCTTCCCTCTCCCCTCCCTGGGGTGGACAGCCAATTGCCGTGACCTAGATGGAATCAAACCCCGGTCACAGTCGGCAGCGTTGAGCGTTCTTAACACTACACCACCAGGGAGACCATTTTATGTACTTATAAAGTGCACCATGACTCTCATAGGTGACACGTTTGTAGATGCTGACACTTGATATCTCATGGAACAACAACATCACATCAAGCTCTGAACCATGTTTGTGTATGGTTGGTACATGGTATATGTCCAAATGTATACTTTTGGAGCTTTTAGGCTTGGTGTAGTAGTACTGAAAACTTGGTGGAAGTAGCCAATTTTAGGCCTTGATGTGAAGGGGTTAAGCATTTTCACTCACTCATTATCATCAACTGAGGAATGTGTCACACAATGTAAGAACAACAACAGACAAGTTAGTAATGCGGTGAATATCAGTTGTGGATGGTCATATAGTTGAATGATGTAGTGGGGTTATTTCATGGTTGTGTTTTGTGATTGTTTGTTGTGCTTGTCACAGTAGGTGGTTCTCTGCTGTTGGAAAGAGACGTAAAGAGACTGTTCATACCCTCTCTACAGCTGCTCTCTACTGGACTGTGGCTTAATTCTCTTATCAGAAATGTGTTACGCAAAGCAATTGGTCTGCTTTGATTAGAAGTGGAATTGCAATCCTTCACATCCTACTCTTTGGCTAATCCCTCTGCTTGTAGGGAGGTGGGTGTGAGGGTTGAGTGCTCAGTTTGCGTGTGTATATGTTAAAGTATGTTGAGTACTTTTCTGCATTTTGGGGTGGCCTGAGTGGTTGAATTGAAATTAGAATTCAGACACCACTCCTCCTCCACTCCTTTCCAATCCAATTGCTGCTGTAAAATGCATTTTCTCTAAGACAACTCATAGAGCTCTTGAGTACTCTTGGATTGCTCCTAACATTTGATTTTATAATGCCAGAGTGACACAGGTCCAGTTAAATTGCCCACAGTTGATGAGATGGTTGATTCTCACCCTATTGTTTGTTCTATAAAGTCCAGCTCCTCTTAGTCCATCATTTGACCAGATGCAGGTCTTGCAGTACATTGAGGTATGCAGATACAGAAATGGTCATTGAAATGTATAATAAATCATGCAAGCATCTGGCCCTCAGAAGCATGATGCTGACAAAGCAGAGAAATGGCACAGTATGAGATTATCACCTCTGTCAAGGCACACATGTACCCAGAATCAAAGAGCATGTTTGAAACACCCACCACCTGTTCTTGGCTCATGTAACAAAGCCTTGATTAGATTGACTCCATTGTGATTGGAGGATTTCTCAGTCTGCCAGAGAAAAGGTCAGGGTGATTAATTGTACAGCTGCAATTAGTTACAGTTATGCAGTTCATGCATGTTGTTATTCCTTAATTTGCTTTATTGGGATGGCAGGTATGCCATCCGACAAGTTACGGGTTGGCAGGGCATACCCCATACCTATGTAGCACTGAACGAAATCCACAATCAACATCACACTTAAACCTCACAGTGAAATTCCACAAAGAACATCCAAGATTTACATAACATTTTGATATTACCAAATATATATATACAATGGGGGAAATAAGTATTGAACACATCAACATTTTTCCCAGTAAATTTATTTCCAATGAGGCCATTCAAGTGAAATTTGCACCAGACTTTGGTATTAACTCAAGAAATCCAGACAAAAAATCTAAACATTAAAGTCCATATGTAAATAAAGTTGTGTAATAAAGTGGAATGACATAGGAAAAATGTATTGAACACACTAACTGAAATTAATTCAATACTTAGTGGAGAAGCCTTTGTTTGTAATGACAGCTTCAAGGCGCTTTCTGTATGAAGTAACTAATCGCCCGCAGTATTCAGGTGTGATTTTGGCCCATTCCTCTACACAGATTGTCTTTAAATCTTGAAGATTGCGGGGGCCCTCTTGTGAATCTGGATCTTCAGATGCTTTCACAAATGTTCAATTGGGTTTAAGTCAGGTGATTGACTGGGCCATTCCAACAAGTTGATTTTCTTTCTCTGAAACCAATTGCGAGTTTCCTTTGCTTTGGATCGTTGTCCTGCTGGAAGGTCCACCCACGTCTCATCCTCAGCATCCTGGTGGATGGCAGCAGGTTCATCTCAAGAATCTCTCTGTACATGGCTCCATTCATTGTTCCTTCAATGATATGAAGTCTGCCAGTACCACGAGAGGAGAAACAGCCCCACATCATGATACTTCCACCTCCAAACTTCACTGTTGGTATAGTGTTATTCGGGTGATGTGCAGTGCCATTTCTCCTCCAAACATGGTGTGTTGTGTGACAGCCAAAAAGTTCCATTTTGGTCTCATCTGACCAGAGTACATGCTCCCAGTAGTTCACTGGCTTGTCCAAATGTTGTTTGGCAAACTTTAAACAAGCTTCAACATGTATTTTTTTCAGTAGTGGAGTCTTGCGGGCTGAGCGTGCACAGAGGCCATGGCGGTGGAGTGCATTGCCTACTGTCCTTTCTGTCACAGTTGTACCTGCTGCCTCCAAGTCTTTCTGGAGCTCTTTCCTAGTGGTCCTTGGCTCTTTGGCTACTCTTCTAAGTATCCTTCTGACTCCCTGATCAGAAATCTTGCAAGGAGCTCCTGTGCGTGGCCGGTTGATGGTGGAGTGATGTTGCTTCCACTTACGGATAATGCCCCCAATGGTGCTTACTGGAAGATTCAGAAGTTGTGAAATACGTCTGTAGCCAATTCCATTTTCATGTTTTGGATGTTTCATGAAGGTCTTGAGAGAGCTCTTTGCTTTTACCCATCATTAGATGTTTCTTGTGTGGCACCTTGGTAACAAAAAAAACCTTTTATAGCCCATCAATATATTCTAACCCAGCTGACATTAATTAGCACAGATTGGAGGTAGAGTTGCCTCCTAATTAGTTATGGTTTTCAGCTGGTTCCTTGCCTTTCGTTGCTGTGGTGTACTGCTTTTTCTTAGTGTGTTCAATACTTTTTTCCTGTTTCATTCTACTTTATTACACATAACTTTATTTACATATGGACTTTAATGTTTAGATTTGTCTGGATTTTTTTAGTTAATACCAAAGTCTGCTGCAAATTTCACTTGAATAGGCTCATTGGAAATACATTTACTGGACAAAATGTTGATGTGTTCAATACTTATTTCCCCCATTGTATATATATATATATATATATATATATACAATGGGAAATTGATGTGTTCAATACTTATTTCCCCCATTGTATATATTGTGTCGTCCCCAAGGGTTGGGCGACACTCACTGACCTTTCAGAGGGCGTAGGCAAGTGCAATAACACTGAGGAGGCAGTAATATCAGCAGAAATGATGATTTATTAAACAAACAACACAAAACGCAGGGTGGGGTCTTTTGGGGCATACGAACACAAAGTCCACAATCCTTGTCTCTTTGTCGATGTCCGTTCCAAATCCGCAATCCAGGTCCAAGTTCCGTTGTCCAGTCCGTAATCCAATCCCAATCAATCCAATCCAATTTCCAACAAACAATTCCCCAACACTCTCTTTCAAAAAACTCTCTCTCTCTCAAAAAAAACTCTCTCTCACCACTCCTTGTAAATCCTGGCTGGTCAATGACTTCACAGGTATTTACTCACCAAACTCGCACAGCAACTCCTTTCACAACTCGTTCCTACTCCTTTCAAAGAACAATGGGCATCAGCCCTTTAAATAGGCCTTTGAAATGGCTTTCAGCTGTTCGTTATCTTCATTGCCTGACTTGGTTCAGGTGTTGCGGTGGCATGCTGGGAAATGTAGTGAAAAATGGCTGCCATGTGTTGGAGGCCAGGCAGCCATTTTGTGGTGCAACCCTTCGGGCTGCCACAATATATATATATATATATATATATATACAATGGGAAATTGATGTGTTCAATACTTATTTCCCCATTGTATATATATATATATATATATATATATATATATATATATATATATATACAATGGGGAAATAAGTATTGAACACATCAACATTTTGTCCAGTAAATGTATTTCCAATGAGCCTATTCAAGTGAAATTTGCAGCAGACTTTGGTATTAACTAAAAAAATCCAGACAAAAAATCTAAACATTAAAGTCCATATGTAAATAAAGTTATGGTGCCACACAAGAAACATCTAATGATGGGTAAAAGCAAAGAGCTCTCTCAAGACCTTCATGAAACATCCAAAACATGAAAATGGAATTGGCTACAGACGTATTTCACAACTTCTGAATCTTCCAGTAAGCACCATTGGGGGCATTATCCGTAAGTGGAAGCAACATCACTCCACCATCAACCGGCCACGCACAGGAGCTCCTTGCAAGATTTCTGATCAGGGAGTCAGAAGGATACTTAGAAGAGTAGCCAAAGAGCCAAGGACCACTAGGAAAGAGCTCCAGAAAGACTTGGAGGCAGCAGGTACAACTGTGACAGAAAGGACAGTAGGCAATGCACTCCACCGCCATGGCCTCTGTGCACGCTCAGCCCGCAAGACTCCACTACTGAAAAAAATACATGTTGAAGCTTGTTTAAAGTTTGCCAAACAACATTTGGACAAGCCAGTGAACTACTACTACTATATATATATATATATATATATATATATACTGTATATATAGCCAACTCCAAAATTCTTCACACCTCTGGTAAAGATGAGCAAAGAGGCTGTATTGGGGTGGCAAGTATGCCATCCGCTAAGTTATGGGTTGGCCCATACGTTTACAGCACAGCAAGAGTTTGGCACTTTTCAGGTTTCCCACAGAAATAACTCAGACTCTCAGTCCTTATAAGCATTAACTTCTGTACCCGCTGACCTCATGAAAACACAGAGAATTTGAATACAACTTCACACAGCTACACAATAGAGCCCCAAACCTGGGATATTTTGTTTCTTCTGCTTCTTCTTCTTCTCCTTCTTAATTTCCCTGCTGATTTACATAATCAGAAATGCTCCATTGCCTCAATTAATAATCCTCCATATTGGGCAATATCTACTTTGACATCTTAACTGTCACCAGCCCACCAGCATGTTCTTCTTTAAATATCATATAAATGTACCAAAAATATGAACATGTATGATATGGATGGATTATATTGCTGCCAACATTTATTTGTGCTTTGTATCGCCAACAACCACAAAGATTATTTTCATTCTCTTGGGTCTACAAGATATGTGAGTTTCACAAAGGAAAGTTTTGTATCCTCGTGATGGTAAATCTTGGCTACAATCTTTGCTACAAAATAAGTCCACTCTCATCATTCTCCGATAAGTATTGGCCAAACAGCCCCCTGAATGTCCAACCAGCACTACCAGTAATATATATTTTTTGTTTTTATTTTGTTTAACCTTTATTTAACCAGGTAAAAGTCCTATTGAGATTCAGAATCTCTTTTGCAAGGGAGACCTGACCAAAACAGGGGCAGAAATTAAACAGAGTTGCATCATATATGATCATGTGCCATGATCCAGTGGGATAATCGATACTTCCCTCCATATAAGCTGAAATTGGTCTAGGGTTTTAGCCAATGGGATGGATACCCTTTACAACAATATAAGGTTTCCTTTGGTTTGCGTTTACTATGTTGTATGGGCTTTGTGTGCATCGTGCTGCTATTGAAGACGCACACAGTGAGGCATGCGATTGAAGGGAGTACTTCAAAGAGAGTACTTCAATACTTTTCTCTTAGTTTATTTGGATTTATTATTTGGTATTACAACACCAAAAGCACCAAATAATACCTGGGTCACTGAACATGAGGCTTTGGTTGATCCAACATGATAGTGATGAAGCGCGACCTATGTCCGTGAGCGAGAGCGAGGTTAGCAGCGTTGACCCGGCTGATGAAAAGATGTTTATCGACTGCCAGGATCACATTTACGACCAGTGAGTAGCGTCTGGTTAGCTGATGGACGGAAGTGCTGGCTCTGCCACCAGAAGACACCTATCAAGGGCAAGACCTGTGACTTAACCTATAGCATTTCCTGTGTTGCCTGACTAAAGAACACTAACAGACACTAAATAGTTTTGTGCAATGAGGGTAGACAATTGCCAGAATATTATATTATATATATTTATAATATTATAATATTTATATATTATTTATTTTTATTTTGGTGCAATTGAATATATTTTATTTATTTTTGTAATGTTCACAGCTGGGTTTTATGAAATGTTGATGATGATAAATGCCTGTTTGTTACTTTTTTAGCATTGGTGTGTGTGTCTCATAGTCAACAACATGTTGTAGTGTGATTCTCAGTGTCACAGAAGTGAATTGAGCCACTCGGGACATTAGGAGACACTTTGATTACATTAGTATCTGTTTTGTAAGGACAATAATGATCTATAATGGTGTGGGTGATTTAAACAGATTTTATATTGATCTAAATGTTTTCCAGAAGTGTCACAGAAGTCAATAGAAATCATAGGGTCAATTTGGAAAGGTTTTGGGCCACTTGGAGCCTCCTGCCACCACTCAATAAAAGCCCTTGGGTCTAGAAGTCTGTTACCCAGATTTAGTTGACATGGTCTACAAGGCATGCACAAAATGTAATAGGTCTATCATGAAATGTGACCCCTTTATTGCTTTTCAAACATGGCTTTTTACACAAGACGCCTATTTGTTGTATATTTGACCTTTGGTACTTTAGGCTGTTTTGTGGCCACCACAGTTCTTGAGCTATTATATTTGGGTATGTCTGGGAATTCAAAAATAGGAGGTGATGGTTAAGGGGTTATATAAAATATTATCTGTTCAGATGTATTTAAACCAATTAAAACATCACTTCATAGTAGCAAATTGCATGCAGCTGGTCGCATCATTATTTAGACATATACGGATGTGCACATGTGATGTTATTTCAGCCAATAGAACATGCAAAAAAACCTTGAAAGACACCGTATTGCTTTGCTATGGGAAGTAGCTTGCTTGCTATCTAATGCTATCCAAAATATCAAAAGCATTGCTTTTAGAGAAGTATCATTTCTACTCATTTCTAACATGTATTTCTCATAATTTCACATGCAAATCCTGCATCATATTGTTTTGTGGGTCAGATAGCTATTGTAACTACAAGGTAAGCCCTAAATCCCTGTACTAAATGTCTACTCTTAAACCAATAAGACATAGGTATAGCCAGCTAGAAAGTCACATCTTCCCTGTTTCATTCAGACAGCTGGCTACCTAGTTACATAGTGTTTCATTAAAACAAGCAGCTAGTTAGCTTGCTAGCTTTTGGCAGTTCACTTACTGAAGTGTAGTTTGCTAGCCAGTGATATATGCCATCATTAACCTTAGCAGCGTGGCTACCTACGTTAGCTGATTGGTTTACAACATATTCAGCTAGCTATGCTTAGTCAGTTACTAGCTAGGTAATTAATTAACAACAACTCTCCAGTGACATGACTATACTGTTAGCTGATTATCTACTGCCTGCTGTTTTCCCTTCCCCATCAGTGGAGATTGGCTAGCTCATGAAATGCCTTGTTAATTTACGCATTGTGGATTTAAAGTGAGCAGGATAAAGTGGGCCTCCCGCGTGGTCCAGTGGTTACAATGTTCGACGCTGGCCACGGCGACCGGGGTTCGATCCCCTGTGGTGCCACAGTTGGCTCTGGCCGGGAGTGCCACCGGGGGCGGCAATTGGCTGTCCACCCCAGGGAGGGGGGAGGGAAGCCGACAGGATGTTTGCTGCGCGCAGGAGTGGCTCTGGGGTTCCGGAGTTAGGGTTCACGGCTTGGCAGTGCCACCTTCGCATTCGACACCGCCGGTCACAGGGCTACGGCAGTGAACTCATAGTACGAAGGGGGAGATTGACATGAAAATAGCAGGTGTAATTGACCCTTCGCTAAACCACGCCCCGAAACGCAGATTGGCCAATCGCAGCGCAGTATTTGACAGACTCCAACAGAGGCCCGACAGTATTTTGCTGCACTCCATTGACTTTGACGGAAAAATTTGAGATTTTCTTCATTTTCGAGCTGGTTTTGTGGATTTTTAGCTAATTATGGTTAAACGTTGTGCCTGGGGCACTTGTAACAGTGACACTCAGAGAGGTTAGAAGGAGATATACATTTTTAGATGTATATGTATACTTTTAGATGATCTGTGCTGTATTATGACTGTAGTGTACGTATATGGTGCATTAAGACCACCTGTCAATGGCCTCCTGCATGGTCTAGTGGTTTCAACGTCTGACGCTGGCCACGTCGACTGGGGTTCGATTCCCCATCACGCCAGAGTCGGCTCTGGCCGGGAGTGCCATTGGGGCGGCAATTGGCTGTCCGCCCCAGGGAAGGGGGATGGAAGCCGACACACAGTTGGCTGCGCACAGGAGTGGTTCCGGGGTACCGGAATTACAGTCGACCGCACGACGAGTGCTGCCTCACTGCCGGTCACAGGACTACGGCAGCGAACTATGAGGGAGGGGATTGAACTAAGCACAGCGGGAGTAATTGGCTACCAAATTGGGAGAAAAATCTGAAAAAAAGACCACCTGTCAGTCATGGCTATTCAGACTAACGCAACACCAGCAGCCAGCAAACAACCATCATATGCTTTGTCCTCACTCTGGACTGCATACAATGAACGCACATTTTTATGTTAGCGACATTACCTTATACAGTATTATACACATTTGTTAATTTCACAGCAATGTTGTCAGTACTTGCTAAAACAACTGGTTAGCTAATTAACTTAAGCTGCATTTTTATTTCAATTAACGAATTGACGCTAAATGAAATACACACACAGGACATGCAAACCCTGATAGAGTCGCCAGCTACATTCTCTGTGAATATAGATCTTAAGTAACATTACCACAATGTTAGATGATCTATGCCAATCTATGGCTGTATGCCAATTCTCATCTTGAGATTAATACTAGCAGCACACAACAAATGCTCTGTGTCCTCACTCCAGAATGCTACGCTATGAACACACATTTTATGATGGCCAGATCAATATACAGTACTATTAACAGTTGTTAATTTGCCAGCAATGTCGCTGTCAATTTTTCTGCTCACCAGAAGACAATTCACATGGCATCAAATACGTTGTTATAAACCCATTGCTGCAGATGAACTGATTTTAAATAATCTATATACCTATTTAAATCAATTTTAAGATGCGTTTTCTCAATGTCTTTAGTAAACGCAATAGTGCTGTCTGGAACATATTCAGCAATTACTTTATTAATCCAGTGAAAGCCATATGACATACCCTGAATAGTTCAAATACATATATTTTTAAAATGCCATGACTCATTACACATTTGTCTTTATACTTACAAATGCATATACATGATATTGATATTAATATCCTCAAACCTAATGTACGCTACAATTTAAAACATGAAATGTTTTCAATGTTTAAAAAAAGGCCAAGTTACTCACATATACAAAGTTTATACTCTGTACAAATATAAAATACAATTCCTAAATTTGGTCTGTGTAGCAAATTATTGATATCAAAATGATGCCAAATTACAACTAGTTTCATCAATATATTTCATAGAAACTGAACAAGCACTGTTACAAAGCAATGCTTCACATATTTTCCGACATTCGTTCAAGTAACTTGGCCCTTACAAAGCTAAGCTTGTGTGTAAGTGATGCTTTCTTATTTTTTTATTTGACTTATTTGAAACTGATTTAAGCCTGGTGCATGCGTGTTGGCCCCCATCAAACTGAATGAATCGGTATATGCTAACTCTGTTCATTCAGCGTTATTCTTAAACTTGTAATTCATTAAGTGTAGATGAAATAATTGATATGGAACTGTACAGATCAATGCTTGCCTCTGTAAAGCTGTCCTGTAGAAACTCTGTGATTGTATTTGACTTCCAATCGGAGATACTCCACTTCAGTCCTGTCCAGTTAGACAGGCTAACTTCATCATTCTACGCCTTGTTGTTGGCCCATGATTACCTAACTCAATTATTACTCATTATTCAATTGATTGGATTGGTTCAGCCCATTCCCCTCAAATTCAGGAGCTGGAGATATAGATCTATAAACCCTGCTGAACTTCAGCCCTGGAGCCCTGGAAATGTGCACCCATGCTTTAAAGCAATTTATTTCACAGAACACTACCCTGTAGCTGTATTAAAGTGGGTGCGGAGTGAGTCGCTGGCATTTTAAACCTCTGAAACGCCTCAATAACTCCCTCTTAAGATAGAAAACCTTTTTTTTTCCTTCTTTTAAATCAGTGTTGAGCTGTGAAGATTGCTTTACGGGGATCAATATATATCTCAGTAATGAGAAAACAAGCCAGTTCAATAGCAGTCTGTACGGTGTCGTGGACACAAAAGAAAAGCAGTAGTGCCTTGGCCCTCTTCAAGATCAGATCAACTCATCTTTCAGTGACATAGAATGTTCTACTATCCCCAACCAGCCCTGCCATACGAGGCATCCTCCCACACACTCAGGGGCTGTTGAGTGTCGCTGAAGTCACCTGAAGTGTGAGCAAAAAGCCTGTTTGGTGTAATGGTTGCATCTAACAGTACAAAGACAGATAGGATGCCCAGATTCACCCCAGTCAATGTTGCAAGGTTTCACGTTAAACCTTGAGGATCTTAGTATACACTAGGACTGTCACCTTAACAAAACAATCCTGTTCTATATTTGGAGAAAAGGTGTAGAATTGTTCGATCAATATTCGAATATGTGTGTTACAGGCCTCCAACATGGGGGGGGGTACTGAAACCTCCAGTATTTCTTGCAAAAAGTCACCTCACTTTCCTTGCAAGGCATGAGAAATGCAAGTTTGCACAACTGTATGAAGTGACGCCCACATACTTATAGAGAAAGATAATCTTTCCCATAGTAGAATTTATTTACGTGAAAAATATGAAGACAAGCATAACGAATTTCCCTCTGGGATAATAAAGGTCTTCTAAGACTAAGTCTAACACCGTCATAAGCATAACATAACATAAGATAACATATCTTAGCAGAGAATAGGATATCCTACTGTTAAAAGGTCTATTGCATTATTGGTAATTTGAGTCACTAGTTGGTTATCTTATGGGCACACCATTTTATTATTAAAATAATAATAATAATGATATACATATATATTTTTTTAAATATCGAATCTCTGCATTCATCTTCGAAACTGGTGTTGAAATGCCAGATTCAAAATTTGATCCTAGATTCTGGATTAGATTCTGGAGCAGTGCCTGAGACAGCATTTTCCACCACCATCAACACAACACCTTTGTGGAAGAATGGGGTCGCACATTAGAAGAATCTATGCCAAGGCACATTGAAGCTGTTCTGGCAGCTCATGGTGGTCCAATGCCATTAATCTGGATAAAGCATGAACTGAAACCCCCAAAAAATGAAACCCAAACAGATGGCACGAAAAGGCCAATCAGAGGCAACCCATGGTGTCAATCACTCGGTCAGTACAAACTTTACTTGGCTACAATCTCGAGCTCTCTAACTTCCACCTGCATAGAGAGCTCAAATAAGGCATGTTAAACAGACTTTATTGAAATATGCCAGCAGATTAATCCAGGGATCTTTATTTTGGTTTGCATTTGTCCTTAAACAGGCTAAATGCATTGGACTGAATTTAGGTCAAACACTTGAGATATTTGCAGTTTTTTTAATCTAGTATATGTGCGCATTACCATAGTGAGGGTTTATAAAATCACATTCATTTCCTCACATTTCAGATATTCTGGGAGATATAGAACTGTGGAAATTTCAAGTAAATAAAATTGAAACACTGGAAATAAACTACTCTCGGTTTTGCACATCAACATTTGATACGTTTGTAAGTATAATGTCAGGCTCAGATTTGGGATGTGAGAGATGATAACAGGGTTCTTTTAAGCAGCAGCAACTGAAACAACCTCCCCACCCTTCACCCCTCTCTATTTGGAGAGGGACTAGGGCCCCTGTACCATGTGACAGGGTGGTTGCAACAGCCTCACAGAGACCCCCCTGTCCTGCGTCTCCCGCTCCTTACACAAAGTCTCTCTCTTCCAGCCTTCCTGTAAACATCACTATAGCCTGCAATAGCAGAAATCCAGGCCCTAACCCCCCAAATAAACTGTCCACTCCCAATTCAAAGCACAGAGAGCCCCCTGTTCACCATTGACTGTAGACACAGGTACACAGCTTTACTTTTCCAGGATTTTGGGGAGTAAAAAAACAGTATCCAAAAATACATTACACAAAAATGATCCCAAACACCTAGAGAAGACTGACTGCTTCTGGCTCATATTTCTTCTTCATTCTGTCTAATGTTTTCTTTGTAATGTTTTTCCCTCCATTGAGCCATGGTCAAGCCAGAGGCTTGTTGCTTTCACGTTTTTTTTTGTTTTTTTTCTTTCTCCATATTTATTTTGAAGCAATCGGAGACTCATCAAACATACTCTGATATTGACATGTCGATACTTTGATATTTGATGTTGCATACATCCTTATGAAGCTACGTATAAAGC
The DNA here is from genome assembly GCA_029706075.1 of Aldrovandia affinis. Classification (NCBI taxonomy): domain Eukaryota; kingdom Metazoa; phylum Chordata; class Actinopteri; order Notacanthiformes; family Halosauridae; genus Aldrovandia; species Aldrovandia affinis. Next base: position 5,678,397 of record JAINUG010000013.1, on the reverse strand, counting down.
TGGGCTTTATGATGGTCCAAATTATTCCTGTTTGTTTTTTGAGGTGTACATAGTAATTGCAAGCAGTAAAATCCTAAAGTGTTCACTCCCCACCGCAGTGCATGTGAAATAGCAGGTTTAATATTGGGCGAAGAGCATCAAATACATAAATAACCAAATGTGAGGTTTCACTGCCAACCATGGTTATAATTATGGTGGTTAACTGTCACGCTACCCTGAGGGCCGACAGGGTGCTGGTGCATTGCAGTGAGGCCTTGACTTACCCCCTGGGTGAATGTCCTCATCAGCATCTGGGTGATGGAAACATCTGGAGGACTGGAGCTCAGTGTTCTGGATCTGTTTGCCTCATGGTCAAGAGTGCACTGCTGTGGGCCTCCCGGGTGGTGTAATGGTAAGAGCGTCCGACCGGGATGCATGTTGCCCACTGTGACCGAGATTCGATTCCACTCCCAGGGGCCCAGATTAGGGTTAAAGTCATACTTGTCAAAGGGCAAGTATCTTAGAAAAGATACTTGTCCTTCCTAAAAGTTACTTGTCCTTGGTCTATTCACCTTCCATTTTTCCTGGAAAGTGCGATCTCTGCTCTCTGAATCATATTTTCGCTGAGTTTTTAGCTGATCTTCTTTGGCTTTAGCCTTTTTAGTGGGAGGTGGACTTGCACCCTCAATAAATCTCCACATCTTTGAAAATGCGATCACTACATCGTTAGGGTTGCCACCTTTGACTTCTTTGGGGGGTGGGGTTGGAAACCATATGCACTTTGTAACCATTGTAACCTAATCATTGTAGCCGCACTTTGTAACCATTATAGCCTACTCTTATGCTCTATTCTGATGTTACATAGTAAAGCCTCTTACCTATATTTGCGCTGACGTACTTGCACTTGCAGAAGCACTCACACTTGTAGACGCACTCGCTCTGGCCTCGGGCTGCTGTCCCTTTACACTAAAATGAATGTGTACCATTGTTTAAAAAGGGGTATTTAATACATTAGCTAATATGTAAAAATGATTGCTGGCCAAAATTAACTGATGCATTATTGGCACCATAGGCACTAATTTGACTGGCCATTACTTTCTGTGATGTTGACAATCTGCTCGTAAATAGCTCTGCTAGTTTCCTCAGGGTCTTCGTAAAATTCCAATAGTCCATACTTAACACCTTCTGCTTCATGGAAATACTGGACTGTGTATGGGTAAAGTTTAGAGTGGCCAGAGTTTGATGCATCAGAACACACAGAAAAATAAGGAGCGTTTTTCAACTCTGTAGCTAATCGTTTCTGGCTGTAAGGTTTAGCACTAACCTTATAGCCACAGTCTGTAGATAACAGTGGCGGGCCGTGCATTTCACACCTAGGCCTTCAGTAGTGCTCCGTCTGAATCAATCCACCCCTCAATAACTATTTTATGGCTATAAAAACATCTTATTATGCAGAAATGCAGTATAAAGAGCCGTTGCATCGCAGATAGATAACTCGTGTAGCCAGAAATCCAACTTTCCAAACAAGTAGAGAAAACTGCCATAATCGTAGAACAGTTCAAGACCCATGACTTTTTTCAGCCTGTCAGTCCATCAGGCTGGTTTTGTTAGTTCCTGGTAGCTAGTGGCACTTCTCCACTGCAGAGCCCCCTGATAAAGATCCTGAGAGTGATCCAGACCATCCACAGCCCAGACGAGCACACTCTAGTTCTCCTCTCTGTCTGAAACGCCCCCACTGTGTGGTGGAGGCTGGTTCCCGGGGTGGCGCTGAGATAAATGAGAGAGAGGAGGGGGCGTTTTAAGAAAGCTACAGAAAATGTCGGAATTGTTTCTTTTTTTTCTTCTTGTTTTCCCCTGAGTGCAAATCTCTCGCCTACTGAAAGCACTCTGCAGTTACCCTGCAGGTTTTATGTGATTTTTTTCCCTCTTCAGTTGACTCAACTATCAGTGGGGTTGATAATAAAATGAATATGTTAGTGCGGCATGGAGGTGAGTCCGTAGCAAAATGGGCACAGATGAGTGAGACAACGGCTCATGTTCACGTGGTTTCTTTGATTGTGTAGCCTGGGTCCCATTTTAAGCTTTTTTTCAGTCACCCTTCAGCTTGACCTTTTTACTTTTTGTATTTTTCCAGTGGCTCGCAGCTGTCGCTGAATTAATGCTGCTGTATTATTTGTAGTGACTGACGTTTGTTTTTCCCATGGCCTGAGCTTTGAGAGTAGACTCATAAAACCATGTGTGTGTATACATATATACATACTGTATATATATCTCTCATCAACTCAACCTCCAAAATTATTCATACCCTTGATAAAAATGAGCAAAAAAGGCTGTAAGATTGGCTGTAAAAGGCTGACATTTTTTATTATTTTATACTAATACAATGTAGTAATTGCTCATTATTTTAAATAAAATCCAACAAGAATAAATCTGCATTAAAATGTTATCTTCCATAATGTTTTAGTGTTTTATGAGATTGGTGAACATATTGGAGGGGATCTTTGAACATTCCTCCATGTAGAAACTTTTAATATCCTTCAAATCCTTTGCTCTGTGCTTGTGGAGTGCCCTTTTCAATTCAAATCACACATTTATGAATGAGTTATGTTTTTATATAAGTGTACAGAGAGTATATGCTTTGTATATGTGAGTAACCTGCCTTTTTTATGTTGAAAACATTTTTGTTGAGATTGTAGCATACATTAGGTGAGGATATTAATATCAAGTGTATGTGTTTATAAGTGTAAAGACAATTGAGTCTTGACATTCATTTTTTAATATATTTATTTCAGGGTATCACATATGGCTTTCAATGAATTAATAAAGTAATTGCTGAATACTTTCAACACATCAGCAGTCCTGAAGACTTTGAGAATCTCAGATTCAGATTCAGATTCAGATTCCTTTATTTGTTACATCTGTGATACTAGGTTCACCAGAGTAAAAATCTTGGGCCTGGCCCCTCAACTTCGCAGCATCAAAAATACACACAGAAAAAACACACATTGTAACAAAATAGTAATACCCGTAAGTAATGACAGTGCAAATGACATGCATGAATAAATGTATAAAATATTATATATCTTTGCATAATCTTTGCATTAACTTGTGATTTGACTGTGTTCCTTTAAAGCAATCCGTCTACAACAACTTAAGGTTTTAATATCATTTGAAAACTGGGCAGCATGGTTAACCTGGTGTCCTGGCCAAATTCCCAACCAAAACAATATACATGGAATTAATTAATTCCCTCTCTCCTTGCCTCTCCACTGTGCATCTGGGCCCATATTCACAAAGCATTTTAAGGGTAAAAGTTGGTCCTAACTCCGCAATTTAGGAGCAACTCCGAAAAATAATGGGCGTGTCACTCATAAATTTAGGACTCCTACATTTTTGGGATAAGAGTATTTCACAAATGGTTTGAGAGCTAAAAACAGCTCCTAAGTCCAGGAGAAGTTAGAAGCAGTCAAGAGGACTTCTAAGTCGCTAAAGACCTACTCACAGCGATCCGAAAATCTGCTGCTGCCGGCAATCGTTGTCGCAATCGCGTCAACACTGGAGATATTGAATGATACAGAGCTCATAAAAAGGTACCGCCTCAATCGCGAGGGTATTATATATATAATATTATATATATTATATATAGATACCCGCTGATTGTTTACGAGATGCAGACATGTAACCAATTGACTAGTCAGTATTCTTGGTTTCATGTTAAATCAGTGACACGTAGCCTACATTTGTATTTTAGAATCTTTATTAGAATATAATAGGGGTGCATCGGATCATTTTTCGGATCAGCAAAAAAAATAATAACGGGGACCAAAGGCGCGTTTCCACCAAAAATTACCAGGAACTATTCTCAAGGAATTGAATGAATGATAATTTCAGTTTTTCAATTTAAGTTATTTCACTAAATCTTTATTTGAAAATTTCACAAACTACATTTTTAGATTCAGTACGCCTTAGGCAATTTAACTAGGGTGGTCTTAAAAGATCGCTAATGTTTAAATTTTATTTAATTTGGTCGTGTTTCTAAAAACCTGCCTCCCAGAAAGGCATTTAGTATGAAAAACAAAGCAAACCAAAACATACATGGTTGTCTATCTCTTCGCTGTAACTCTGCATTGAGATTTAGGGAATTGTTACTTTAAAACGTGACAGCGGCAGAAAAACTGTATTTCTCTATGATGGTTCAATTTAGCTATTAATCCGCGGATCATATGCGTGCCGAACCATGGAGGTTGATCCGTACGGATCACGGATCAACTGCGATCCGTTACACCACTAGAATATAACAGGAACAGTATCAAGTATTTTTTTACACAGAGTTGTCAATGTATGGAACAGCTTGCCTTGTCATGTAGTGGAGGCAGAAACACTTCAAGGGTATTCAAGTCCAGACTTGATGCAGTACTGGATATTCTTGACTGTTCTCATCATTATATATTCTTATGTTCTTATGTTCTTCTTAAGAAGGAGAAGCAGAAGATGAAGATGAAGAAGAAGAAGAAGAAAAAGAAGAAGTTTAGGAACAAACACAAAATATCCAAAGTTTGAGCCCTTATTGTGTGGCCTTGTGAAGTTCTATCTGCATTCTGTGTGTTTACACAATGTTAACGGGTACAGACGTTAGGATGTTTGAGACTGAGAGTGTATCATCTGTGTAGTTATTTCTGTGGGAGACCCTGAAAAGTGCCAAACTTGTTCGGTGCTGTAAACGCATGGGGCATTCCCTGCCAACCCATAACTTGGCATACTTCCACAAAGGTGTGAATAATTTTGGAGTTGACTGTGTATATATATATATATATTCACAAATGAACAATACCCGTGTGGGTTTGTTCTCTTTAGTAAAATGAAGGGAGGATTTGTTAATCTACCTTGATTTGTGAGACCCTGTCAGATGGGAATCACTGATAGTTTGAGTTAGGGTTGAAATCGGGACCTACCAAACTATGTAACCCAGATATTTCATATTGCAAAAGCATTGACCTTGGCCTACTTACAGCAAGCTCACTAAAACCCTTGTTTCCCCAGTTGCTTTCCCACAATATCATTTTAAATTAGCAGTGGTGTGACCTATTAAACACACATTAGGCCTACCTGCTCATGCAGTCACACTTTTATTTTAGTTTCATTTAGTTTCATTACAATTTGAGTAGTACTGAATTACAAATGCACCCTTATTAACAACAGCCAGACATGTTTGGTCTGGGTCTGTTACAGGGATTAAAACTTGATTTATTGATATGGAATATGATTAAAAAGATGTGTAAATGGATAGAGCATCTTTCATCTTTGTAAATGTTATCTTTCTCAGCTAAAACCTGCTGCCTGCAGTTTGTCCTCACAGTGGTCTTCACATCCTGCTTTAGCCAACACTGGGCTGGGACATGCCAATTCTACCAGACCTCAGAAGGGTTCCCTGTCAAAGCAGTGCCCAGGCAGCTCAGCTGGGTCCAATCTGCTGCTCCAGACACACATTTACTCTTGGACTCATTTTGGGCCTAATAATACCAGATGGATGGCAAGCTTGAGTTTTCTAGGGTCCAAGTCATTTTCTGCAGCTGGATGATAGCGCACTAACTCAGGGAGGGGTAGCGGGAGCATTCACAGTTCTGGATCCTTCTCTAGCCAAAGTGTCTGTGAGTCTGTGCATCTTCCTCACCATTGTTTGCATTTCTATAGTATCAATATGAGCATGTGCTGTGCTTGTCAGCAAACTCACTGTTGAGGTGCCACCATCGCTAGCCCCTAACGGTGCATTGTGAGGTTTGATGGGAAACTGGGATTGAAGGTGAATCACTCTGAAGTTACGGCTAACCACTTATGGAAGCACTTCATCAGGTGGTATTTGTTATGTTGTCATCTGCTTTCATGTGCTAAGGAGGTAATATGTGGCTTAATTCACATGATCACTCATTTGATTTCAGCAGAGATGCCAAGTGAAATTTTTGCCTCATTTACAGTGCACATTGCAAGCAGTGTCCACTGAATCCCGGAGTTGAGGCAATATAAATATCTGGCTGTCCGTACAAATTGTGTTTAATGCACTTTTCCTCAGTCATGGGTAAATGCGCCCGAATGAACTGAACCCCTCTCTTAATGAGAGAGACACGTGCATGTTTGTCTTCATCAGCAGGGACAGCGATGTCACAGAGAAAAGCAAGGGGACCCAAATGAGGAGAGACGGGACAAGAAAACAAGTTCCCCCTGAGAAATTAGGTAACAGTGTGGGTGCTGCGCCATATAAATGCAAATTCAGCTTTCCTAAATCAATATCATAAACAGAGTTCTCTCTCCATTAGTTGAAGAAATGAGCCGGCAGGAATCTTCCCAGAACCTGGATTCCTGAGTTTATTGCAATCCATCACAAAGTGCTGTAGCAGAAAGAGGGGGCTGACGGTGCCATCACTGTTCCTTCAACTGCCCCCTGTGTGAGCTCCTTCCCCAAGGCGTCCACATTGACCTTGAGATTCACACTGCGGGGTTAAGATCTGTTCAGACAGCCACCTCGAGGGAATGAGGCTCCCAGACCAGGACAGTGATTACCAATGAATATATAATTTCAGGGCAATAACACAATATTTATAATGGCTATAGTACTCTCTCACATGCAGACAGAGTACAAGCACCGTCTGTGCATTTTCAGTCTCTTTTTGTATTTTGTATTTTTCCTTTCCAGTACTAAATAATGATCTTAATACTCAAAATGCATTACCTTTTTTGACTGCCCCATCTCTGTATAGCGTCCGATGCAACTCTCACTAAAGCACTCTACTAAAGACATTATTTATATGTATATATGCAGCTCTGGAGGGCTGTTTGTACATGCTTGGCTAAGGATGTGAAAATGAAACTAGACTGCAGAGATTGTTTTCCATTCACACCCCAGCAGTGTTTCTGGAAACTAAATAAAATGTACAGAGTTGCAGAGTATTAAAATTCAAATATGAAGCTCACAGCTGGTGCATACTCAGCAGGATTACTAAATGCATAAACCTTGCATATGAAGTGCTTCAGTCAGCCATGTTTTTACAAAGCACCTCAGTAAGTGTCAGACGTCAAAACTTTCATCATAAATCAATATTTTAATGTACATTTTCTTAACATCCATTGGGTTTCTGTTGATCCCTTATTCTAGCTTAGTACATTATCCTAAAACAGCAGTATTTTTTTGAAGAACACTGTGCTTACAGTTGCCAGCCTTGATCCTAGAAATCCATCCATTTCCAAACTCTATGCTAACCACATGTGGCCTCATTAAGGCTAAATAATTGATCCAGGACTGAAATTAGGGATAGGAATGAAACAAACACCTGAGAATGTTACAGCTCCTGATGGCTGGGGTCGGCCATCCTTTCCAGTTGACAGCCGAATGAGAGTGCAGTCTATGCTGGTCCCAGCATAATGTGTGACATTATTGTCACCTGTTCAGTGGGCACCCACCGCAGCCCTGCTGGAGAGCTCAGATGGTGGGCTGTGTGTGACGACTCCAGGTTCATGGAGCAGAGAAACCGCACCTGCTCTGCATAGTGTTTGTGCACATTGTGTGCAATGAAACGCTCCATGGGGGGACATTTTCAGAGATATTTGAGTGGCAGACCTCTCCTCTTTAGAAAGGCATACTTTGACAGCTAATTGGTAGGCACCTAATTGTTATTTGTCTGGAGCTTTACACGTATTCTCAATCATACCTGCTGTTATAATTGTCCCTGTTCTATCTGCGATATCTGGAATAACCATGGCAAGCCAGAAAACGGCACAAAAAAAGAAAGAAAGCGGCCTTCTTTTTTATCCACAGATACGGCAATTTCAGCTGCCAATCATCAAGCTACAAATTGCACTGGTTCAAACCTGAATAGTCTTGCATGCCCATAATAGCAGCTCAATTATGCTCTGACAGACTCAAATGATGGAATATTAAGGGCGTGTAGCCGGAGCTGCAGAACGCTTTGTCAGCTGGCTCTTTATTTTCCCATCCTGTTGCTCTGTTGACACGGTGATGGAAGGAAAGCAAAATGGAAACAACTGTGGCGCGTGTTTGTCTCAATTCTCATTATGTGGTGTCAAAGGTGGATACGTCTCATTCCAAACCCCGGCTCTGTAAGCAGCCCTGTCCGTGCGCTACTGAGTGCACGTGTCATTTGGACATCCGTTGACCTGAACCAGTTTTCTTTTTTTCCCCTCTGTCTCCTGGGAGTCGAGTAGTCTATGAGAATACAGCACGTAGGGAAATGTGGATCGCAGTGTCTCAAGTTTGACCTCAAGTTTTGTTTTGTACTTTTCCCCCTTACTCTCGTTCTTGCAGTTGCCCCCCCCGGTGAGATCAGCTAATATTAGATTGGGGTGGGGGGGGTGTTAATTGCTGTGGGAGAGCATGTCTCGGCTGACTGTGAACTAATTAGCCCGGCGACTCTTGATTGAGCAGAGCAGAGCTCCACCGTACCGGAGATAAGCCGCACAATTACCCTCAAGTGTTAAAATCATTTTCTGCCCCATTCCTCGTTCTGAAAGCAGCACACCCCCGTGGCTGGGCATTAAAGGCCATTTTCTCACAGAGCACCAGGGTGGATTTATTAAGGAGATTTACTATTAGGGAGTGTGACAAGCTGAAAGAATTGTATCTGTGGTGTCTTGAGGGGCTGAGGTGGGACAGAGATTGGGTATCACCACTGCTCCCTTTCTTTTCCACCTGTTGTCAATACTCCCAGTCTGCTTCTACACAAATACAGCCATACCATATTGGCATGTTTTCTCTGCTTGGTTTCCCATTCCAGCTACTCATTCTTACCGTTTCCATCAGACTCAGTGTGGTGGTGGAGGAATGCAAGATAGACAGCATTCAAGTGCTTTCCATTGAAATGTTTGGCAGCAGGCATACTTTAACACAGCTTTCATTAAAGCAGCAGTTAATGAACGCGCTGGTAAATTACACCAGAAAATCTGTGCACATATAGTAGATTTGCACAACAGATTTGCACAACAAACCACTGAAAAACAACAGCAAGAAGAAGGGCGCAGCCATGGATTACAGTCCATGCTTTACTGTCCATACATTATAGTCCATATGTTACTGTCCATACATTACAGTTCATACATTACAGTCTATCCATTACTGTCCATACGTTACAGTCCATACTTTACTGTTTATATGTTACTGTCCATACATTACAGTCCATATGTTACTGTCCATACATTACAGTCCATACTTTACAGGTCAAAAGTTTTAGAACACCCCCATTTTCCAGTTTTTACTGAAATTTAAGCAGTTCAAGTCCAGTGAATAACCTGAAATGGTACAAAGGTAAGCGGTAAACTGCCAGAGGTAAAAAAACTAAAACTGTTTAGGTTACCAAAAACTGAAATAGAATGTAAATTGTTTGGCAGTGAGTAGTTTCCTACACCATCAAAAGGCACTTGGAAACTGGAGGAAACTCTGACAGGAAGAGGTCTGGCAGACCCAAAGCCACAACAAAATCAGAAGACAGAAGTCAGAAGTTTCTGAGAGTCAGCAGCTGGCCTGGTAGGCAGCTCACAGGACAACCGCTTCAAACACAGCTTAACACTGGTCGAAGTAAGGAAGTCTCAGTTTCAACCGTGAAGAGAAGACTTTGAGCTGCAGGTTTGGCAGTAAGAAAGCCATTGCTAAGATAGCAAAATAATACAAAGAGGCTTGCCTGGGCCATGAAGCACCGCCAGTGGACTACTGAAGACTGGAAGAAGGTCTTATGGACTGATGAATCAAAATTTGAAATCTTCGGTTCATCACGCAAGGTTTTTGTACGCCGTCAAGTAGGCGAAAGGATGGTTCCTCGGTGTGTGACACCACCTGTCAAACAAACTGAGGAAGCGTGATGGTCTGGGGCTCTTTTGCTGGATCCAGAGTCAGCGACTTGCACAGAGTGACTATTAACCCACGTTAACCCATTAGTTGTTCCCTGAAAAGGGCCTCTTTTTTTTTTTTTTTTTTATAACTATGAAATTATTTTTCCGTTTTTGGTAACTTAAACTTTTTTTTTTTTTTTTGTCTTTTTTTTTTTATTATTTTTTACTTCTGGCAGTTTACCGCTTACCTTTGTACCATTTTAGGTTATTCACTGGACTTGAACTGCTTAAATTTCAGTAAAAATTGGAAAAATGGGGGTGTTCTAAAACTTTTGACCGGTAGTGTACTAGTGTACAAGAGTTTTCCCTGCTCTCTTTGTCAGTGACTATCCTCTCATCAGGTTCTCCTCCCTTTGGGATTCGAGGTGAGATTTGTGTGGTTTTTGTTGGTGTGTGTTATTGTGGGGTGGGGGGGGGGAGACTGTACAATATTTGGGATTTTTAAGGTCACAAGCAAAACATGTTCATTATTAAATGATAATATATTTGGCCCTCAGAGTTGGGGGGGGGGTGGAGGAGGGCACTATATTCCCTTTCACTGTATTAGATTCGGCCAGGAGTAGGTATAGTCCCTGTCTTGAGTTTCTCGCACCTTGTTCTCTTACTGCTAGATATGAAACTCAGTTGTTCCAATTAACGTCCCAAGCATTTTGGCACATCTTACTTTGACAGCGTGTATATGTCAGTTTCATACATGTCCTTTTCATACAAGGCCAACAACAAATACAATTACCTGAAAAAGTTGATATGAAAGTCAGAGGCGATGAGTGCTCTGCAACTGTCTAATCGGAGGTACAGTTGTCATTACTGGGGGATACACAAGTACAGCTTGTGAGCGCCATTCTCTCCAAGCCATTTTACTGGGGCTTTGTCGGGTGGAATATCAACTGGTGTTGATGTTCTGACTGTAACTGACTATCTGCATAGCCTGGTTTCATCACCAAGAGTGTGTGTCCTCACCTTGCCTGCCTGATTACCTGTGTTGTTCAGATTTATAAATATATTGTTCAAGGTTAGTGGCTTTGCGTCTCTCTAAAAATGTGTCTATTTACATTTAAGACTTTGTAAAGAATGTCAGAGGGAATAAAGTGTTGGCAATAGCAAAATATATGTTGGTTCCACGCTTATCTATAAAAATGGGAGAACATTTTGGGGATTCTAAACTTGTCAGAACAATTTGGTCCCATTATTTGGCTTCTATAGAAAAAGAGAATAGAAATGCTGAAGCAACACCCTGCTATATTCCTAGGGTAGGATGTCTGGCATGTGACATACCTATAATATACAGTGAATTCCTGTTGTTTTAGAATATCTAATGCTTTTATCCATGCAGGAGTTGCATAACAACAGATGACACACTTAATTTCCGCACAGCTGATGAGTCTGACTTTAAATGGCAGGGTTCTACTAAATGGGACAGCAGTATGCTTGTTTGTTTGTTAGCTTGATTGCTTTTAAATCCCCCTGAATGAGCACATCTAATTTAGCATCCTGACTCACTCCTGGGATAGTCGTCTGACAAAGCTGTGCAATGCATTCTGGGCAAGAGGCAGGGGTGCCGGATTCATTGTAGACCAATCAGATTGATCGAAGTGGGTCACAAGCAGTGCACTGGAATTCTTGTCTTAAATGGATAAGGAACTTTGCCATTTTCACCCTGGCTCAAACACTTTCAAATTCATAGAGCTTTTGGAATCACACCAATATAGGGGCCCCAGCAGTCACTCAAAGGTCCTTTCAGTGCCTCCTGGAATCTCCCCATCGTTACTTTGCCATGATGCGAGTCCCTTTGCCCATCTACCCCTCTGTTGGTCTAGGATCATCCTGGAGATTCTGCATGTGACATAGGCTGACATGGTATAGCCATAACTCAAGCAAATGTAGAATTTTCCCTTTGTGAGTTTTTCACAGCTCCTGTTTTAATATGTCACAGAGATTAAGTTATCTAGTGACCAGATCCTTCTAAATCCTTACTGAAATGTCTCTCAAAGCAGCCAAGCCTCATCTAACAGTAAATGCGGTTGTAGATCTTACTGTGCTTTTCATATATTACCATGTTTTTTATATTAATGTTGTCATACCATCTCTTGTTGTGAAGGTAGTCTAAGTTAGTCATATGTCTCTATGCTCTCAAAATTTGTCAGAGTATTGTTTGTTATTCTCTATGAGTCACAGGAGACTCATAGAGGGGGAGTTGAGCGCACTGCCATAGCACAGCAGTACCACACATGCTGTCTTCCCATTTCCCTAGGGATACCCCTGTCCCAACTCCCTCCCTCGCCCCCTGCTCCGTTTATCATTTCAGCTTTTATACGCTGTCATCAATTCACTCTCCCGGCCAGCGTCTCTGTAAAATTGCTCTGCTCTCAGCAGCTGGTCTGACAGGCAGCCGTTTCTGTGTGACTGTGTTTGCTACTGATGGCTCGATTAGAGGGAAATCAAAGAGCCCCTGGGATTTGCAAGCCGGTAGGTTTGATGGCGTGGCAGTGGGCAGGCAGCAGAACAGAGGCACACAGAGGGACATGCCCTAACGCCACCCCAGTATTTCGGCCTGCTTACCACGCAGGTCCACGATGTGCCACCTCTTCTGCGTTCTGTGCTAGCGTTAGTGTGGGCGTGCGTCTCATCATACGCATAGAGCTCAAGGTAAAGAATATTTTTTTTTAAACAATATTTTCAGCCGATGTTGCCTCTCAGGTTGCTCCACATTCTACAAGAATTTCAGCAAAAGTCTGTGTCCTGTGAGTGTCTGCTGCAATGTCAGGGAGATATAATGCAACAGTTAACCTGGAAACCTGGCCAACTTAAAACCACCCTGGTGGGACTAAGCCAATTATGTCCAGCTGCTGTGGACTCCTGGTCATCATAGCTGACTAATAGCATAATCATGGCTCGAATCTGCAATGACTCGGCTATAGGGCCCGGTCAGCACTTGTGTTTACCAAATGAAGAGTCCTACAGGGCTGGGGTTTAGGGAGTCCGAGGGGTGTGAACACACCCAGCCCCTTTAAATATCCTGTCAAATCAGAGAACAATGTTTAGTTGTTGAGGGTGGTGCATGGTGAAACTGAAAATGCATGCTGTCCTTATCCAATAATAGTCTGTGCAGTTACAAATTTGTAATATATTTACATTTTAGGCATTTAGCAGATGCTCTTATCCAGAGTGACTTACAATAGGTAAGTCATTTAGACACAGTTGCACACTTAAACAAACCAGCATCGCCCCATATACACTACCGGTCAAAAGTTTTATAACACCCCCATTTTCCAGTTTTTACTGAAATTTAAGCAGTTCAAGTCTAGTGAATAACCGGAAATGGCACAAAGGTAAGCAGTAAACTGACAGAGGTAAAAAAAAGGTCAACAGCTTGCATGATAGGCGGCTCACAAGACAGTAAAAACTAGAAAATGGGGGTGTTATAAAACTTTTGACCGGTAGTGTATACTAGTTGGATAGCTGTATTTGTCTATATTATATAATTATATTACACCGTTAAATGAAGAGCGCTCAAACCAGAAGAAAGTATGCCATTCAAGCCTCGTTTTGTGATAGTTAGTGCTAGTAACATATTTTTTTCCTGTTGCTTGGACTTCTTAAGAATAGAATGCTATTGTTTATTACTGAGGTAATGATAAAATGATAAAAGATAAAAAACAATGTTGTATGGAGGGGGGTCTCAGAACCCAGGCCCTGTGAACCCCTACACTGGCACTGGAGTCCTATGTGATAAAGGATTTTTAGGGAAGGAAACCATTTTTGGTTTGCACAGCAATTTTGCAACGCAATTTATTATTAGAATACAATTTTTTGGAAAATGTGAAGCAATTTTCAGAAAGCATTTAAATTATTTCAGTGCTGCCAGTAATTCCAATGTGCTACCTAGCTATGGCCAAAAATAATATGAATAGCATTTTAATTTATCTTCAACAACCGACCTAATGCTAAATTAGTGTGAATGCAGAGCTAGTGTAAAGTGCATTTATTTTATTTATTTTAATTATTGTAGCGTTTATTTTGCGTTTGGTTTGAGTCTCTTGCGGAAGATAGCCAGTGATTCCGCGGTCCTGACCGAGTGTGGAAGATTGTTCCACCACCGAGGGGTCAGGACAGAGAAGAGGTGAGACCGTGAGGATCGGCTGCCGGCTGGGATGGGACAGTCAGTTTTCCAGAGGAGGCAGAGCAGAGGGGTCTGGCTGGGGTGTCGGTGTGATGAGTGTCTGGAGGTAAGGGGGAGCACTTCCTCTAGCCGCTTGATAAGCCAGCACCAGTGATTTGAATCTGATGCATGCTGCAATGGGGAGCCAGTGCAGAGAGGAGAGTAGAGGGGTGACATGTGTAAACTTGGGTTGGTTGAACACCAGATGGGTGGCAGCATTCTGGACCAGTTGCAGTGGCTTGATGACACAGACCGGTAGCCTAGCCAGCAAGGAATTGCAGTAGTCCAGATGTGAGATCACCAGGGCCTGGACTAGGAGTTGTGTGGCCTTGAGGAACGGACGGAACTGTCTTGTGGCCGATTCTTTTTGGACATGCACATCAGCATTATGTTTGGTGTCCAAAGGATGCATGTTGAAATGTTGAAAAGCATCTCATACCTATGGTGAAACATGGTGGTGGATCTTTAATGCTTTGGGCTTGTTTTGCATCCACAGGCCCTGGGGCCCTTATTAAAATAGATGGAACCATGAACTCCAATATGTACCAAGACATTTTGTTCAAAAACCTTGTTCCCTCTGCCTGGAAGTACTGATAACGGGTGTGGATATTTGTGATTCTTGATTTTTCTGGGGAAAAAAATATAATTTGTGAACTGTTCGAGCCAATGCCATTATTATTAAAGAATATAATTTTTGGAATTTTTGGAGCATAAAATATAACTCATTGCTTATATAGTTTGTTTAATACAATGTATTTTGTTCATCTTTATCAAGGGTATGAATAAAAACAGAGCCTACTGTAGCTAATTATTACAATTTCAAGACATAGTTATCAGAAGTCCTAAGTGTTTTTCATGTATATGGAGTATGTTATGGCATCTTTATGTTGTTATATTTTCACATTTAAAAATGATGAGTGTCCCCTGGCAATAAATCCTGCTTAATGGTTTTTCACAATGTGAAATTGATCATTAAATCATCAAAAATAATTACAATACCTTTGCCTTGAATGGATGTATTAGTGTTTTGTCTGAGAAGGCATTAATTCTTGTAATCATTTTCTGGCTTTCCATTACGAATTTAGTGAGAAAAAATAATGGCGTACAGATGAAAAGACCCAACAGAAACACGAGGGCTGTTTCCAACTGTAGCCCCAATGTCCTATGAGAAATGTCAAGCTAGCTAAAACACCATGGTTCATTCTCACGAGGTATCTCTCTTGCTGTCTGTTTCTCTCACACACACATACAGTACACAGACTGGCATGTGGATGACTGCTATTTTCAGGTGCAGTTACATATTCCTGCATGTTGCACAACGTTGTGGAAAAAAAGAAAAAGAAACAGGAGAAGAAAGAGACAACGCAGGCCTCCGATAGCGTAGTGGTCTAATGCACCCGTATTGGCTGGTCCTTTACGAGTGTGAGCTGCCTATCACGGTTGCGGTTCGAAACCCGACTGTACCGGACCAGCCCTGGTTGGGAGCCCCGATTGGGGGCGGCATTTGGCTGTCTGCCCCAGGGGGAGCGGGGAGGGAGAGCCGGCATAAACTCGCTGAGGAGCGGTAGGGCGACCTCATAAACAGCGTTGGGTGAGTTCCATCTCGGAGCAGGCGAGCGTTGCCTCAGATATTAGTTCTTCCTGCAGAGGCGGGCAGCAAGTTTGTGGGGGAGGGTAAAATCAAAAAGAAATAGAGGGTATAATTGGCTACCAAATTGGGAGAGAAATGGGGGAAAAAATCAGAAACAAACATTTTTAAAAAGAAAGAGACAACCCACTCACACTGTGGCTCATAATCCCTTTCTGATTTCCCCCGTTGGCTCACATAAGTTTTTTTTTTTTTTTTTGTCTGTCTCACTCCAGAAATTTCCATTGATCTCGTAATTGAACAAACAGTCCAAGCATCCATAATAGAATCCTGAAGCAAACCTCACAATTCCCTTCGCTAAATGCCTTAGCAAGTATGACCAGTCACCTGTGACGCTCTCCTAAAAGGGACTGATTTTGGTTGACAGAGCTATCAATTACCAATGCCCTCCAAACACTGTGGCTTTTTTCCTTGAGTCTTTTGACAGAGATGCAATAACAAGTTTGGTTAAATTGATGCCCTTCTCTGGCATTCAATTTATGTGTGTGTGTGTGCGTGCGTGCGTGCGTGCGTGCGGGCGGGCGTGTGGGCGGGCGGGCGGGTGGGCGGGCAGGTTTGGTTTTCAGTCCCCTCTCTTTAAGATGCCATTTATGTATGCTATGCAGACACTATAGTTGGCTGTCATGCAACTTTGCAGTTTAAGATGGCTGTAATTACAGAACACTCAAAATTATATGTATTTCTTTGGTGATTGCTACTCTTGTTCTAGTATTCTATCATATCTAAGAATAGGCAGATTCACAAAAAGATGCACTGAACATTTTTAGTCCTTAAGTAAAAAAAATAGAAATACAATTACAACAATTAACACAATCTTCTTAGATAATCTGTTTGTCAATTCACCATACTCTTTTGGCACAGAGATCTAATGCCCATTGCTGCATGGAATTAAATGGAGTTTAACCCAGCTACTCTCCCATCCTACAGAAATCAAGGTAGGATTTAGGGGTAGGTATATGCACCTTTCAGTACTGTACAGTTGTCCCACATGAACCATCCTAAAAACAATGATGCTATTGTCTTATTCTTTATCGTCCCATGATTTATTCCACGTTGCAAAGCATGCAGTGTGCTTTTGCAGTCAATGTCCTAAAATGGGACTAACAACAGCCCATGGCTGTCATATAGTTTGAGAAATGATCAAGAAAAGCACACAGACAGTAATTTAAACAGCTCTCCTGTTACAATTGGGAATGTTTAGAAGGAACTCAGAAGGGGCTTTAGCACAGCTCCTCAGGGACTCTGTGCTCATTGATGCTCAGGCTTAATATGCACACCAGGGAAAAGTGGGCTGCAGTTTTGGCACCCAGGTTAAACCCTATATGTATCAGCTGTACCAGGCAGGAGACAGTTGCTGCACACCCCACCCCCCCCACACCCGGGAACCGGATAATACCTCCAATTAAACTAATTTCACCAGGGATTGTAAGTAATTATGAGCGGATTTTAGTTCTGTCTGGAATCAAATTGAGATCAGAGTGATAAGGACAGAAGGCTTTACCTCCTATGCTATCATTCAAGGATGCAGCATGTGGGAAGGAGAGAGTCGGTTGGGCGGTGTATGTGGTAAGGAGTGGGGTGGAGGTGGTAGGAGGAGGGAGAAGGGAGTGGCCTAGAGAGAGAAGAGTGACACTGCTCCTCCACCCAGGGGAAGAATCAGATGGGCATTGTCAAGGGACACTGCTGCAGTCATCTCTGTATCACTATGGTTTTTCATTCAAAGCGGCTGGTTTGCAACTTTTAATGGTGATGCGTCAGAAAATGTCCAGGGATACTGATACTGATTCTTTACCGCATCCAGAACTCCACCGTATTCGGTCTCATCCCTCCCCCACTTTTAAGAATCCCTAGAAAAGCAGGATTCTAGGTCACAGTGCAGGCAGACTGAACACGGGCTGTTAAGCAGGTGCCTCTCCATTGACTGGCATGTTAATCAGGAGGGATTACGGCTCAAGTGGGTACAAATGTGATGGAAAACGTTTTAAATGACACGTTAAGCTCCCTCAGTAATCCGCCACAGTTTGCTTTGCTTGCAAATGTCACCTAGAGTATGCTTCCCTTCAGTATATATATATTTTTAAACAACTCCCGCTCAATACAGTATATCTCCGTCACTGGCTTTAGGTCTGCCAGCAAATATTAATTAACACATTCATTCAATTTCATTGGGGGTGGGGGGGTCAAGTGTTTTGGTTTGTGCTTCTCAGGGGGTGCAGGGCTTTGTGACTGACATCTCGTCCACACATCTGGCCAGGCGAATATGTCTGCTCCCCTCAAACTACCCGATCAGTATCCTTCAAGGGCAATTACTGTCAGCCGTGGCGGAGGCAATAAATACCTTGACAGAACTGTCTGTGGAGAGCTGTTTTAACCTTGCCCCATCTGTGACCTCCACATCACCAAACCATCTTGCAACCTCTGTGTTTGTTATTACCCATTGTGTGTCTCATCATTAGCTGCCAGAGCAGTGTAACATTATATTATATTAAGAAACTATTCTAGCTTTGAAAGACAGTGATGGGTAAGCCTCTCACTAAATCCCCATAAATCCTTTGGCTAATGGAAACCGGGTGCACAAAACAGATACATTTAATAAAAATAAAAATAAAGACTGGCCTTCAGTAACCCTGCAAGTTTCTGACAGCTCTCCAGCAAATGTCAAATTTTTCAATAAGGTTGGATTTGTGACTTATGCCCAGGTGTGCACTTATGGACCATGGCTGTAGCTGGCAGGAATGCAGGATCCTGGTTAAGTGCACACATTTCCACTCCATAGCTCTCGGTACTGATGGAGGAGGCGAGGGAAGCGCTGTGCAATTATTTTCCTTTGTGGAAGGGGCGGATGGATAATTCCCTTTCACGCAAGATTAAATCTCCCACATCTCCCCTGTTTTATTCAATTTCGAGCTGCTTAAATATACTCCCAGTTGGCACAGCGCCTCCGAAGACAATCATTTTGCCGCCATTGAATTAAGGGGAGTGATGTCTGAGTCTGTCCCTTCAGGGCCCGGTTTGTCTGTCAGTCCATCTGAAATCAAGTCCTCCGATCTTATTCAGAGCAAGATTTAAAAAACTGCAGACCCAATGTGATCGATGGCAGATTCACTGGTTGGGTGAACAGTTCGTTTCACTAAAAGGGGAAAGAGAACTATAATCATCTCAGTAGAATGAATATTTTTTTCCCTTTCACTGGCCATCATGACTCTAAATGCAACTGTAGACAGAATTACAATAATTTTGCTATTTATATTCATTCTGCTCTTTGATTTTTTTTGTGAGGAACTGTTTTTTGGCTGTCTTGTACAGGAAGTCATTTATTTTCTGGGATTTATAGTTTTGATTGTGTTAAGAGTAGCCAGTAATTATATTCATGTTTGAAGCTCAATGTTTGATGTGGAAAACAATATGGACAATATGAAACATGTTGTTTTGCTGTGTTTAGTAGAGGAACCAGCCTCTTTTAATATGTTTCTCCTCAAATCCTGACAACTGGATCATTCCATCTCAAATCAGATAAAATTCTTGAGGTTTACGGACTTACATCTCAGATTATCTTCATATGTTCCTCAACCTTTTGTATGAACAAATCTGAACTTTGGTTACGGTATTCTTTATAGTTTTTGAGATATTGGGGTGCAATTTAGGTCCAAAATGGCCGTTGTCTTCAGGGGCAATATTTTCATATCACGATATCTCAGTCAATAAAATAAATAAAGACCAGTTTTTTATCGCTAACACCATTATACAGAACACATAAATATCAATCAAATTATGGATTATGGAAATTAAATTTTCCTTATAAATATTCCTTATTTCCTTCATGGCAAAATTAATTGTTCAATGATAATCCTTGTTTTAATACATATTTTGATGCAATATACACTCTGGACACCAGGCGGTGCTGGATTTAGGTTTCTTCTATATTTTAGTAACAACCAATATTTAATCTTGTAATTGAAAGTTAGTAATAAGGAGATTTAATTAATGAACCCTCGTGGTCAAGCAAAGTTATTTAATTGGCTTGAAAGGTAAGATATCTACCATGTACCATTGCAATACATGACACAATGAGCCTCCTTTGAGCCTACAGACACCCCAGGACAGAGGCGTCTGTATAGGCCATAATGTAGACATTGGAAGCTTGGTTTCCCTGATGTATGTGAAACACATTTTACTATGTTTTCTTTATGTGTATTATTTTCTACCTACTTCTGCCTTCAGTAATAATTCACCACTTGTCTGTAAAAAAAGGATATAGAAATGCATGTTAGAAAAAACAAAATGTAGTCATTGAAAGAGAAAGATGTTTCATGTGATTATTTGCTAGGCTGGGCATCTTTAACAATGACTTAAAAACACTTTCCACTCGCTTTCATAAACCTAATTATGGATGACACTTGAGTAAGTCTAATGGAACACTGACTAAAACCAGCACTGCCTGGTGTCCACAATATAAATTGCAGGGACTATAATTGAACAATAGTTCTGATGTAAACATGAAGGAGTTTCATAAGGAAGATGACACTTACTAACGGTGTACCACCAACCATAAAACATGTACGTTCTTAGATTGAACAAATATGCCCACATGATTTTTCATGCACTGAAAAATCACATGACAACATTTTTGTAAGAGTGGTCTTTTTATATTTTTAGAGTGTTCTCTGGTTGACATTTTTCTGGGTATGAATGTGACTATCCTAGCAACAGCAAATATTTACAGACTTTTATCATTATTAATTCCTGATATATTGAGATGTGAAAATATTGCCAGCAAAGATGGCAGATTTTTTACATAAATTTGACCCCATATACAGTATTTCAAAAACTACTTAGAATACAGAGGCCAAATTTCAGAGTTATTCATATGAATGGTTAAGGAATGTGTGTAAATAAATTGGCCTGATTCTGAGATGCATAATACGTCTGTGAGCACTGTCTGATTTGAGATGGAATGAGTAGACCAGTAGATATGTTGACCCCCAGCTTTGGGCCTTCTGACCACTGAATCATGGAGATATATTACATGTTTGCATATATTATGATAGCACTTCAGGCTGGGACTTTAGCATCACCATCAGAGAGAGCACTGTGCAAGTTTATGGTTCTCTCCTTTGTCCTGCAACTGAACATGATAGTGTTATCCTTCTCCTGCTGTCCAGGCATATTACGGTACTTACGTTTCTCCCTGCAGTAGGTGAGGCTGGCAGTGGACCACAGTCAAGCCACTTTCAGTCTATCAGGAGGACGCGAACATTGAAGGCTTTGGCATTTCTTTGATGGATTGGACTCTCAGATGGAACAGCACTTTCATTCTCACTTCCAACCGCTGGCATAGTTCCTGCATATATATGAAAGCAATGTACACCTACTTCCAATTTTACTGAGTTAGTGTATGCACATGTTTTATATGTAAGTGCAACATATCCCTGAAATATTTTGAATATATTGATGAGATGTGACTGCAAACACTGCATACGTGGAGTAACAACCGACACAACCATATTACACACTATTATGATTACAGCCATTCATTATGGCTACAGGTATACTAGATGACTAATACCAGTGAATGAAAACTCTGATTGGATAAGATATACTCTCAAATGATCTATTTATTAAGTTGCTATAGCTAGCTAGGTTAGCTATTTGAACTGGAGTTATCTGAACTTCACAAAGTGTAAAACAATAAACCACTTTTTGGTCTCCCTAAACCAAGGTTAATTGTTTAACATGTAGGACCTGCTCCATAGTAGGTTAACATGAAGTTCGCCTAGCTTTGTGTATGCTGCAAATTTACATCATCCCGACCAATTAAATCAGATGTTCTCTGCACTGAAGAAACTTGCCATCATAAACCCCTTTGACATGAGGACTTTTAAAAGGGTGTTGGGCCACCACAAGGCGCCAGAACAGGGATGCAACACCATTCTTACATGAGAAATTCATGTTGATTTTGTTGTTTTGTTGATGGTGGGACAGTATTTTCCACACTGCAGGCCACACAGTACTACATAGTAGAGGTAGCACCGGTCAGTGGAGAGTCGTATCTCACATTGACGACAACTTTGGCCTCAGAGTCTCTTTGGAAGGAAATAACGTAGTGGTACTTGGAGAAACCCTGGCTGACGTAAACCCACTCTACACCTGGCAGGACAAAGCCAGTGTGTTTCCTGGGGCTGTGGACGCCCATTCATATTCGACTAATGGCTTAGCCTAGACTGGAAACTGCAATGGGCCCAGCTTGAACTTGTGGGAAGCCCATTTGTAAGTTTTTTTCACATTTTTATAGGCTCCTCTATTCTGCAACTACCACTGTGCATTTCAGATTTGATGTGCATTTGAATTTTATAAGTACTAGAGCCAGCTACCCGATGACACGATCTCCTTTACCCATGCCTGACTAAGCCAAAGTCTGGAGCCAAAAAGTGAGAGGAAACAAAATACCAATGGCTTAGCTCCAAAAGTAAAAACATGCCAAGTATAGTAAATTGATATCTAGTCAGCTACCTAGCCAATGGTTTGATGCTACATTTGATACACAAGTCAATGGAAGTTATTATAGAGGCTCAACAGGACTTTTGAGCTGCAGTGAACTGGAAAGCATGGACGCTTATCCATGTAATCTGCCCACTTGTAAAGCTTTAGCATTAGTTTGGGGTTATAATATCTATACAAAACAGCAATACAAATGACAAAACATGACATCACAATAGAATCATTGACATTTTATATCTTATTCTGTCATTAAAGCGCCTATTTAAAATTGCTTTGGAGAAGCCCAACTGCATCAGTCCGACTCTGGCTGGGAGTCCTGATCTGGCTTTTGACTGTCCGGCCCAGGGGGTGGGGGGAGGGAAAGTCATCACAAGCTCGATGAGGAGCAGTAGGGTGTTCCTAAAGAGCAGATGGGCGAAGTTCCATCCCGGAGGAGGCGGATCATTGCCGGCCTCAGGATATTAGCTTGACCCAGAGGACAGGCAGCAGGCTCGTGAGGGGAGGGCGAATCTAAATCAATAGAGGGTTGAATTGGCTACTAAATTGAGAAAATGAGAAAAGAAAAAAGGCAATTTCAAAAAAAAAAAAATTGCTTTGAGAACAAATCACCTTGTTCCATTCTGCCTTCCCCCACCCCCATTTCAGCATGCCATCTTTTTTATTCACCACTACCCCTCTATTAATGTAAAACAGGATTAGGGCAAGGCCTTTCAGGCCTCATTCTCAGGAAGAGGGGGCATCCTTCACCATTATCAGTTAATTTATTTCACTCAAGGACACGTTCGGTGAGGTGGTATAGTCAGAACAGGTTGATGGAATGCATGGACCGCAGCTCTTTTAGATGGTGTGCGATGGATTCTGAGTGGCGTCACTTCCCCTGGGGGTTGGCATTGGCCCCCCTACTTCTGTCCCACACTTTCTCCACTCTGCGAAATGGCCAAGCTCTCTTCCTTGTCCTCGCAAACCCTCACAGCCCACACGCACACAGACCGCACTCTGCTCCTGAAGCTCTGTACGAGGTGTTAAGTCCTTGTCCAGGCTGGATGTTTTCCCAGCTCCCTCAGTTTTGTTAACAAGGTCCCCCGAAACATGGGACAGTGTTCCTACAGTTGCTGTATTGCGGCAGCTACAAATTGCATTCAGAGGGGAGCTTCACAACCAGGACTGTGCAAGGGGCAAGTTGAGGTCTCAGACTATCAAATCAAACCCTCTGAAGCATGCGCTGGGCAGATTCCATTTACAGTTCAGCTGGGGAGACTCGCACAGTCCGTTTGGCACAGGTGTGGATAAATATCGACCATGATGCTCTCATGGTGCTTATACTAAGACAGTTTGGGGGTAGATGTGCTGGAGGATCTTAGCGGTAATGGATTTTCCTTGGAAGTGTGAGAAGAGCTTCAGGGTTATGGCATAGGGGCAGAGAGTAGAGGATGGAGGTGGAGCAGGAGGCAGTCTATAGTGAAATGAGAATTGTTGTCACAAAGGTAAACCATCCATAAAATATACATAATCATGACATAACTACTACATAAAGCATAGCTGTGTTCATGGTACACAAACATTATAATGCAAAACAAACTTTATGTAGACGCTGAATCCATCCAATGTCACGTGACATAGTTGCTGAAGATAATGTTTATGTAACAGCTTTACAAACAGTGTCATAAGCACTTCCTAAGGCACTTAAATGCTTTCTTTCAGCTGATACTCAGCTTTTTATGTAGTATGTCACATCCTATGTCACATGTGACTTAATCCCTTGTGTCCTCTGACTCATGAGCACTTCTGAAATCCAAGCCCCAGTAGGCTAACCACATTCATAAAACCTTCAAGAAGTAATCTACACATATTTTGCAGCAGCTGATATCATGTGAAATATTTCTCACTTACCTGATCATTTATGTGAACATTTTGTATCCATGTTCCTTGCCAACATTAATCATATACATATACATATATCCTATAGTTTTGGTGAAAATCTCTACAACCATTATTTACACTTTTGTAGATAATATTCTTAAGCTACAAGTATTAATGAAGGTGCTAGAGTATGCAAACATGCCTATTTAAGGTTGCATTTAATACACGTTTGAGCCCTCAAATTTAGATGAAAGCCATGTGTTCTAACACATGCATGAAGTCTCTAAGAAGGCCTCTGTGGATATCCATGTGCCATGTCAACAATCTATTGCATCCTTTTGCTGAAAATCACTACAACCAGTGTAAATCACAATACCAAGCTATGCAAGGACATCTTAAACATTCATAAGCTAATTTGGTTGCCTTAAGAAACTATTAAGCATGCATGAAAGCTCTATGAAAGGTTTTGTTGCACTTAATGTAAAAGTATCCTTCAACACGCCAACCATAAAGCCTATACAGGGCAATATTAACCAGTCATGAACCAAATCACTTGAATTAAGAAACTCTAAAGCATGTATGGGGGCTGCATAAAGCTATTTGTTACACTTAATTTAACTTTAGTGGCCTTTAATACACCACCCATAAGGCCTCCATGAAGCAACAATAAGAAGTAATAAACTGAACTGGTTGACATAAGGTATTGAAAGACAAGAATGGTCTTAATGAAAGATAAAACCTGGGATTTTAACTTGTTTAAAATAATGAGTACTACATTAGAATATGCATGCTTTTCCAAGATTACCTGAACTGATCTAAGAACACTTAATGTGCTTTGTGACCAGAAGGGCAATGAGTGACAGGAGGTTTTACCCACCAAATCCAAGGTTGAGCTTTGCAATGCATTTGCTTTTGTAAAATGTAGTATATGTATGTGTGTGTGTATATATATATGTATATATATATATATATATATATATATATATATAGCGGATGGGCTCAGTGAGCACCCGCTGCCGAGTGACGTGGATAAGAGTACGATTAGTTCCCGGAGTTGGGGACTTGAGTCTTTAGCTCCGCGAGCTTAATCGCTCTCTTGTCGCGTCGGAGATCCCCTCGGTTCGAAAGTCGTTGCGGGCAGAACCAATACCGTCACATATATATATATCACACACACACACACACATACAGTGGCAGTCAAAGGTTTGAGTACACCTTCCATCTAGATTATGGCTAATTGGGCACTCCTTCATTCTTCAGCAAGATAACGACCCGAAACACACCTTGAAGTTGTGCAATAACTATCTGGTGAAGGAGGAACATGAAGGACAACTCAAACTAATGACCTGGCCTGCCCGGTGTCCAGACCTCAATCCCATAGAAGTGTCTCTGGGAATTGCTGCAGGAGAGCTGGGAAGGCATGCCGGGTGATTTCCTGCTGAAACTCATTAACCAAATTAATTAGGCTCGTGTTTGTGAGGCTGTTACAGCAAAGGGTGGCTATTTTCTTGAACATTGCTTTGATGTTGCTTTTGTTTTGATGTTGTTACATGTGTTTTTTGTAATTTTCAAGTATTTACAGAAACTTATACGGTGTAAAACATTGTAAATTATAAGATAAACCTAGATTCCAGTGGGTGTACGTAACTTTTGACTGGTATTGTATATATAGAAGTAATCCTCAGCTTTGAAAGCACACCTTAAAATAGGTATGGTCAGTTGTTTATTAAAGTATGTGACATTTATTTTGCCATTGACCCGGTCCGCCTATATCGCAGTTCTTCTTTCTTATGTTTTCAATACCCACTCCCACCATAGTCATTTCTTGATATGCGTTTGTAATGAGTTCTCCTTGTACTCTGAGCCGTCCTTTTCAGCAATATATAAAAATAACTGTGGGTATTTCCATGTGGCTTTCCCATTTTAATTGAACAGCAGTTTCAGCAATGCAACCATGCATTTTTGTGAAGGCCCCAGGGATCCACATTGTCAAGTGTTATGAAACAGTGTTGCAATACTTCTCTACAAATCCTAGAGGTTTTGTGACTCATGTGACAACAATCATTTACGGGGCTGATCAATGAAGTGAGTAAGCTTGACAATTGATCATGTTTGGACATTGGAGGAGTCTTCAGCCTTTTTCACGCTCCCTCATCTCAAAGTGACTCCATTTAGTGCAGTTGTCTGGCTGAATGATGAAGAAGCTTGTCGTAAAAGTAGAGCAGCATTGGGCCCGTTACCCCTGTGGAGGTGGACTCCTCCCCAGCTGGAGTTATTCAGTAGTTTGTCAGAGTACTGGTTCATTCTGGCTTTCTCTCTCTGCAGCTCAATAAAACACAGTCAACTGCCGCAATTACTGCTAAAGGTAAATGGTTACTGTAAAAGGTAAACGGTCTTTTTATCACTCCATAAAGACTTATGCCATTCCTCTGTTGTTCAACCTGCTCCACTCATGTGTTCCTGAGTCTGAAAATATACAAAGCTTTGTCCTGGGAAAAAATAGGGCATGGTTAGATGTTTGTCTTGTATATGCCTGCTTTTTTTAATGGATTTCAATGATGAATAAAAGAAAGCTACATTGTCTATCACCCTTTACTGAGCTAAGTGGTACTTCTGATGCAAGGTGCATATTATCTGTGTTACTTTAGAGGACCATGTCACGTCATATCTCATAGCTACAGCAAAGTCACAGGCTATATCGTTGTGAAGGATTATTATACTGCTATACTTACAATGAAGCAAACAGAAGAAAAACAATCAGAGCTCCAACACAGCACAAATGGAGCAGCGATGCAAAATATATGGCACCGTTCTTCAGACTATTCATTGAATTATAAATAGTGTCACTGGGGTAGATGTGCATCTTTGTTGTTTACTCTACTATGTAAGTACCATTGTTTAATGTCTTAGAGGCTAAGTGATACCCTTGCAGTTCAGCTCAGATTCCCCTGATATATGGCATTAGAGCATACAGTATGTTGGTTAACCTTTTTTTACTATGACTATGCTGGGAGATTGGGCCTCAGGATCAGCCAGGCATTCTCAGGCCCAGGTGTATGGAGAGTAGGCCGAAGTGTATGGTGTCTGAGAGAGAGGTGCTGCTGGCCCAGTCGCAGTGTTGGAGTGGGGGAGTCTGTGAGTTTATCAGAGAGATAAGATGAAGAGCCAAATGCAACCCAAACAAGCCCTGTCAGAATGGAGCACAGGTAAAATATTTAAATCACTTCCTAAGTGCTTCTTCCTGTCACTCCACGCATTCATGAATTTATTTTTTCACTTCAACGCCCCAGTCTTCCTCCTGTTTGTTTACCTTCCTCTGTCACCCGTGTCCAATGTCGGCAGATCACAGATACTGGGACAGGTGGCAAAGAAACAGACCAGGGTGTAGCTGAGGCTCTGTCGCATGACAACAGCACAACATGGCATGTGCAGCTGTTTAATTTGTTTCCACATTTCTTTAAGTGAAAGACTTTCTCAATGCAGGGAAAAACTTTTATGTCCCACTTTGAAAATGGATGTTCACACCAAGAACTCAACTGCAATAAACTTGTGGACTTTTATTCCCTTTTTCCCATTACTTGTTTAGTGTTTTAGTAGAGGATCAAGGAAGGGACGTTTAAGTGAACGAGCAACATAAGGCACTAGAGTTGATCTGTAGTTCATTTTTAGGACCCTCCGGGGTGTCGTGAGCCTGCCTAGTGGAGCCCGCTCGCGCACGATGAGCGGTGAACACTAGGGTGATGCACAGCAGCTGCTGAGGCTCACAGCATGACAGCTAGAGAGTAGGCCGAGGGCAGGTGGCTGTGCACACCACCCCTTACACCTATCCAAAGTCATTTATTGGGTGTTAAATGTTGAAATGGCGCCTAATAGATTTTGCTATCTCAGATATGAGACTTTTTTAAAAATATATACATTTGTTTCAGATTTTTCCTGTTTTTCTCCCAATTTAGTGCCCAAATATACCCTCTATTTATTTAGATTTGCCCTCCCCACACAAACTCACTGCCCGTCTCAGAGGGCAGCGAACTCTGCTTCCTTCGAGACAGAACTCGAACAGACCCCTTTTCTGGAGACACCCTTACGTGCTTCTCAGCAAGTTCATGCCGGCTCACCCTCCCCATCCCCCTAGGGTGGACAGCCAAATGCCGCCCCTGATTGGGACTCCCCACCAGGGCCGGTCTGGTACAGTCGGGTTTCGAACCATGACCGTGATAGTCGGCTCACACTCGTAAAGGACCAACCAATATGGGTGCGTTAGACCACTACTCAGATATGAGACTAACCCCTGATTCTAACAGGGGGCGATTCGGCAACGAGTTGCCCGAAATGCATTGATTGTCTATGAGAGCGGGCGACTTCCGGTGATTGGCCGATTGGCCGATTTGTGGGCGTGGTGGCGACACAGAAAAGTTGAAAATTCTGAACTTTCGAGCGATATCGCCCGGTAAGAGCCAATCAAATTCATGTGTTGCTGTTTTTACCTTCCACGCGGAACCAACACAACACCGAAATTTGGTTCCTAGTTCCCACACTTCAACATGAATGAGGAGAAACTGATAACAGCGGTCTGCAGTACCGCCATACGTTATTTAATCCTAAAAGCATAAATATTTATAGCTAGCTAAACTTATATGGCCTACATACATCTTATTTAATGTTTGTGTTGGTTAAAAGTCAATTTTTTATCGCATGGGTACGTTTGGAAAAACGTACCGGAGACAAATTGCGAGCCGTTTCCAGCGCAAGTAAATGGCCGCAATTGTAAAAAGCCTTCTGAGTTTGAGTTTGCGGTTCATGATTGAAGGAAACAATACTGCTAGCCAACTAATATTTATAATAAAGATTCTCAAAATCTATGATGAACTATTCGTTTACCATGCAAAAATTTTGTAAGCACGTCGGAAGCATTTTTGAGGAAGCCATTCAAGCGTGGGGAACGCCCACGCTAGATTTATTCGCCTAGTGTCGCCCCCTGTTAGAATGCGGGGTTAAGATGCTTTCTGCTTCATTTCTCGCCCCAACCCTCCCCCCCTCTTTAATTGCCTTCCTTCCTCTACTGTATCTTCTCTCCCTCCACTCTCACATTCTGTATTTTATTTGGGATAAGTATTCTTAAGCCTTCTCCATTGCACTCTGGACATCTCCCGCCATGATGCATGCAGGCCGTCTCTCTCTCCCCTGCTGGTGTGGTGGAGCGGTGTAGTGCAGGGAGCTGAGTTAGCATATCACAGACTGTGAGCTCAATTCTGGAGCAGCAATTGGAGCATGATTTGTCCCTTTGGCTGGGTACTTTGAGTCTTTAGCTCATTGGGATAACCGTACCTCTTTTTGTACAGAGCGGCTGGCGAAGCTACCGCCACTGTGCTGGGAAACAGCAAGGCATTTGAAGAGCTGTAGGGAATTGAGGGATCACTTTGACAGATCATCCTCACGGGAGATAAATTGGGGATGAGATCTGTCACACAGAAGGTCGTCCGCGGCTCCTCTTGTGTCGTGGCCAAACTGTAGCCAGAATCGGTTCATATTCATCAAGCCAATCTCCTTTATCTCTCAAGAGTGCGCTGTCACATTTCATTTAAACAAAATTGCACAAGGTCATGAGATCCTCATCATCCAATTACTCTGTAGCACTCTGAAGTCTGCTTGCCTTCATAGTTACGGATGGATTTGCGGTATTTTAAGGTCAAGAGAGTCCCTGGACCACCCATTGGAACAAAAAATAAACAGGGTTGAATATATCAGTAGAGAATTGTTTACTTACCTTTTAAAATTGACTCTGTATTCAACTGAACAGTGTGGAAATCAATATTAATATCCTCTGTATTATGTATTCTTTAAGAAAATGATACATGAACTCATTCTACTTAAGGCTTTACCCCGAGTGAGTGTGAGTCCACATCAAGTTTGTGCCGGCCATTTATTTATTTATTTATTTATTTTTCTTTCCCGCAATTGGTCTGTGCGAAAGCAGAGTTCTAGGTCTCCCATGCGATCGATGCAATCTGACGGGCAGACGGACGGGCTTGGCTCCCATCCGCATGATGAATAAATTATCTCTCGTCCTGAACGGACAGAAGCTGCAGTATCAGCAGTGCTCCTCGCTGCCTCCACTCCTCGCATTACGCTGCACAGAACTCTTTGTTGCTCTAACTCACCGCCCTAGAGGAGACATTACAGCGGCGTTCTGCAGGCAGGCTCGGTACCTTTACGGAACGCGTCACGGTGCACTATGCGATTCCTATTATAGTAATAGCAGTAGGTGTGTCTGTGATTTTTCATAGTGCTGTAATTACTGTAATGATTTAAAACGAATATCATTCATTATCTCAGACATGCTCCGTAGCCGGTAACGGCACATTAGGCCTGGGCGCTGGGACTGGCTGCTAACGGCTGACCCCATGTTGACTTTGTTACAGCTTGATCATCTTCCACTGGGCTGTCATTAGAGGGGGTGTAAATGAAGAGGAGTGGCCCTGTTTGTCAGCCCAGCCCGTCTCCTGCCCCCCACTGCTCCTGGGCCCATGGGGCGGCGAGGCAGCGGGAGGGCTTGGCAGTGGCGCAGGGCCCGGCATGTTCAAACGGAGGGCTACAGATGGTTCTGTCAGCGCACATTCGCACACTTGCTCTCAGCGCAGCTGGATCTAATAGCCCCCCTGAGACACCTTACACTCATGGAACATGGGGCTTCAAGCTGCCACCCCAAACCCCCCCCAAATCTGAGAAAGGTGCAGGCATGCTGCCGATCCAGGCACTGAGCACACACTGTGTATCAAATCTACTCACACACACTTCTCACATATATCAAGGGATGAATCAATGGAATAAGTACAGAAATTAAAATGGAAGGAAATTAACCTTTGGCTTGTGTGTACAGTACTGTATATATGTGTAGTTATAGGACTGCTCTCAGGCCAGGGAATGGGACAGCCAGAAGACACAGGGTATGGAGTTGGAGGTCATGCTGTGTCTCTGCAGCAGGGCGCTGCTCCAGCACCATTGCTCAGTGTGACACCAGGAGCCCCATCAGATCTCTGAGTGCTGAGATGCCTGCCTTGCTCAGTCTCCATGCACCCGTCACATCGTGGGCCTTCAGCCTACACTTATTCTGCTCCCAGAGACCAGACTTAAAACACTGCACTCTTAATTTGGGGCTACATCACCCCAGAACATGAATACAGAGAAACACAGAATAGCGAACAATCTCATGCACATTCACACATGTAAGTGCACTATTTACACACAGATAATAAAATGGGAGTGTAATTGTTATTTTATTATC
Source organism: Aldrovandia affinis (assembly GCA_029706075.1). Classification (NCBI taxonomy): domain Eukaryota; kingdom Metazoa; phylum Chordata; class Actinopteri; order Notacanthiformes; family Halosauridae; genus Aldrovandia; species Aldrovandia affinis. The sequence continues at coordinate 5,647,080 of JAINUG010000013.1, read as the reverse complement.
ATAATATTTCATTTTCATAGGGGGTCGACAGCAAAATTGTACAGAGCCATTTGTACCACCTGGAATAATTGGTCAGGCTCTGAGCACTTTGCTGTCCCCGTGATTACAATTATTCTTTTGCTGTGTGGCCTTTGTGTGAGTCATTACATTAAATTACATGAATAATGTTTTGCTCATGTCTTGACACTCTTTCTCCTCTCTTAGCTGCCTACTGTTGTGCCTGCTTTCCTCCCACCTCCCTCCAGTCACAGACTGCTGTGTTGTGCATTAGTGTCATCAGCCCTATCATAAACTATCATGCCTATAAACTATCAGCGTGCCCTATCGTGTCCGTCGTTCGGATAGGACAGTAAAAATCGAGGTCCTGAATCTCTGGTCATAAAAGATCCCATGGCGCTTTTTGAAAAAGTCGGGTGTTAACCCAGAGTCCTGGCCAAATTCCCAACCAAGACTATATATAGAGTAGACTCCATTGTTATTCACACCCTTCATAAAGATGAACAAAAGAGATCGTATAAAAGAAACACTATAAGTAATTAGCTATATTTTATGCTCACAAAATTCAGAAAATGATATTGTTTAATAATAATGCACTGGCATGAACCACAATCGAACGGTTCACAAATTATCATTTGAGAAATCAAGAATCACAAATATTCTCACACCTGTTATCAGTTCTATAGTGTCATACAAGGTTATGTAACTTCTTGGGGGGGATCCTCAACCATTCCGCCATGCAGAATTGTTCTAGTTCCTTCAAGTTCTTGGGTTAATGTTTATGGACTGCTTTTTTGAGTTCAAACTACACGTGTTCAATTGGATTCAGGTCTGGAGACCGAGATGGCCATGTCTGGACATTGATCTTGTGCTCTGTCATCCATTTCTTAGTTGCTTTGGATGTATGTTTTTGGGATCGTTGTCTTGTTAGAAGGTGGAATGTTTGGGATTGTTATCTGCGGCGTAGGTGTAGTTTCCTGGCAGAAGGAACACGGTTTTTGGACAAAATGTCTTGGTACATGCTGGAGTTCATGGTTTATGGTTTATGGTTCATGGTACATCTATTTTAATAAGGGTTGCAGAGCCTGTGGATGCAAAACAAGCCCAAAGAATTAAAGATCCACCAACATGTTTCACCGTAGACATGAGGTGCTTTTCAACATTACTTGCATTATTTGGACACCAAACATAACGCTGATGTGCATGTCCAAAAAGCACCGACCACAAGACATGTTTCCAATTGTAGTTCAGATGTAGTTTGATGAATTCAAGATGCCTTTTTTGGTGAATTGTCTTCAAAAGCGGCTACCTTTTTGTAACTCTGCCATAAAGGTCATTGTCATGTTGGCATCATTGAATGGTAGCTTTAGACACCTTGTAACCCCAAGATGCAAGGTTTGTTTGGAGATGTTGAACTGTGCCCCTTGGACTTATTTTTGCCTCTCGAACCATCTGTCTCACTACATGTGGGGGCAAGATAGACTTGTGTCCTCTACCTCAGGGGTCCCCAACCACCGGGCCGCGGCCCGGTACCGGTCCGTGAGGCATTTGGTACCTAATAAAAAAAATACCAGAAATAATAAAAACATTTTAATATTAATTTTATTTCCATTTTATTGACTATCGCAGTCTGCAGGGTGTTTTATTTTGAAAAATGACCACTTCCGTCTGTGCCTCTTTTCCACACTTGCCTAATTTTTTCCCCCCGATCCATGGAAAAAATTAACTGGTCTCAGTTTGTTTTCCATGTACCTCCCCCCCCCGGTCCGTGGAAAAAATGGTCTTGCATGAAACCGGTCTGTGGTGCAAAGAAGGTTGGGGACCGCTGCTCTACCTGACAGGTTAGCCACTGTTCCAGTGGCCTTAAACTTCCTAATAATTGACACAACAGTGGTATCTTTAACCTTTTAGTGATTTTTTTGTAGCCATCTCCTGATCTGTAGAGGTCAATAACCTTTTGTCTGATGTTTTCAGGGAGTTCTTTGCCTTTCATCATGATGATGGCTGACCACAGTATTTCAAACGTGTGTTCCCTCCTTTTTATACCCAAGGGAAACAGGAAACCATTGTAGGCTACTGCATAGTTCCATAACCTTCCAATGAACTTCAAATAAGTTCTGAAGATTTGTTTTTGTTTGATTCAATTTAAAAGAATAGTTATGGGTGTGAATAATTGTAATCCAGATGTTTTCTGGAAAAAAATATTATTAAGAAAACAAAATGTTTTTCTGAACAATTGTATTAGTATTGTAGGTTTGGATAAAATATACATAATTACTTACATAGTTTATTTTATACTATCTATTTTGTTCATCTTTATCAAGGATATGAATAAAAATGGAGTCTACTGTATATATATATATATATATATATATATATATATATATATATATATATATATACTGTACATATATGGAATTCATTCATTCCCTCTGTCCTCGCCTCTCCACTGTGTATCTGATGTGTAGTGAGTTCGTACTGGCACACTATGGCTGCTGTCGCATTCACCCAGGTGGGTGCTGCACATTGGTGGTGGTTGAGGTGAGTTGTCCCTATCATCATTGTAAAGTGCTTTGGGTTCCTTGAAAAGTGCAATATAAATCCAAGTTCTATTCAATTCAATAAACAGCTCCAATGTAAATTCATCAAAAGCTTTCTGAAATTGTGCACTGTATTCAGTTGTAGGATCAGTTCTGAGTGCAAGGACATCTGGATATTCAGATTACACTTAATGTCATGTTACAGATGGGTCATTATTTTTATATGAAATCAAACACCACACAAAAACAATCGAGATGCTACTATACCCAAAGTCTTGCTTTCACAGAGTGATAATGAGGGCAAAGTGTACAAGATGCAAAATCTTTTGACTTATGTAAATGCCTGGGACAGAGGGCGGCAGAGCTGTCTCCAGGGACGGCTGATGTAGGTCGGCCCAGGGACAATGCTGTGTCCGAGGTGCCTTTGCGGGTCCTTTAAATAGGCGGGCCGAGTTGATGGATGAAGTGCAGGCTGATCCTGTGGCGGTGAAGTGTGGAGGAACTCAACGTGCGTGTGGACTGAGGGAACAACTGCTCCCCACACCTCATCAATTCCAAACACCGCAGCTCCTCTGGTTCAGGTCCCATCGTCTGTCACATTCTCCCTAACGCACATCCCAAATGTCCCTGCATCTCGGTACGAGCGGCAGATCGCACGTGTGTCAGAGCTTTGGGGATACGGCTGATTGGGGTTTGGTACAGTGTGCACAAAACACTGCAAAGGAATTGGCGCTTGAGGCACGAAGTAGCCCAGAGTGCAAAGCAGTGCCCTGATTACAACAGTGGTATCTCTGGAACTTGCAGCCACTTTGTAGTTCTCTTGATGGATGTTGTCTTTAATCTCCCTGTGGAGGAGTGGACTTGATGGAGGACTTGGTTGTAGACATACCACCACGCGCGCACACACACACACACACACACAATCACACTCACACAGGCACAGTCTGCCTTGCAACCCCCAACATACAGACACACACAGAACCTGAACAATAGCTCACAAACAATATGGTGGATTGTACCCAGTGATTTATTTTTTTTTTTGCTCAAAAATGGCCTTGGAGTTGGCAGTCTTGATTAATGCAGGGTACATTTAGAAGGCCATCAAATATATATGGCTTGCACCTTCCTGACTCATTCCCATCCCTGCGATTAGAGCCATTCCTCAATGCCTTTTCATATCCTCTTTTCCACGATTGAGATGGATGAAAACATTATTTCAAAGTCAGGCGTGATGGTACGTTGATGGTATTCAGACGCATGCCTGTTCCCAAGCAAATGGGAACTTGAGGTGAAAAAAAGATGGGTGGCTCTCTGAGAGGAAATCCCTGCATGCATAAATCTGTTTATGAAGTCAGTTAAGATGGGTTGAGAGGAGATTTGATGGCTCAATTCCCCTGCGTCCTTGTCTATTTCCAGAGCTCTCTCTGTCTCCGTCTCTCTCCCTCTCTCTTTCTCTCTCTCCCATCTTGTTCCCTTGTCCTCTATGTTCTAATGCAGCTCAGCAATGCAAACAACATGTTCCTCTACAGGGTAATCCCCAGTAAAATTGCACCTCATCCATCTGGCCAGGCAGGGCTGGTGGGGAGGTTTGATATTGGAGATGAGGAGCATCGCCGGTCCGACACCCCGCTGTGCCAGTCAGCATGGCTCCCCATTTTACTGATTGCCACCCCCTCATGAGAAGCCCAGGTGCTCCAGTTCTTTTTTGGACCATGGCATTTTACATTTCTTGGCAGTCATCTGTCCTTATTCATTTACTTCACTGATAGTTTCCTTCTTAGTCGGCAGAAAATACAGTGCAGTCCATAAGTATTTGGACAGTGACACATTTTTGTTGTTGTGGCTCTGTACTACAGCACCTTTAATTTGAGGGTATTTACATCCTTATCAGGTGAACTGTGTAGGAATTATTTGTAAAAAAGTAAAGTAATTGGAAAAATTTACATAAACTTAAAGTCATCACATTTAATATTTGGTTGCAAATCCTTTGCAATCGATGACTGAAGTCCTGAAGTCTGCAATCCATAGACATCACAAGACACTTCAGTATTTTCCCTGGTGATGCTCTGCCAGGCCTGTACTGCAGCCATCTTCAGTTTTTTCTTGTTTTGGGGGCTTTTTGCCTTCAATCTGGTCTTCAGCAAGTGAAACGCATGCTCAATTGGATTGAGGTCAGGTGATTGACTTAGCCAGTCAAGAAAATTCCACTTTTTGGCCTTAAATAGCTCCTTGGTTGCTTTGGCTGCATGTTTGGGATCATTGTCCTGCTGCATCGTGAAGCACCGTCCAATGAATTTTGATGCATTCGCTTGGATCTGAGCAGACAAGATATTTCTGTATACTTCCACATTCATCCTGTTGCTGCTGTCAGCAGTGACATCATCAATGAACACAAGCGAGCCAGATCCAGCGGCAGCCATACATGCCCAAACCATAACACCACCTGCACCTTGTTTGACAGATGAGGTGGTATGCTTTGGATCATGAGCTGTTCCTTTTTCTCTCCACACTTTCCTCTTCCCATCACTCTGGTACAGGTTAATCTTTGTCTCATCTGTCCTCTGTTCCAGAATTCTACAGGTTGTTTTATGTGCTTTTTTGTAAACTGTGAATTCCATGAATTTCTCATGGAACAATGGTGTTGGACACTTGTAGAATCTATGCCAAGGTCAACTGAAGCTGCTCTGGTGGCGCATGGTCTCAACGGTCTATTAAGACTTTATTTTGGCAGTTAACTGTATATGATGTGTTTGTATTTGGTAAAAAAAAAAAAATAGAACATTGTTCATATTTGCTGTCTTACTTTGCTGCCCGTTACACCCTGTAATGATACTGTACACTGTTTAATAATTATAAAATTATTTTATTTTTTAGACGGGATGAGAGATACCTTGTACGACCTCTTCCTCCAGACTTAAAAGCCTAAATCAAATCTTATCCAATTAGGTCCGGTGTGGATGCAGTTCTACCCCAGTACTACAACACATAATTCAACTAATCAAATAATCATGGTTTAAATCAAGACCTTGATTAGTTGAATCAGGTGTTGTAATGCTGGTCTAGAGTAAAAACCTGCATCCACCCTGGCCATTTTTAGATACAACATACAACATGATGCAGTTCATTTAACTTCTTTTGAGGCCTTTGGTACATCAATTTCTATATTACCCACAGAACAGGCTGCATTGGTCTGTTAGTCACCTGGATTAAAGTGTGATAAAGAATGACTCTTGCCTAATTTTGGTCAGCCTGTGCTGCTGTAGTATATTATTTTGCGTAACTGCCAATGGATTCCGTGACCTACACGTTCACTGGTCTGTGGCTGGCAATATGTTAACTGTTGACTTAAATACTCCACTTTGTCAGATAAAATACAGCTACCCATTTTTCAGCATGCTTAAGCACACTGGAGCGAGCCATCATTGCCTTGTAAGGAATCTTGTTTTATCAACATAATGAAGTCTCTCCCGCTGAGATAATGTCATTAGCGAGAGGCCGTGTTCTGTCTAATGCAATCAGCTCAGTACAGCAATTACCCCTCCTGTGATTGGATTGGGTGGGGAAGCGGTAGCCATGGCACATCGGCAGTCTGATGGGTTTTTTCCCCCCAATAGTGTGTGCGTGCGTGCATGTGATAATGAACTCCAAGCATGATGAGCACAGAAAAATATTGATTAATTCAGCTGTAAATTGTAATGTAGACATCCAGGTTCACTGAGTCATTTGAGTAGCTGTTGAAGTACATTTCAAGCAGCTAAAACATTTGATCCGGACTACCTGCATTTGTCGATTGTGGTCAGACACCACATGCTGAGTACGTTTTCTTCAGGTTGCAAAAGACATGCAATGGATAAGGTTTTTGCCAGTGAAACGACAAGGAGGAGGTTGAGGAGAGAAGTTTGTGGAGGTGACACATGGCCTTAATTCCTCCTGCTTTCATGTGCAGCTGACCAGACAGGCGTAGCGAAAGGGAAACATGGAGAGAGCCCGCTCGAATGTCAGGTGATCCTTGATGGAGAGCAAGGAGGTGGAAGCAGCGAGTGGTAATAGTCTCTCCCAGAGCGGGACAGGGGCACGCTGCTCCGGGTTCCTGTTATAAGATGGCACGGTGCTGTCGACAGGCATTACGTTGCGCGTCTTGCTGACGTGGAGTTGCTGTGACCCAGAGGTGTTCGCTCTCACTCACCGGCCCCCCATGCCACGGCCGTGAGGTTCAGAGAGCAGCAGCGCATTAATTCCCGTCTTCTCCGGCCTGCCACCCCATGCAACATGATGCATGAGGCCTTTCCAGGAAGAAGCTTTTTCCTTTAATCCACGAACAGAGCGCCATCGACTGTCCCTTATGACCCTTCTATAATTAAAACGTAGATTGCAATGAGGCTTCGTATTGTGTAATGAGAGCCCTTGAGATTAAAAGTATGCGATGGTCTTTAAGCGGGTGTTTGTGAGTGTCTCTATCTTGTTCTTGTAATGCCATCCTCTCTCCCTGGCATTAATGTCCGTTGGGGAACAACGGTCACTCCCAGGCTCTGAGCTCAGCTGTGTGAAAATAGCGCTAACTTCGCGACACCTGTGTCCAGGGCCTGTCTATGTAGCCCGGAGGCGACCTTTCTGTCTCCACCACACGCTGACAGATGGAGTCCTTTTCCATCAAGAGCGTTGGACCAAACACATCAGGCCGTCTTCGTTGTTTGTTCGCCCTATAACAACACAGGTAAGTCAAGTGCACAACGTCTCCTTTTTACGAGTAGTGGTGGCTGCTATTTTGCCTCCCTCTTGAGATATGCTCAAGCCGTAGAAAAAGCAAGAAGTCAGAGACTGAAACAGCTGGGGTGAGCAGGTGGAAGACACCTATTTAAGCAGGAATGGAGCAGAGATGAATATCTTATCTTGCACTGGCTGAACAAAGTTGTCAGTTGAAAATCGGCAGCCAAATTTGCATATAACCCAGTTTATAGTAGTCAGTGTCAGTCTTTCACCCATCTCTGCCCAGAATGTACTTTCGAGAGGAAGAGCGATGACAGGTCTGTGGCACGTACTTGTTAGGGGCCATAAAAGGCAATAAATGTTAACATAGTTGTCAGTGTCTATGCAGTATAGTGTCCGGCCTAATGTTATTGCACATTCACGTAGGGCTGGCACTGCTGGGCTGTAAAGTTAAAAAGGCATATTGAAGACTGAGTTGTAAATCAGCCCTTGATTGGCAGCCATTATAGGGTTTATCGTGCTGGGCAGGGCACGGGGGCCAGAGGCTTGTGCGTCTGCTTGAGAGAGGATAATCGCAGTGCTCATGGGTCTCCGGTCCTGTCCCAGCTTGGCGTGCCTGCGGTCTGGAGAGAATGCTGTGAATGCCAGAGCATCTGCTGGGCTAACTATAGCCTCTTGAGGGCACGGGAGAGGGCACGGGAGAGGGTGGGCATGCAGGCGGGCAGGTGCACTTTCCAGGAGGGGAGTGGGAGGGTTGGTGGGGGAGAAACTCTTTTATGGCTACTTGGAAGGTGGGTCAGTTAGTGCCAGTGGCCAGCAGCCAACGCTACCGAGAGAAGTCTGTCAACACAGCACAGCACAGACTGAGAGGAGAGGCCATGCCATTGCATCCAAAAGCACTGCATAGTAGCCCCTCCACAGCATCATCTACAGGGAAGGGGAGAAGTAGTCCAAACTATCTCCCTGTGCTCAAAAAATCTCATTAGAAACTGCACTCCTGATGGCTCCTCTCTCGAGCCACTTCATACCTTTATTTCAGTGAAGTTCCCTTAAGACCCCACAGTCTCCAGGCCATGGAGTGACTTATGCCTGAAGTGAAACTCTGTATTACTGTGGGCAATGTCCATAATACTCTGAGACTGAAGGGTGGAGAATATTCAGAGCCTACCAGTGGGAGTAACTTGTGAAAAGGCTCCTCAAACTGTAGACACTCACAAGGTCGCAAAGGGAGTTTGGTAGCTGACATTTTGCGTGGCTCAGGTCTGAGGATTTTTTTTTGGATTTTTTTAAACAATACAATACAAGATGGATTACACTGTCTGAAGTCTGAGGATATTTATCCTGCTGTCCCGTGTTGAGCCTTCATCTCCACCACCACCACTACTGCCACCCTGACCCCCACCCGCTATGGGAGGCACAGATAGGCTATCCATGTCCTGCTGTATTTTAGAGAACATTCTGTCACCTCTTTACAAGAGTCAGAGACATAGAACCCATGTTACGACCCTTTCTATGAGCGCATCTCTGATTCTTTTCATTCCCGCTTGGGATGTCCTGTTGAGTGACATTTCCATGGGTGCAGGGTGTCCAAGCCTTTCCGCCCGAGGATATAGAATACCAGCCCAGCTATTTGGGGTTCACTTGTGTCTGCGGTGTCTGGACTCCGCTGCTTAGTGCATGCAGGACCAGGAGAGAGGCTGACAGCGCCTGACTGCGTTGAAGACAGTCTCAGCACTGTGACAGCTCGGCACCTCCAGAGTGAGGGCAGTGTCAGTGTAATTTTCTACTGTATCAGTTGTAGGGCTGCTATGTGGCTCATCCTGCTGACTGTGGCCAGCAGACCCACAGGGTAACGCATCATTAGTGGTACATCGCCCAGGGAGAGAGGGATTTAGTCAGACGGGCAGTCCATGTCTCGTCGCACACCAGCGACCCCTGCTGGTCTGGTGGGCACCCACAGTCTGCTAGTATATGAAATCTTCTTCCTCCAACTCGCGTAGGTGGAGGTTGCGGCTTAAGAATACAACTGGCCATTCAATCTCATTGGGAGAAAAAAGGGGATGAACCATTAAGAAAGACCACTGTGTTGGCTGCACCACTTTATAATATTGATACTGTGTGGTGAGTTTGACTGATAGTTTTGACTTTGGTGCCAAGACACCCTGGTTCTGGGAGATAAGTGCTTAAAAAATGTAATTAAAATCACTATCCTTTGTGTACACTAGGCTAAAGGTTTGTTGCTAGGCTTATTTGCATATACAGTTGAGAAAGAAAGAGATGAGTGTTTGTAATCCACTGTCTTAAAGGATAATATATCATATCCATGATCATGTCCCCAAGATCTTGAATAATGGTATATTAAGTAAACTCTAGGGAGAGACTCAGCACAGGCCATCATGTTCAGTATTATTGCAAGAAAAAAACACACACACGCACCCAGACACACACACACACGCACACACACACACGCACATACAGTACATACACACATGCACATACACAGATACACAAATACACGCAGTGCTCCAATGAAAGCCTGTTCAAATGTCCTCTGGTGCACAGATTGGCTTGAGTACAAACCCTCCCCACAGCCCAGGCAAATACTACCTTATGCCAAGCCAAGCCAATCCAGCACTCCTGCAAGCAGAGATTAGAATATAGTACAAATTCCTTTGGCAACTCATTATTTACTTAGTTTTGTATGAGTGCATGCATTTATTTAGTTATTTTGGTTGTTTTTGGGGAAAGACAGGTTAAGGAGAAACAGATTTCCCCATCCATTGTATATCCACAATTAATATGTGCATAAATAGTCCAAAAATTAAGTAGTTATTAATTTGTAAAAAATACAATATCAGAAAGGATGTTGCAGCTAAAGAGCAGATGTGATTACTTTAACCCATAGCCCCTTTGTAGTATCATAATGGTGACAGAAAGTATGATAATAGTAATAGACTCATAACAATGTTCTATTTCCAGCCAGAACACTCTCTCTCTCTTTGTCTCTGTCTGTCTGTGTTTGAGATGTGTTTGGCACGTGCACGGCCCGCATCACAGGCACAAGTCAATGGGCTCGAGATTCCCGTGTAGTGCACAGGCTTTGAGCAGGTCCTGCTGTGACCACCCTGCAAAATGAATTTCTTCTGGAGAGAGAGTTAGGGCCAGGTTCTCAAAATGTAGCAGTTGAGTTAATGTTATTTATTTATGTGGAAAAAAGTTGGAAATAATTAACTTTAATGCCTATATCTTTACCAGGAAAAGTGGATTATTGGTTTTCAAGTTTTTTAGTTTTTAGCACCTAGCATAGCTACTGTGGTACTCACTGCTAGCAATACAGGTTGCTGCCTATCTGTTTAGCAGTGACAGTGGCTCAAGCCTTCCAAAGTTTGCAAAACTTTGAATGGCGTCACCTGTAGGGGATGTGACTTCTGTATCTCTGGTGGGCAGAGAGTAACTGTGGAGAAAACACATTGATGAGGATGAGGTTCCAGCATACACTTGGCCCACCTGATTGCGTCCAGTCTCACAGCTCTATCCTCCTGATTAAGGCTGTGCCAAGTGGCTCTAGCGGACAGGTAGACGGGGTTTAGCAGGGAATGATAAACGGTTGCGAATGGGCACATCCATCATGCCGGTACTCAAATGGGGTGCCATGTGGTGAGGAGGATGCATTTGTGGGAAGAGGAGGGAGGAGGTTAACAGGTGGGTGAGACAGACCCAAGTGGTGGAGAATGAGGGGGGTGACATTTCCAAACTGCATTTTTGCGTTTATTTGTTCCAGAGTGGAAATATTTACAGCTTGTTTGTGTGGCAGAGGTCACCCTGAGTGTGTTTTGTGGCACGCGGCAGGCTCGCGCATGCCGCTTCCACGGTACGGCCCAACGGCCAACGCTCTGTGCACAATTTCATTCTCTGATATGATTTAGGAGGTGCCGATTTGCAAAGAGCGCTTGTTTATATTTGGAAGGCCGGGTCGAGGCTGCAATTTATTTTAATGCAAATGACCACCGCACTTTTGGGTCCCGCAAGCCGTGCCTGCAGGGGGGACACGGCAAAGCATTTAAGAAACCTTGCCTTGCTGGACCTCAAATTGTACCTGTGTCGCTCAGAGCCATTGGCAGGTCAGACCTGCGCTTTCACCAGGAGATCAGGCAGTGACTGACGACCTCCTCAGGAAGAATCCACGGAAATGCTGAGGGGGAAATGGCAGGGCTGGCACGGGCCCTCGGCACAGCTGCCCCCGAACCCCCTGCTAATCACACGGTCCGTTCCACTTCTTTAGCCCGGATTCACTTTTCGACTGATGCCATCACCACAGAATCGTAAAATCCACATCCTGGAAGGCGCCAGTCCACCAGGAGTGTAATCAGTGTGAATCTGACACTGCGGCGCTCAAGTGCAGACTAATTCTTCTCAGTGCATCGATCCCTGCAGTTGAGGTATGAAGGCTGTGACCGAGATGCATGAAGTGTTTATGGAATTTAGCCTGTATTTACGCAGAAAGCCAAAAGAGACGGCACACAAGTTCATAGTCGTTATTTCATTATGGCTGCCACCTTTCGGCCATAATTCCATAATAAAATAAAAAATCATCTTAAAAGGACTATACACTTGTGTGCAGTCTCTTTTGGCCATTATCATTGTCAATGATCATTCTCAACTAGACTAGCACTAGTAAGCGAATATAACCTAAGAAAGTATTGGCGTAGAGTGCTGTTGTTCCTTAACTGAATCTTTGCTCAGAGAGCTGCAAGGTTCTGTGAAAAGATTTACCTTCACCGATGGTTGCAGAGGATGCTGGGTAATGGGGGTTAGGGTGGGGTGGTCAACTATAAAGAAAGTCTTCATACAGTGCCAACATATGAAGTACTCCACAGTTTCTGAAAAACATCTGATGTAGCTTAAAGGCAAGCTCACAGATTGAGGATATGAAAAGGGTGTTTGTAAGTTTGACTATTTTACATGCTTTTGAACATTTCATATGTTTTAACAAATATCTCTGGTACTTGCAGTAAAAACACTGAGTTGGGGTTTTTTTCAGACTTGTTTTGAAGTTTTATGTCTGAGCCTTTCATTCAAATATTTCGTTCTGCTTTTATTTATTTACATTAAATAAGGAAATCATGAAAAAGAGCTTTTATAAAGAGAAAATCCTCCTTTCAATAGGATTTACTTGTTTCCACACAAATTTGACAGCAAATTCTACAGGTAACTGCCAAAATAAAGCAAACACCAACATAAAATCTTTTGGCCTGCACAAGCCACCAGAACAGCGTAAGTGCACCGTGGCATAGATTTAACTTTTTTTTTTTTTTTTTTTTTGGAGGGATGCAACACCATTCTTCCATAAGAAATTCCATCATTTTGTGCGTTGATGGTGGAGGAAAACGCTGTCTCAGGTGCCGCTCTAGAATCTCCCATAAGTGTTCAAATGGGATGAGAGCTGATGACTGAGACGGCCATGACGTGGTTTACATTGCTTTCATGCTCATGAAACCATTCAGTGACCACTCGTGCCCTGTGGATGGGGGCATTATCAACCTGGAAGAGACCACTCCCATCAGGATAGAAATGCTTCACCATAGGATGAAGGTGATCACTCAGAATGTCTTTGTATTTATTGGTATCTACCTTCTCCTCCAAGGGGCTGAGTGGACCTAAACCATGCCAGGAAAATGCACCTCACACCATAACAGAGCTGCCAGAACCCTTTACTCCACTTTACTTGCAAATGTGCGAGTAAAGTGGTGTAATAAACATTTTTAGGTGTAATAAGGGATTTATGCACTGCAAGCTGGCCATAGTATTCCTCTCTGTGAAGTTCTCGATGGACTGTTCTTGATGGAACTGGCTGCTCACGCCCTAGATTCATATTTGCAGTCAATTAATTCAGAGTTGATTGTCTGTTTTGCCTTCCACCTCAAACCAATGCACGGACATCACGGTCAATGAGTTTGCACTCTCGACTACAATTGCCCCAAGTTGATGATTTCTTTCCATCATACTTCCAAGCCAACATCACCTTAGCCACTGTTTTCCTCGTGAAACATAAGCCAGTTGAGCAGTCTCCATCACTGAAACTCCTGAAAAACCTGCCCTAACAGTCACCCTTCTTTGAAAGTCCCTAAGATCTCTTCTTCTAGCCATGGTAGCCAAAATAGTGGGCAACTGGGCCTGCACCACACTTTTATACATGACCCTAAGCTTTATGGGATGTTAATTTCTCAATTAACTCAGGTATCATACCTGTGTAGAAGCACCTGCTTGCAGTATACTTTGTATCCTTCATTTACTTAAGTGTTTCCTTTTTATTTTACATTTTTTAAGGGGCGGCACATTACATTTTAAGCATTTTCAGCAGGCCAGGGGCGCTCTTATGTTCTCAGTCCGCGTGGCGACTTACAAAAGACTGTGCATAAATACATGGTAGGAACAATCATAGTTATTCCTGCCTCTCGCGCAAGCTGATCTCCAGTGCAGTAAATACAGCGATAATGGATGGATGGATGGATTACATTTTAAGCTTTAGCAGACGCTCTTATCCATACCTGTAAAATACTGGGAAGGAAAATCATAGTTAGCGCAAGAGATCAATTTAATATTTTTTTAACACTTTATTTTTTTATTAAATGGAGTAAGCAGGGGTATATAGTGTTGAACAAGTAGGCAGTGGTGATGACAATTAGCTAGTTGTACAGAATTCAGTGGTAGTGGAGTCTGAAAAGGTGGGTTTTGAGTCTCTTGCGGAAGATCGCAAGTGATTCCGCGGTCCTGACTGATTGCGGAAGGTCATTCCACCAGTGAGGGGTCGGGACAGAGAAGAGACGAGACCGCGAGGAGTGGCTCGCAGGTGCCTGGAGGGATGGGGCAGTCAGTTTTCCAGAGGAGGCGGAGCGGAGGAGTCTGGCTGGGGTGTAGCGAGTGATGAGTGACTGGAGATATGGGGGAGCAGTACCTCTGGCCGCTTGAAAAGCAAGCACCAGTGATTTGAATCTGATGCGTGCTGCGATGGGGAGCCAGTGCAGAGAAGAGAGTAGAGGGGTGACGTGGGTGAACTTCGGCTGGTTGAACACCAGATGAGCGGCAGCATTCTGGACTAGTTGCAGTGGATTGATGGCACAGGCCGGTATGCCTGCCAGCAAGGAATTGCATTAGTCCAGACGTGAGATCACCAGGGCCTGGACCAGGAGTTGTGTGGCCTCTTGGGTGAGGAACGGTCGGATCCTCCGGATGTTATGGAGGGAGAATCGGCAGGTCCGAGTGATCGCTGCAATGTGGCTCGAGAAGCACAGCTGGTTGTCCAGGGTCACTCCAAGACTCCTGGCAGACTGGGACGGAGACACTATGGAGCCTTCCACGGTGATTGACGCATCAATCATCGGGGAGCCCTTCGCTGGGAGGAAGACCAGCTCTGTCTTCCACAGGTTCAGCTTCAGGTGGTGGGTGGACATACTGTACATGCGGAGATGTCAGCCAGGCATGCAGAGATCCGTGCTGGGGCCTGGGTCTCGGATGGAGAGAAGGAGAGAAAGAGTTGAGTGTCATCGGCATAACAGTGATAGGAAAAACCATGAGCAGAAATAACAGAAACAAGTGACTTGGTGTACAGGGAGAATAGGACGGGGCCTAGCACCGAGCCCTGCAGGACTCCGGTAGAGAGGGTGTGGGGAGAGGAGAGGGATCCTCTCCAGGCCACCTGGTAGGACCGGTCAGCCAGGTAGGACTCGGACCATGTCAATGCAGATCCAGAGATTCCCATCTCGACGAGAGATGAGAGCAGGATATGGTGGTCTATGGTGTCGAATGCAGCCGACAGGTCGAGGAGGAGGAGGATGGAGCTAAGGGATTGGGACTTAGCCACATGAAGAGCCTCAGTGACCGCAAGGAGAGCAGTCTCTGTGGAGTGGCTTGCCTTGAACCCAGATTGGTTAGGATCAAGCAGGTCATTCTTTAGGAGATGAGCAGACAGTTGGTTATAGACAGCCTGCTCTAATGTTTTGGAGAGGAATGGGAGGAGAGAGACGGGTCGGTAGTTTGAAATGACATCAGGATTCAGAGAGGGTTTTGCCAGTTACATATACTATGACATTTTAAAAAATGATTTTGCATTTCACATTATTCCGTTATAATGATAACATAAATTCCACGTTAATGTTATCAGATGACAGCATAATTAATATTTGCTTTCTCATTATAAATCAAAGTTAAGCAGTGTGTTTGTAGATAACATCTGTATTACTTTCTGGGACATTTCAGTGGACTTAATTTATTTTTTCACATCCACGAGATTGCGATCAATAGTAATCTGATGCAGTGGTATCCGCTGTGCTTAAGGAAGGTCATTGCTCCGTCGTCTCTGCGCCGCGGTGTTATCTTTTCATATCGAACGCAGAAAAAAGGCAGAAGTGGGAAGCCGCACCTGCTGCCCGCTGCCCAATCACTGCAGTAATCTCCGGTATAAAGACATTAATCTGAGATAATAGGTACATCAGGGCTTCAAAGAGCTCTGCGAGGCCACGCTAGCGGTCCTGATGCCTGTTTGGCCTGGTCCGGGACCGCTCGGCTGCGTGGGTATTTCAGAGTCACCTGGAAACGAGAGGGTCCACTGGAAGCGTGCAGTGGGGAGACGAAGGGCACCGCCTCCACAGTCCACCAGTGTCTGACTTTATTCCCCTGCCTTTGGTTCCAGGGGCTAGTACAGGGAACGATCCCTGCTTTTCCAGTCATCGGCTGTGTGCTTTGTCTAGTGCAGAGTCTGTACAGTTGATCCTGCTGGACCTCGAGCTGCACTTATTCTGTGCTGTTGAAAATATTTTTTGGTGGTTTTGTGAGCTGCAGTGATCCATGCTGTTTGGTGAAAGGTCACCCACAGACGTCAACGGTCAATAGGGAATGGCAAGTTCCTCTAAAAGAAATGAGTTCAACAATGTTGCATATTTGCAAGGCGGCCCCAGAGGATGATTTAACTCTTGTACGTGTTTGTGGTGCCGGTGTGTATCATCTCATATATCTTTATTCAGATATTTCTGGCACAGGTCCAAGGGGCAGCTATTCAAACTGAGCTTGTGTGTGCCAGATTTGCCTGATATTTGTGCCATTCAAGGGAGGAGCATTTGATGTGAAGCTGCTCTCGGTCAGGCTGCATAGCTGCTCTGGCCCAGCCGGCCCCCGGAGCAGAGCTGTCACACAGTGAAGAGGGAGTACCATGGGGAGGGAGAGGGGCACTTCTGTACCTGTGACAAATTGAGTGCTCACGTCATATACAGGGAAAACATACTGCTCACTCAGCTGAACAGACCGAAGGGCCAGGATTGAGAGAGGGTGAAAGGGAGGGAGGGGAGGGGGAGAGGGTGAGAGGAGGGAGGGGAGGGAGGGAGGGTGGGAGGATGGATGGTGAGAGGGAGGGGGAGGGGGGGGGGAGGGGGAGGGTGGGAGGGCGGGATGGTGAGAGGGAGGGGGGGGGAGGGGAGGGTGGCAGGGAGGGAGGGTGAGAGGGAGAGAGAGAGAGGGTGAGAGGGAGAGAGAGAGGGGGAGAGAGAGGAAGAGAGTGAGGGAGAGATGGTGAGAAGGTGATAGGGTGAGAGGGGGGAGAGAGAGGGTGAGAAGGAGGGGGAGGGAGGGTGAGGGAGATAGGGAGGAGGGATGGAGGGAGAGAGAGAGGGAGGGAGAGAGAGGATGAGGGTGAGAGGGAGGGAGGGGGAGAGGTGAGAAGGAGATGGAGGGAGAGGGAGGGGGAGGGGGAGGGTGAGAGGAAGGGGGAGGGTGAGAGGGAGGAGGAGGGTGGGTGAGGGAGATAGGGAGGAGGCAGGAGGGAGGGAGGGAGGGGTGGAGGGAGAGGGGGAGAGGGAGGAAGAGAGAGGATGAAAAGGTGAGAGGAGAGAGGGTGAGGGAGGGAGGGAGGATGAGAGGGAGAGAGGGTGAGGGAGGAGGGAGAGAGAGAGGGTGAGAGGGGGGAGAGAGGGTGAGAGGGAGAGGGTGAGGGAGGGAGGATGAGAGGGGGAGAGGGGGAGAGAGAGGGTGAGAGGGAGAAGGTGAGAGGGAGAGGGTGAGAGGGAGGGGGTGAGAGGGAGAGGGTGAGAGGGAGGGGGTGAGAGGGAGAGAGAGAGGGGGTGAGAGGGAGAGAGAGGGGTGAGAGGGAGAGAGTGAGGGAGAGAGAGAGGGTGGGAAGGTGATAGGGTGAGAGGGGGGAGAGAGGGTGAGAAGGAGATGGAGGGAGAGGGAGGGGGAGGGGAGGGTGAGAGGAAGGGGGAGGGTGAGAGGAAGGGGGGGGTGGAGGAGGAGGAGGGTGGGTGAGGGAGATAGGGAGGAGGCAGGGGGAGGGGGGGGGGGAGGGAGAGGGGGAAAGGGAGGAAGAGAGAGGATGAAAAGGTGAGAGGGAGAGAGGGTGAGGGAGGGAGAGAGAGGAGGATGAGAGGTGAGGGGGAGAGAGAGGGTGAGAGGGGGAGAGGGTGAGAGGGCGAAAGTGAAAGAGAAAATATATATAATGTTGGGTATATATGTGTGGGAGGGGGAGGGTTGTTTGTTTATTAAAATTATGTAAATTTGTTCATGTACATTTTTTTACACAAAAATATTTTTATTAATTTTATTTTTATGTTATTCTCATGTATTTTAATTCTTTTGCAACGCAAGTTCACTTGTCATGCAAATAAAGCCCATTTGGGTGGGTGGGAGGGGAGGGTAAGAGTGGGTGGGGGAGGGAGGGAGGGTGGGTTAGAGTGGGTGGGAGGGAGGGAGGGTGGGTTAGAGTGGGTGGGAGGGAGAGGGAGGGAGGGTGGAGGGAGGGAGGGAGGGAGGGGGGGAGGGAGGGAGGGGGAGGGGAGGGGGAGGAGGGGGGGGGGAGGGAGAGAGGGGAGGGAGGGAGGAGAGAGGGAGAGGGGGAGGGGAGGGTGAGAGAGAGGGGAGAGAGGGAAGAGGGGGAGGGGGAGAGGGAGAGAGGGTGAGAGAGGGGAGGGGAGAGGGGAGGGAGAGGGAGAGGGAGAGAGGGAGGGAGAGGGAGAGAAGGCAGGTGGGAGGTTCAGTGTTGTGAGGAGTTGATGGATTCCGTGGTGATGCCACCGTGGAGACTAGCTGGCTGGCACAGTGGCATGGTGTGGCAGGACTGGCATCGGCTGCAGTACATTGGTCTTATACATCAATGGTTGCAGGTAGGGTGGTCATAGGGCCTGTGCCTATACAAGGGTACAATACCCTTTCACCAAGGAGGGCAGGGCCTATCCACCGGCATTCTCACAGAGCCCTGTATCTGGGAACATTCTTATACTCTTCCATCTGTCTGGGAGGATACCGGGCTGCTCATTTGTAATTATCGTCAGTACCAATAGGATTAGTCCTTCAATACATAGTCATTTCATAAGAACGCAAAACAGGACGTAGCTTGTTGAACAGACAAAAATGTAAAGTACAAGGTAAAGATAATATGACATGTACCTATGACACATGAAGGGCAACTCACCTTGGTCTTAAAGTCCAGTTCCAAAGGAAACATTAATACTATGACATTATAATTTCAGACTGGGTTTCTGACAATGGCCATTGTCAGGGTGTCTGTAACAGCAGATCAGCCATAAGGGGTTGATGCAGCTGCAGGCTGCAGTATTCATAGTCTGGCCTAGATGGCGACATCGCATCAGGAAGCTCTAGCCAGTGAGACGTTTATAGTGACGGCAGAAATGATGAGGGGTAGATGAAGCATGAACGTGACGCGACTGGGGATGGACCTCTGGCGCGAAGTGCTCCTTGCCTCAATGCTTTTTATCGCCAGTGCTCCTCGCTGAGCTGTGACTCTGTAATCACTATCCTATCTGTGACAACAGGATAAGGGAAGCAACAAAAACAGAGGCCAGTATGCACTGCAGGGGTGTTGGGATGGGGCTGCTGGGTGGTGATGTGGGAGGGACAGAATGAGTGCCTTTGGGGAATGACGATGGGCTGTGACTTGTTTCCACACAATGGATGGATATGAGCACAGTTCACACAGGACTAGCTGATGTTACTGAAGCTGAGCTGTGCAGCCCACCTTCATACATCATCGAAGACTGAAGCAGAAGGAGGAGATGCCTATATGCAGCCATTTTATCTGCACCAGAGTAACATGCGTGCTGCTTTTAAGTATATTTGAAAATTTCAGAAGGTTCTGCTAATCAATGAATAGTCCTTAACTCTGTCCTCATGAAGAAGTAGATTTACCCCGGGATGCTGCAAAGCTAGTTTATGTGGCTGGTACCCTGATACCATAGTGAGAGTATGTGCAAAAGTTTTCCCTATAATGATGGATTAAAAGAACAAGCAGCGATCTAGCAGAATAAATAGATAGAAAGAAGATTGCAGAGTGACACAGAACACATTCAACGGCATGTTTCAGTGCAATGGTCTGAGCTGGGCAGCTGAAAGTGGCGTGCTTCCACCCCCCTGTGGCCGTCTGGAGAAGCTCCTCACCCCAAACATCCTGCTCAGAATGTTCCATGAGCCCCTGTGCTTGACATAGCCCCCCAAACATACACGCCTCATTTAAGCTGCTGCTTATTTCCACAAAGCTCTGTGAATCCTCATTATTTATATTTCAGTGCCATTTCGGTAGGTATCAAATTTAAATGTGATTCTTTGCGTGGAATATTGACAGTGCCAGTACTGTGATTCTGAGAATTAGAGTAGCAATATTTTCCAGTAGTTTCCAGAAATATGATCTACAGTACTTGTGAATGCCCAAATATGCCCTGTAGTAATAGGCCCATAAACCACAGGATTCCCGGATAAGTCCACTTATAAATTGACCCTTCCTTGTTTTGTAGAGTTATGCTTTCCCATGGCACAAGAAAGCCCTCCTGAGGGCCCTGGGAACAGGGACCTTTAACCATGTGCCCTCTCCAGCAGGGATGAAGCGCCCCTTCAGCCCCGCCCCTTTGCTGGAGAACGGTCACTCCCAGGAGACCAAGCCCTGCGGCAGCAGCCCAGAGGGCCAGCCGGGCGTCCCGGAGCACAGGCCCAAGCGGGAGAAGAAGCACAAGACGTACACGCTGTGCGACGTGTGCAACATCCAGCTGAACTCGCCAGCCCAGGCGCAGATCCACTACAATGGCAAGTCCCATCAGAAGAGGCTCAAGCAAATCAGCAATGGCAAGCCCAGCAGCAGCACAGGTAAGACCTCTGTGCTGCCTCTCTCTAACACTGCTGCACCCGGGAACAGTGAGCTCTTCAGGCGGCTCCATTTGGGGATCCTGAATAAAGGGCTAATTGTGACTTTTAAACCGATTCAAAACTATAGACTGTAGACCCTTGTCCCTCTGATTTCAGCTCGACCTCTAGTGGTGACTTTTGGTTACTGCACCCCTTAGATGGGGACAGACAACTGGTGCCAGATACAATACCGTTGGGACAAGGGTAAGCATTTGATTATGGCAGAGTGCAACAGACAATGAATTGCCCTGACTGATGCTGGCGCTCGCCAGAGGAAGAAGCCCAGACTTCTCAGAGATGGTGTAGTGCAGTTCTTGAGGGTTTTTGTACACAAACATCACACGGCTGTGTTGGAGGCACGTTACAGAGGCACCACGCTGACAGCAAGGAGGGGTGTGAGGGCGAAGGCAAGAGCGAGCACAGGGGTGAGGGGAAAACAAATTCACACAGTTCACAACATGTTCTCCAGCGAGAGGCTCCGATGGAGCTAAGGTGTTAGGCCAAAGAAGTACCTTTCGCTGAGAGCCACAGTGCTTCTGTCACTCCTTTGATTCTGCAACTAACTATATTGTGGAAATAAAAATATGGAATAATTTCAGAGGTATGGTGGGAGTAAGGCTTCTCCCTCCTTTGAAGTGGCTGATCACCCCCGACTAACAACCGATGCTGTGCTAGGCCTACATTTCTATTTGGAAAAGTCTCAGAGAATACAGTATATACTGTATATGTCATTTAGCAGACGCTTTTTATCCAAAGCGACTTACAGTAGTGAATGCATAGATTTTTCAGTATATGTGGTCCCAGTGGGAATTGAACCCACAACCTAAGCGTTGCCAGCGCTGTGCTCTACCAACTGTGCCACACAGTACCACAATATATGTTTTGCTGTTCAGTTTCCACACAGAATGTTACTGAACTGAGAATTAGTTTTCTTACAGTAGGGATGGTGGTGTTTCAAGCTTTGATTTTACAGATTAATTTGCAGTGTAATTAAGTATAAGTTAAGTTCCGTCATCCTGGTTAGATATGCCCTCAGGTCTATTCTATGGGGTTTAAAGCTGTCAGAGAAATTAACATCACATGTCACGCTCGTGTGATGCTGCACTGCTCATGTATATTTTCTGTCTGCCCAGGATAAAATGATCACTCCCACATTAACTCCTGCAAGTTATGGAATACAGTGTGAGGTGGACACCGTTCTGATCATAGTAGGTGCCACAGTCAGGAAGGTTTTAAATCTACAGGTTATGAAACAATCAATCATCATTATTCTTAATGTTAGAATTGAATTATAGGTTGTTATATTTATTTGAATTCAGTAGTCAGTGGACATGGGGGAACTCCTGTTCACACTGGTTGTGACTCTGAAATTGCAAGGCTCAGTTCCAATCATTTGTGTTTTTTATTTATTTATTTATTTTTCAGATTTTACCCAATTTTTCGAGACAGCATTCGTCTGCTGTCGACTGTAATTCCGGTACCCCAGAACCACTCCTGTGCGCAGGGAACTGTGTCGGCTTCCCTCCTACCTCCCTGGGGCGGACAGCCAATTGACCCTTTGCTAAACCATGCCCCAAAACGCAAACTGGCCAATCACAGCGCCGTGTTTTACATACTCCGACAGAGGTCCGACAGTTTTTTGCTGCACTCCATTGACTTTGACGCAAAAATTTGAGATTTTCTTCATTTTTGAGCTGGTTTTGTGGATTTTTGCTAATTATGGTTAAACGTTATGCCTGGGGCACTTGTAACAGTGACACTCGTTACCCAGAGAGGTTGCAAGGAGATATACGTTTTTTTTCCTTTACAAAACCAAAATCAAATCCTGAAAAGTGTTAGCCAGCTAAGCTAACGTGGCTACGGTCTGGATATACAGCTCCGGGTTGCAACGTTGGTAAATTTAGACTAAATGTTAGCTTTGTTATTTGTGATCCAGCCAGCTTGCTAACGTTAAGATGTTACAGTCAAGCTCTAGAAAACCAAGTGGGTAACGTTACCTTGATGTCAAAATGTAATACTATTTTTTTCATTACTATTTCAGCACTTTGTCAATGGGAAGCCCAGTCCCGAGTACCCAAATCTTGTGGAAGACTGGGCTGACACACTGCTGATATTTTTTTGCTTTACAGAGGTCCAGGGTATGGAGCTACCTGTGGAGCTAACCAGAGTAATGTCGTTACAGCACACTATAGGCGACTAATGTTACGTTAGTTAGCTAATGCTAGCTAACTTACTACTGAATGTAACGTTATATAGGCCTACTGCTTTTGCTTTTTAATGATTGTAATAGTGAATAGAGACCTACCCAGCTTTACAGGAACAGTGTTGCTCCTTAATGTTGTTGTCCTCTGTCTCAATCGCCAGGTGATGCGGTGGTTCACTTTTACTCTGATCTGTAGGCTTTCACTTCTATCTTTTTTAACGTCATTTTGTTGCTGAGTCAGTGTGATATCTTGAATATAACCTTCAAATGCATATTGTAGACCCTTCTGTCTGCTTCTATCTGAAATTTTGCTTTTTCTATTTTCCAAAAATTGGACAATATTTCTCCAGGGAGTGCAGTTAGCGACATTCCGCCTGTTAGTGACCATGCTGGCTCTTCTGTCTGCTTCTATCTGACTTAGCAACAATAACTAAGGGGGGTGTGGTTTAGCGAAGGGTCAATTGCCGCCCCAATGGCACTCCCGGCCAGAGCCGACTCTGGCGCAGCGGGGAATCAAACCCCGGTTGCCGTGGCCAGCGTCGGATGTTGAAACCACTGGACCACGTGGGAGGCCCCAATCATTTGTGTTTTGATGTGCTGTGTCACAGCCTTTAGACCTGGATGTCATTATTCAAACACCTGGAGTATTTTTATACATTAGGGTTTTGCCAGTAGGTTTAGAGAGTGGCTCCCATTCAAAACCACAAAATTCTACTATCATTATCTTAGCTGTTTCATCGCCTATTTAGCTGAAATTTGCCACATCTACTCAGATAGCCCTGTCAACACTGACAAAACACACGGTTGTGCGGATGTCCTACATCAACCTTTAGGTGACTCAACTTTGTAGGTTTTTTGGTCACTTTGAATGGTGAGTTCGCAAAAGTTCGCTTTCTTTTTTACATGCTAGCAAACTTTGGCACCCACATCCAATGTTCTAAATGAAAAACAAACAGAGCCAGAACACCGTCAAAATGAGTTGTCGCTAGGCAACTACTATGGTGAAGTAGACAGACAGACATTAAGCTAGAATTAGCTGCGTTATGATGCTCTATTAGTTTGTATAGAACCACACATATAACGCTGGCCAGGACAAAATGTCATAATTGAATGAAAATAAGTAATGCCGGTGCTAGCTGATCTGGTTATGCTGCTCTTGGACATGTCTTATATTGATTGAAGTTAGTCATTCAAATAGTTGGCTAGCTACTAGCTACCTCTGTCACCCATTACCTGCTGAATACTAGCTAGCTGGTTGTTCTACTTGCATCGATGACTAGCTACTGCACCTTTCTACTTTCTACGCTGAAATAGTATTTTGTGCTTGCTATAGCTAAGTTGCACTAGAACGAAATGCAGCATCCATTATCCATATACAGGGATCACATCTGGCTGATTGTACCAATACAAGCCGGGGGTTGCATCTACACCAAGAGTTGCATGCAGTTGTCACAGGTCCATAGCCAGGCAATGTAACACCCGGCTATGTCCTGTTAGCAAACCGTCCACAACTCTCTCAGGTCAACCTACCATGGTCACTAAACACAAACAAAAAGCATGTTCTACAACGCCGTGACTTTGGCAAAAACAGCTAGCTAGCTATAGCCATGGCTATTTCTTGACTAAGGCTTTAGCTGTAACAGTACTGTCTGCTAACATTATGAGCAAACCTAGAACAATAATATACTGTATATATACAGTTCTCCACTACACACAGCACTCATTTTTTAAAGCGATAGTTAGTTAGCAAGCTACTAATGTTATTTTGCTTTCCAAGAATGCCTAATAACAATACAAGAAAATACATTTTAAATCAGATATTTTATTGAAATGGACATGTAACATGTCCAGCTCTAAGAAGAGTTGTGGTGGTTCCAAACTTCTTCCATTTCACAATGATGGAGCCCACTGTGCTCCTGGGGACTTTCAATGCTTTAGCAATGTTTGTATACCCTTCCCCAAATCTATGCCTCAGCACAATTCTATCTCAGAGGTCTATAGAAAGTTCCTAGGACTTCATGGCTTGATTTTTACTCTGACGTGCACTGTGAACTGTTGGACCTTATATATACAGGTGTGTGCCTTTCTAAAGCATGTACAATCAATTGAATTTGCCACAGGTGGACTACAATCAAGTTCTAGAGACATCTCAAGGATGATCAAAGGGAACAAGATGCATCTGGGCTCAGTTTTTTATTTTTAATAAATTTGCCAAAAATTCTAAAAACCTGTTTTTGCTTTGTCATTATGGGGTATTGTGTGTAGATTGATGAGGAAAAAATGAATTTAATCAATTTTAGAATAAGGCTGTAACATAACAAAATGTGGAAAAAGTGAAGGGGTCTGAATACTTTCCGAATGCACTATATGTGTGTGGAGGACGTCGGTCTTGGCCACGTGGGAGTGGCATGGTTGTCTGTGTCTTTACATGTTGTGGAGGCCTTTGGAGCAGGTAGACTTTCCGGGGGCAGGTTTGGCACTCTCACAGGGTGTGAGAGTAAACCGTGGCCCGGAAGGTTGCTCCAAAGGCCATAATTGGTTTAATTATTTAATTATTTAATTGGTGTCAATCAGTCAATTGATATGGAAGTCAATTGGCTGATTGGGTGTCTGTGTGAGTATGTGAGTGAATGATTGTGATTGGGTGATTGCCTCACGAGTCCCACCTGAGCCGGGCAGAGACTAAGCCACAGGTGGGGCGAGTGGGGAGTTGGTCAGTCTTGTCTTGATGTGTGTGTGAGTGCGCGTGCACGTAGCGTGCACGTATGTTGTGGATTGTGGATTGTGGATTGTGGATTGTGGATTGTGGATTGTGGAATGTTGAATGTTTGATGTTGAATGTTTGATGTTTGTGGAGTTTTGTGTGCGTTTGTCGAAAGTGACTGAGTAGAGTGCTTCTTGTGTGTGTGGGGAAGAGGGAGAGGGGGTGCACTAAGAGTGTCCGCCTCTCTCCCTCGGTGTGATTGTGGAAGAACGAGAGGGTGCCCTGGAAGAGGTCTCTGTATGCATGGGGAAAGAGAACTCGAACTGCAAAGTTCGAGTGTCTCAGTATGAATGGGTCGGAAGCACTTGAAAGGTCACTGGATATGTGTGTGCCTGGGGAGGTTCCAAGGGAACTCCGGATGGAGAGGTGCGGTGTCCCGTAAGTTATGATTATTTTAGCTTGTTATTTTAGTTCGTTGTTTTTACCCGAAAGCTTCGCGGCTAGTAGGGTGAAGATTTTGTGTCTGTGTCTGTGTTGGTCTTTGTCATATGTTAACCGACTACTCCCACTGGCTCTTCCCCATGTCTGGGGGGAGAGACAGAAAAGAAACAATAAAATCCGGTCCGTAGACCGACAAACTCCACTCCGTGTCTCCTGGCTGCTCTGTTCCCATCCAGGGTCTGTCACGTGGCGTGTGACAATGTGTAAATGTTGCATAAGGCATCTTTATTATAATATCACCTTCCGGTGCAAAAACTATGGAAATTAAATCCCCAAAACTATGTTTAAGTGAGATATTAAAGGTTTTGATCAAAAGCCGAAAAAGACAGGAAATGCAAATGAGCATTGTTGGCAGTTTTGGTCTACAGTACTTCAAACAACATGTAGACTACTCACCAATCCTAGGTTGTTTAGGATTCAAACCTTCTCTCAAACAGCCTAATTAATACTCTTCAGTGAAGAGTATATAAAGAGGTATGTGAAGCTAACCCTTTGAACATATCACTGTTCTTCTGGACATCATATTGAGGTCTTAACCCTAGGCATCATGCTCTGCCATTGGCCTTAGCACACACAGGGAGGTTGGAGGATCCCAGTGGCACCAGTTTTTCGCTTGACTTTAAGATGAATACATCAGTGAAATAAATGTGTTAATATTGCAGGCTCCATTGGCTATCAGTCTATTTTCTGCAGTACTGCTGGCACACGCGCGCATGCGTGTGTGTGTGTGTTTGAGTCTCTGTGAAAGAGAAAGAGAGATTGGAGAGGGAGCTCCTTATCTGAACATACAGCATGGAGCCTGGTGACCTTAAAATAGAGTATTCAGTAACAAGAGGTTAACAACGAGGATGTAGCGAGATTCCATTCTCTACTCAATTCCTGTACTACGATCTCTTCCGCTGCTGTCCTGTTTTCATCATAACTCATCTTCATGTCTCTCTCACTCATGTGATGACCAGCAGTCATCACCAGCAGTGTGACAACCTGTAACAGCTGGATTGCGTGTATCTTTCTTAATACGGTCTTAAACTCAATGGCACCAGAAACAAGGGGTCTGAGAGAGAAGGTGATGCCGAGGCGCCAAGGGAGAATGTGCCATGTTATTTTTCCATTCCATTTACATTTCTAATTTACAAGGCTCTTACCCTTCTGTGTCCATCTGACCCATGTATGTATCTATGTATTTATGCAGGCAAGGTGCTGTTGGGAAATGTAGCAATTTACTGTTATAGCTATGAATATCAAGCTCGCTATTCTTGATTCATTTCAAGTACAGGACATAACAAACAGAATAATGTTTTGCTGGGAATTTTTGGTTAGCTAGTCGTGTGATTGCAATTAAAGTATGTTTAACTGAAGCACATTGTTAATGTAAAAATGTTGTTGCAGTCTGCTCTTGTGGCTTTCCTGTAACATTCTCAATAAAATGTATTTTCTGGGATATGATTCTTATTGAAGTAAATTTGTTCTCTTGTTCCGATTTTGAGTTGAATGTTGAGAGCTTTTAAAGCTGTTGATTCCTTTTGTTTGTACTTCTAATAAGCATTGTGTTCTGCTGCTACAAATCACAAGAGAGCAAGAAGCTTTTGAGCTGGAGGACTCATTAACCCTGGTCCAGTTTGCTATGCGTTTAGTGCAGTGGTTCTTACTCTTGATGTGACTTGGGTAAAAAAAAAAAAAAAAAATGTTCCCATTAAGACACTTAAATAAGACAAGTTCATTAAGACATTAAGTTCCCTAATTGAAGACTGTACAAATTGACTTCAGAATAAGAAAATACCACCCCCCCTTTGCACAGATAATAGAGAACAGAGATCAATTTACAGAAACAGATTCTGGATCCAGATGGTGGCTACACCATGTGTTTCATTGGTCCTTTTACTGGGGTCTAACCGGTGGAACCATTTAAATCATTTTAAATTGTTGAGGTGCGGCCCCCTGCCTAGTCCCAGGGCAGTTCCTGTCCCTCTGAGGCAAAGTGGAAGGAGCACCCCGATAGTGGGACAGGCACATGCAGATTCAGATAGGAGGCACAGATTCACCCTGACACGAGTCACAGGCTGTTATCTCTCCTCACCTTCTGCGGACTCCCACAGGCACACAGCGCCCTCACATCCTCCACACTGTCAGCAATACAGATGATCAGCCCAACAGCAGATACTGCACATTCAAGGGAGAAAGATCTAAGAGTGTGCTGGTGCGTGCGTGCGTGCGTGTTTGTGTTTGTGTATACTGTATGTGTACATGCATTTGTGGGTGTGCATTTCTGTGTTTGTATGTGTACACAAACTATCACGTATTGTACAATGCGTGATATTTGTGGATCTGTGTGTGTTTGTGTGTGTGTACAGAAGAAAGAGCTGATGTGTGTGGATGGATGAGTGAGTGAGAAAGCCCATGTGTGTTTGTATGTTTGGGTATATGTAGA
Organism: Aldrovandia affinis; assembly: GCA_029706075.1. Lineage (NCBI taxonomy): Eukaryota > Metazoa > Chordata > Actinopteri > Notacanthiformes > Halosauridae > Aldrovandia > Aldrovandia affinis. Next base: position 5,618,824 of record JAINUG010000013.1, on the reverse strand, counting down.
AATGACCAAAGCACTCAATGCTTTCAATTGAGTGTTAGTGGACATATGCATGCATCTATAGCTTTTGTTTGTTTTCATACATTGCAGGCACCAAGGTTCAAGCAGGTTTTGTTTGTGTGGCTCTGTACTTACTTCAGGCCATACTGAGCAATTGGCAGCTCTCATGGTTTATCTGGGACATGCGCAATATATATGTGAATGTTTGCGAGCATGTGTGCATGCGTCATCACACACACTCTCCACACCCCTGTATGTTAGGCGCACTGGCTGCTTCACAGAACTGACAGCTCGTCCTGCGGCTGCAGTCTGCGCCTGCTCGCTGCAGAGCAAGGAGAATCTGCAGGCTCAGAATAAATAGTGGAAAAATGTCTCCTTTGTTTAATTCCCACTGACCTGATTTCACTGGAGAGCGGGGCCTCTCACTCCGTGTGTCCGTAAAGGGACCTCCGGCGATTCAGAGGGGGGTGTCAGAGCAGACACTGCGCAGCTGCAGACAGGGCTCCAGTTCTCTTTTCTCCATACCTCTCACTGTCCAACGAGGACAGGGTGAGACATCAGCACTCCCTCAGGTAAATAAAAAATGTGGAGCTCAGGTGAAAACAGGAGATTGTAAAACCAAAAATGCATCATGACGCTTTGGCGCAAACCAAATGAATACAGACTGGAAAATGAGCCAACATTTTCCCATGGGTTTAATTTTTCACAGGCCTCTGCTAGGGGCCCGTATTTCGATGTGAGGCTGGGGGTGGGGGTGAGGGAGGGGTGGCAGAGGGGTTGTGTACAGGGGTCAATTACCCCAGTGCCAAGGGGAGGTTGCCACATGCACTGGTTCACACAGACAAACACACGGACATGCGACCTCTCACTCGCCAGAGCTGCGCAGTGCGCAGAGGGGCCAGAAATGAATAGGATTGTAACCACGGCTTCAGCACACTGAACGGCAACTGAGAGGGGGTCGTTCAAACTGAGTATGTCTGGTCTTTAGTTTGTCTGTGTATGCATGAACGTGTGTGTAGGAATAGCAACAGGAATATGTATTTTTGCATATCTCTCCTAGAGAGAGCGAGAGAGAGAAAGACACACACACACAGAGACAGACCACTATACATATCTATTCCATCGAAGAGATCCGAGCACAGGGTCAGCCATAGTACGGCGCCCCTGGAACAGTTTAGGGGTTTGGTGCCTTGCTCAAGGACACTTTGGCAGTGCCCCAGGAAGTGAACTAGCCTCCCTCCGGTTTCCAGTTCATTGTTTTTTCATTTGACCTTCCTGGGATGCGAACCAGCAAGCAACCTCCGCTTGCCAGCCTGTGTCGCTAACCACTGAGCCACTGCTGCCCCGGTGTGAATCAGTGCATGTACATGACAGTGTGACAGCAAAGACCTGCTCTTTAAACTGTTCTGTCAATAATTAGCTGCTAAGCCTCCGCAGATGGGACCTCCAGATTTGTACAGAGTTGTGGGGCTGTGTCATATGTAGCACAAAGGTGTGTGTGAGGGGGGGCAGGTGACCTATTTTCTTTGCTGGTCATAGTGAACGCTGCAACGGAGTGTGGGCCCACCGCTAGGGCCGACGCGATGTTCAGTCCACAAATCAACACCGTCCGAAGGCCCTCCACTGCTACCCCCAGAACCCACAAATGTACAGCTGTCTGGGATCAACGCTATAATCCCCTTTAATTAGATTCAGTAACATTTGAATGGAATGCAGCTGCGTGCTTCCAAAATATTTTTAAAAGCAATTAAATGGGAATATATCCCCTCATGCAGACCAGAGGCAGGGCGATGAGCTTGTCAGCGTTCACATGCCTGAGATGCGCACGGTGAGGGATGACGTTCCCCCCTCCAACTCTGCAGGGCTGTCGTAGCCCGGGATGACCCCCAGGTGGCACTTAAACAGTCATGCCATGCAGCTCTTTCCATACCCCCCAGGAGCACGGCCTCCCCCTCTCCGAAGACAAAGGTGGCTTTAATCACGGAAAAGTTTCCCTTATCTCTCCTGACTTTTACATTTTTAATTTCTTTCTTCTTCTTTTTTCTTGCAAGCTCTGACTTTGTCATTAAAATCTGTCATGCCCTTTTCCCGCTCCGCCGTCTTTCCCTTATCCGTCCCTCGCTTTTCAATAACGTGTGAAAAATTGGATTAAAAGCAAGGATTTTCCGCATGAGTGTGTTTGTTGATCCGTGTTTTATTTTTGTTCCACTTTTTTTTCCCTCTTCTTCTTCATCCCTCCCTTTCCTGTTCTTGGGCTGGATTGCCCATGCCATAACTAAAGGGATGTGTGAAGTCGGTTTAGGCATAATAAATATTGATCCCCAAAGTGAATGTTTAGATTGGTGTGCTCTTCAGTTCAGACAGACTCTCTTAAATACTCTCTCTTTCTCTCTCAGTGCGTTTGTGGGAGTTTTTGCTAGTGATCGACACAGCGCAGAGCAAGGGAGATATCTCAGCTGGAATCTCCAGTCCCCCGAAACGCATCAAACTGAAAAACATTTCCCTGCTGCCTGTAAGGGAGGCAGCCAGTCATGTCCATAAATTAGATTTTGTAGCTGGCGTCTCCTGCGCTCACTCTCTCTGCAGCGGCCCTCAGGCTCTCCGTGTTTGTTCGTTTCTGATGCGAGGAAAAGGTCGTCCCGTGTTCTAATTAAGCCGGTGTGTCTCGGTGGAGCAGGGCTGCTTTAGTTAGAGGTTTTTTCTCGGAGAGCAGGAGGTGATGGAGGGCTAGCTCCTGGTTACTGGAGCACTTTTGGGCCCAGAGACGTTGAGGGGGAAGTTTTCATGCTCCTGCTCCCGGAACAACCTGTACCCCCTCTTCCCCACCCCCCAAGGAAGAGTTGGAGTTAAACAGAGGCCTGCCACCACACCTGAGTCCAAGTTGCAAGCTACTGTTTTATTTATGGGATCATGCTACTGTTTTTTTTTTATACTGACTCCTCCACATGAGTGTTCTCAGCTTGGGGAAAGTTAATTTCCCCAAACTTGAGAGAGTATCACTTAATGTTGGTGATAACATCCTTTTGCTACAATTTTAAAATATTTAGTGCACAATTATGTTATGGAGAGAACCTTGTGATTTCTGTATTGTGTCTTTGGGAACAATATCCAACGTCCAGAATATTGTTTTCACGCAGGCCTCTGTGGTGCCATGGTACAGTTCTTTGTGCTGAGAAAGCCAATCTCTGTTAGGGTAAAATAAGACAGTCCCAAACATTTGGGATTTAGGATTAAGTCATCAGTATTTGTGAATGCTGACGATTCCGCTCTCATTTATCCATCCATGACCAGCCTTCTGTCTTCTATGAGGCAATTCAAGTCTAATCTTGTCCCACTAGTTAATATGTGATAATATAGAGAGCAGCTTTCTAGCCTAACACATTGTGTACTTAAATGAGATAACTCAGACCTTCACTAACCTACCATGTTGTGTATGCTGTGTTTATCTCCTCAGATTTTTATGCAGTTTTTTTTTGTCATGCTCGATGGCCGCCTTCAGCTTTCGGGCACAATTTGAGATGATCTTTTGCTGAGCCGCAGTCGGTCATAAGACTCTAATGCGAGTGACCGCACTGCGGGCCATGGCGGCTTGCATATCCAAATTGTGTCAGTTAGCCTTTCCGTGCTTCGCCAGAGTTCTGCTGTTTTAAGTAGTGCGTAAGAAAAGGGGCTCTCCTTCAAATCTCCCAGGTCACTTTTGGGTTTTTTGTTGAGCAGTGGTCTTTGCATTTTCTTTGCTCCCTCTGTGACTCTTATCTATATAAAGAAAATGTCCTTTCCGTGTTTATCAAGGGTGCAGCACCAATTCATCATTTTAATAGCCACTCTTTTTTTATTTTCTTTCACCTCTATACCAGTCCTTTGTGAGCAGCAGCACTCTTCCCTGCCCCCCTCCCCCATTGTGGCAGCAGATGAAGGTAATCTGCAGTCCCTGGGAAGAGGGTGATTTTCCTCCACATGCACATTATTTGTCCTTAGCATCCCATCATTATCGGTCCTGTGAAGACCCAGATTTCATGAGACACACGCAGGAGCAGGAGAGAGGCATAAAGAAGGCGACGTCTGTGATTTCCTTAGAAAAGTATAGCCATTTAATACAGTTAAGGGACCACCTAATGTATGTTCCCTGAAAGCGCACTGAAACGGTCCACCCTGGACTATATATATAGTTGCTGTCATCAGCGAATGAAATGGTGTGCAGCGCATAATGGGCTCGACCAGTCTGGCACCTTTCCGAGGAGTTCCAGCGATGCAGGACGTGAGATCAAGGTGGCTTGTCCTAAAAGGCGATTCCACACAAAACCGCATTTTGAATACGGCGATGAAAACAATGCTGTGATTAGTCAGCTAATACAGGCTGAGAAGTTACAGAGAGAGCACGCTGGTTAGGGTAATGTGAACGATCGGTGTATAGTCTAAAATGTCCAGAATTTCCTCCATTACAGCACTTGTTTAATTGACTTTAAGTGATCTGATCTCCCCGGAGAGACGAGCACCGCAGTGCTGCAGGGCTATCGCCATTTTCTTTACTTTACATGCATAGCAACTGTGCCTGGGGTTTCAGACACATTAAGTATTATGGCAATGGGATTGAATGGGAACAAATAAAAGGGAGAATTTGGACAAACTGGAATAAAAGGGAGAATTTTGATGTCGCAGCTGTGCGTGTAGACACAAACTCCTTCAACTGTTCTGCTGTTATGCAGGAGTGCAGTTTTGCTACAGATGCAGAAACAATATTCAGAAACTAGGGATGGTTAATGTGAGTATTCAGTATATCTGCTAATGACTAATGTTAGGTATAGGTATATATGAAGAGCTCATACGCAAAAACCAATAAACGCCATTCCAACCAAACAAGCTGTGATTGAGATCACAGTGCCGTCTTTGCGATTTCCAAATCGTTTTGTTGCAAAACTCAATATATCTCATGCTTCAATGTTTGGTGGCAGAAACCGATACACGCCGTGCCCTCTTGTTAGCACGAACCGAGATATCCACTACTGTATTCTGTCCTTTAAAAGACACAACGTACTAAATTTGCACAACCACGCAGATTGGTCTTTTCACCATAATATCAGGGCAGAGAGCGAACGCAGAAATGACCCCACATTTGGGAAATTCGCAGTGGTCAGCACAACCGGAGTCTTGCTCTGGGTGAACCAATTGAAATTTTTTCCCCAAAAACTTTTGAACCAAAAAAATCTTGATTTACTGAAAATGACAAAAATTGATTTATTGGTTTTTGCTTATGAACTCTTCATATATATATATATATATATATATATATATATATATATATATATACATACAGTACATGTGTATAATTATTTATAACACCAGAAATCAGTTTTTTATTGATTTTACCCTTGTCGTGACATGCATTTAACTGGAGTTTTGAAGACAAATATTAGTGATGGCCTCAAGTATGCCACAGCTGGGAATGCATTTCTCTTTCAGGAACCAGGGCTCCCATTGTGAACATAAAATGTAATGTTGTATGCGAAGATAATAAGTTGTACATACAGCTTTAACTTTAAGGGAAAAAAGGCCAGTATAATTCTGAAATGTTTGAAACACTTTGAACTGTTTATCTCGTCCGCTTCTTCTGAAAAATGAATGAATGCCATCACACTTTGTTTCTTTGTTCAGCTGGGTGAGTGAGAGAAAATAGAGCAAATGACAGCTCTGCACTGTTGTTGGAATTGCTGTACAACACCGTGAAAAATCCCCAAAATATTCTTTAGCTTTTTGAAGAATCTGTGAGTTAATTTAATTCACTTAATCACTTTCTTAAGTTCTCATCTTACACAAACCCCCGAGTGGACAGTTACACACAGGAACAAGGTTGTTTGGCTTTCCGGACCTGCTCTTACTCCTTGTCTTTTCTCATTTCGTTTGAAAAGACAGACAGCTTTTGAGAGGCAGGAGGTCTTTTTTTCAGATGCCCGGAGGCTCTTGAGCAGTGAATTTCATTCTTATTAATTTATTAATTTATTTAAGATTTAAGACGTCAGGGAGAGGGGAAAAATATGCAAATTCTGTTAATTTCTTGACAGGTTCGTTTTTTGGTCTATTACATCCTTAGCTACTGCTAATAATAAAGTCCAGGGGAGTGGCATTGGTCCACTGGCAAGCTGTCAACATGACTGCCCACACCTGTTCTAGACCCGGCTCAGTGAGAGCAGAGTTGTTAGTGTGTATGGTCACGCGAGCTCAGGCATCACACTGGCCCTGACTCAGACAGTCAGGTTGTGGTTGGAGTGGCGAAGCTGGGACCTGCGACAGTGTGAGATTCAATAATGTTGGGGAGAAGGCTCAGAGAGGCATGCAGGGGATTTGTGCTGCACAATTAAGGGTAATAACCTTGACTTGATTTCGAAGAGCACAAGCCAAAAAAAGCACTGCAGAAATGACGATGAGGCCTAGTTTTCACACTTCCCTTCTGCATTTCAGATTATGGTAAATGTGGCTCTGCTATCTTCGAGGGTTTACGGCTAAATGGATTCAACTGCAGTGAATCCTGCGGCACTGGGTTAAGACAGCTGAATTGACAGAGAACATCCCCATTCACTTTGTACCAGGATTCTGCTTCACTGCCCTTGACATAGGCGCTGTGATTGGTGGGATCATATTTCCCAGACAGGTTATTAAAAAATGCTTAATTTCCACCCCCTCCGTTCCCCATCCACGTCCGTCAAATGGCTATGATTCCGATCCTTCCCTTTAAGATCAGCCAGCAAAAATGCATCCAAGGTTAGGGATTTTCATGGAAGTGCATTAAACATTTCACATGGCCCGTACAGCAGGAAACGATGAGGCTTATTACGGGCAAAATGGGCAGCATGTAAATTAGCTTTTAATACGCTCCTTTCTTCAGCCGCGTCTGTCAGCTTGCCTCTTGGCAGCATCGTTTGGTAACGAGTGGAGACACGTGTAGCCTCTGTCCACTGCATAAATGTCACCAGTGCCCTGACCTCCACACGAGCCACAGGACGTGGTGTAAATGCAGAGAGCCTTCCGGAAGCAGATGCTTCTTCACGCTTCTTACTGTGTCATCTAGGAGACAGGCCGGTGAGATCAAGCCTGTTCATTGCCTGTACATATTTTCTACCCTTGAAAAGAAAATTGTTGTAAAAGTGGTGGGGGGGTGGGTGATGTAGGTGTTAGACCACAGCTTAACACCTGTGGGTACATGTGCAGGACAGCAAGGGGATAGCCTCCTTAGGGATCGACGTGCACTTCTGCACAGCCCCACCTGCAGGACAGGGGCAGTGTCGCAGCTGAGCAGCATGGTGCATGGATGCAGACACACATGACACGTGCAGACATACGTTCGTGTATGCAGACACAGACAGACAGGCAGTAGTATGCTTGGGCATAATGCAGACTTTGCACTGACAGGCACATGCGTACAGCATTTTTATTAGCGGGTGCGCGCATCACTCGGTGCACACACACAGTCAAGCCAATTTCCCTGCATTGTCACTTCAGATGGACCCATACGACGTAGGACAAATGCAATCGCGCCCACGCAGACTGCGAGCGTGCCCGTGAGCACTCCCAATGCACATCTCTTCAGGGCTGCTGCTGACTGACAACAACAGCGTTTGATGGCTGGAGCAAGCCAAGTTTATTAAAAACGAGTGTTCATTTAATTTAAGCACAAGGGTTGAAATTGTGCTCAGTAATCCTATCTCACACGGCACCTCCCCCAGGGGGAGGCTGGCCCCTTTTATTCCTCTTAATGAAGTGCGCCTTCAAATGAAAGTGATTTTAATGGGACGTAATCCAGTTGGGAGATGTTTCAAAGGGGGAAAAAGTCCCCATCTTCCCCTCTGTTTACTTATGCACCAGTCTGCTGCATGCCACATATAAAATGTACACACCCCTTACTAATACCGTTTATATAATATCTATGTATTTACGTTTATGCCTGACATGTGGAGGCTGAAGAAAAATAAATGACATTGATGTGACCTATGTGTAATGTTTTTTTTGTTAATCGTGACTCGTGATAACGCATGTATCCAATACTGTAGGCATGTACAATCCATGTCCCTGTATACATGCGTGGCGAAGTGCAATGGCACCACGGCCCCCATATTATAGGCCTGCTCGTGGCTTCCTCAGGGCTACAATGCAACTTCTCGCGCTTGTATTGTTCTGTATGACAGCATCTGTTCAGGCTGATAACAGGATTACCGCGGCCCCAAAAGGTCCATTGAATTAGATTTAGGTCTGTGCATTAGGCAGTATAATTATAACCAAACCCGTTCCCGTCCGTGTCCCAGTGCCGCGGAGCCCGGGAGGGGTGAGAGCGCCCCTGCAGAGAGATTATGAGCTAGCAGTGAATTTCAGGAAGGATCTGCAGCACTGCACCCCCTCCCCCCCCAATGGGCTCAGTGGCTCAACGAATCTGGCAGGATGTTCTGCTCCGTTCCGCCTCCATCAGCAAGCAGCACCCGTGTCTTAACCCTCTCCGTTTCACTTTGAAATACAAAAATTCTCTGAGATATAAAAGAAAAAGGCTCAGCATGCAGTTGTACATTATGGGGTCAGGGTTTCTCAATATTGATAGGGGCAGGCCACCAGTCTTGGGACAAGGGCATCAGACCACATTGCTGTGCGTGTGAGTCACTTGATGACAAAAGTCATGTTTTGCTACTGTGTATTCATGGATGTGCTGCAAGGTTATCCTGCAATGTTTATTTCTATTATTCTGGTCATACTTTTTTATTTTTTATTTCAGATTAGAGTACCAGGGCAGTTCAAAAGTCTGGTTTAATCATATGTATACAGGTAACTGCGAAAATATAGAAAACGCCAACATAAAGTATCTTAACAGGGTGTTGGGCCACCGTGAGCAGCCAGAACAGCTTCAAAGCACCTTAGCACCATAGATTCTTCAAGTGTAGAACTCTATTGGAGGGATGCAACACCATTCTTCCACAAGAAATTTTATAATTTGGTGTTTTGTTGATGGTGGTGGAAAACGCTGTCTCGGGTGCTGCTCCCAAACCTCCCATTTGTGTTCAATTGGGTTGAGATCTGGTGACTGAGATGGCCATGCCCTGTGGATGGGGGCTTTGTCATCCTATAAGGGTCACTCCGATCAGGATAGAAATGCTTCACCATAGGATGAAGGTGATCACTCAGAGTGACTTTGTATTTATTGCTGCTTACCTTGCCCTCTAAGGGGTTGAGTGGGCCTAAACCATGCCAGGAAAATGCACCCTGCACCATAACAGAGCCACCAGAAACCTTCATTTACTCAAGTGTTCCCTTTATGTTGGCAGTTATCTGTGCATACGTATATACAGTATACTGTATATATAGTTTTTGTAATTATTTGCTCATTTGACCTTTGACTTGGCTGGCTTACATTTTATATACTCTCCGTTATTCAGGCCTGTCTTTTTCTTTTTCTTGAAGGTTTGAAAACACAATTTTTTTCACAATGAAATGCAATGTCCTGCAGTCTGTGTCCCATCTGTGAAAAGGTGAGCTTCTGATGCACTGAATCAGGGAACAGAGTCACCTGTGGGCCAAGGGCTGTGATATTATCACCAGGGAGTCAATAAGGCCCAGCACAGTTGTTGGAATGTTTTGTGTTCCCACAAGAAATACGGATGTATTTATAACATTATAGCAGGGAGGCAGACTGGACCCCATGGGCCCTCACAGAGCACAGAAAATGTGTCTGTTTGTATTTAATATGTTTATAATTATGACATCATATTTCCCTCCCCCCCTGTGAAATGGGTTGTTTGTGGGAAATGTGTTCCCTAATGGCATGTTAGATGCGTCTGAATCCGAGTGGGGAATTTTATACAAATACAGAGATTTCCTGGCTCGAGCAATGCATTCTGGACTGTCGGCCTGCTTAGGCTAGGTTAAGAGCTGAGGGATGTGAGGGAGAGCGTGTGTGTGTGTGTGTGTGTCTGTGTCTGTGTCTGTGTCTGTGTCTGTGTCTGTGTCTGTGTCTGTGTCTGTGTCTGTGTCTGTCTGTGTGGTGCGTGCGTGCGTGCATGCGTGTGCATGCATGTGACAGCGAGAGCGAGAGAAAGGGAGAGTTTGAGCAAGAGAGCGAGAGTGATAGAGGGAGAGGGAAAGTGAAAGAGAGCGAGACAAGGAGATGTTATCACAGATGTAATTTCCATTGCTTTATTTTTCTGTATATTGCATTCTGTTGAATTGGAATTTACTGCTGACTATGGTAAAGCCCCCACCAAAGACACAAACACGCACACACTCTCTTTCACACACACACACATAAACACGCACACACACACTCGCATACACACAGACACACAAACACACAAACACATGCACACACACACACACACACACACACACACACACACACACACACACACACACACACATACACACACACATCCTCTTCCTAGTCCCCTCTCTCCTCGTTCTCTTCCTGTTTCTTCTTCCTGCTCTGTTTGGAGACAAAGGGGGTGATGTGGCGGTGCTGACAGCTGGCACTAGGGGCACAGCTGGGCTCACAGTCTTCCTCACAGGCCACATTAGTGTGGAATGGATGATCGAGCCTGGCACGGTGATGCCAACTGACAGCAAGAAGCCAGGCCTCCAAACGGGCAGGAGAGTGGGGTCAGCAAGGGGACGCAGGGCTGCCGTGGTGTTAGGAAGAGAGGTGGAGTACTGCAGGGGTAAACCGAAAGGGTGTCAGGGCGCATACCCCAGGGCACACACCCAAACAACCACCACAAAACAAAAGAAGAAAACTATTCTCTTAACCAAACTGAAACTGTAGCCCTCCTCTCCTGTCATAGAATTACACTCCAACCCTGATTGTATGATTCAAGTTTGAGCACTGAAGAGGTCAGGTTCATTTATGGCAAGGGCTGGCTTATCTAAGGACTGACAAAGTTCCTTTTTTTTTTTAAGTAACTCAAGGTTGTTGAAAGCAGGGCTGAGCACCATGATATTGTTAGCAAAATATTTGTTGTTTAAAGCCCCTTTGAAGGAGAATCTCCTTACGAGGAGGTAATTTCACTTCGCATGCCATGTGACACAACCAGGACTGGACCAGAACAGCAGGATGCAAGGAATGGTGACAGTTGGCGGACTGGGTTTTAATGTTCTTTTGCCGGCAGGGAGAGAAGGAGATATTTAAATAATAATTGTGAAGTTCAAGCAGTAGTGACATTTCAGGCAAATAATATCACTACCATGTGATAACACCAATCGTGGCAGTGACATGTGGACCTGGAAAATGTACTTTCCAAACTGGGAAGCCTCAACAACCACTACTGACTCATGAAATATTGCAGCGACCCTGAACCAATAACCTAATGTCAACATACTGTCCCTCTCTTGTACCGTATTATATACTAGGAATCTGACAGTTGAAAGTGCTGATAGTGCTGCATTTATCCATTCTTTAATGGGTCTTATTAATTAATGTATTGCGACCAATGTGTGTTTTATTCATAATCTTTAATATCCATGTAATTTGTGTGTAAAGCTAAAATAAATGCTAATTCTAAATAGAACTGAACTGAGGGAGGTAGGATGCGCATAGAATTATCTGAAAGAGAGGAGCAGGTTTTCAAATGTGGAAAGCCCCCTTGCACCAATGCAGACATGCTAAAATGTGTCCCATACCTTGCTGCTTCCATTCACTGCATCAGGGTTTCTCCCTCGGTCTGAGTTTGTACTGAATGCCAGCAGCATATGTGATTTATTTTTATTTTGTTTAACATTTATTTAACCAGGAATAGCCCCGTTGAGATGAACAATCTCTTTTTCAAGGGGGTCCTGGCCCTTGACGGACAGCAGCAATAAGTTCCAGACAAGGATAAAACAATTTACAAAACTTACAAATACAAAATATAAAATATAAAATATAGGGTTACATCACAACATTTACAAATATGCTACAGGGATGACTAAATAGTCAGTATGGGACAGAGGCAACATTTAGCTTAAACAGACTAGCTCTGTAACATGGAATTCACTCTGTAGCATGTTCCATGTGGAGGGCGCAGGCTACTTTTCCCCATGTCAGTACGGGCATTTGTGACCGATAGTAAATATGAGCCCTGGGAATGTAAGCAATATCCTCCCTGAAACACAGAGCGTGCTTATTCCTCTGCATTACTGCCATGCGACCTTCTCGGGGTGCATAATGGCTGCAGTCTCTCTGGCGGTTAAGAACTTCATTAACACTTGGGCATCTGTGGTCACAAACTTGTGTTCCCGCTACCTGATGTGGAATCTGACAGGGAAACGCAAAACCTTCTCAAACCTCTCCTTCTTCCCTGAGAATTAAAGAGGGTCCATTTCTTCATGAAGCCATGGCAGAGATTATGTCCCTGTGAAATTCCTTCTCTCTCTCTGCCCATTAATCAATTTTTACCATTTACAACATGGAATTTAGCATGTGCCCACAGGAAAATAAAATCTTCTCAGTGTTTTTGACCACATACAATGATTTTCTTGCATTCTCTCAACTACATTTCCTCAATTTTGCTCCCAAGAAAAGCACTCTTCTTCTGCCACTGTGAAAATACAGTCAAGAAAAACTGATTTTCTGCTCGACTTGATAGCAGGACCGCTACTGAGAGCCACTTAAAGTTATCTACATTATAAACATCCTCCATAGGACACAGAGTCAGACAAATACAATCCTTCTCGTGAGAAATTAAGCCGCCATTTTTTTCCGTGCTGCCTCTGCACACTTGTATGTACACTATCAGTAACACTCACAAGTCATTTATTGTAGATTAATCAGACACTTTTATTCCTGCCAGGGAAAAGCCATCCATGATCTAATTATCTCAAATGAAACCACGCTGTACTCTGCAGAAAATCAGGAAAAGAACTGGGCATGAGCAACAACCCTGTCATTTCACAGTACAAATCCTTTTAAATCAACAGCTTGACTCCCTGGGTTTTCTCCTCAATTTAGCGCTTGTGCACACGCGCACATGGGAATCAGTGGCTGTGTCCTCCACGCCAGGCTGTGAAGTAGGCCATCATTCAGCTTGAGTTTTTCTCATTTAGCCTCATTCCCTTTAGTTTAACAGGAGCAGGAACATGCGTCCTTTTTTGGGCGCTGGAGGACACTCGATCCCTTGTGAACAGAGAGGCTTTCCAGCTAAGAGGCTGAGAGCACATCGAGCAGAGACAGAGATGGCCTAGCATTAGCGTCTCGATTGCAGGAGCTTTGAGTGCAGAAACACCGGGAGAGGTGAGAGCGACCGCTGTTGTTGTCAGTCGCTGGCGAGCGGGCTGGCTTCTCCGAGGTGAGGGGTGTGCGGTGGTAGCAGAAAGGTCGCAGTTGTTGGGGTTTTTTGGTCACTGGTTTTTTATACTTGAGGGAAAATAATAAGCTCATTTGTGATTGCTTTCTGTTTCCTTTCATACTGTAGTTACAGCTGTTCTGAGGCATTGCGTTGTTTAATTTCAAATAAACCATTGCAATACTACAGCATTAAGGGCATTGCTGCAAGACAGTAAGAATAAAGATTAAATCATTAGACTCAAATGCGCTCAGACCAAGAAGCCAGACACAGATTTTGAAAAAGTTTTTTGTATATATATATTTTTAGCTATGGCAATAATGAAGTGTGATATTCAACATGACTCTTCTTTTAGAGGGAGAGGTACAATGTGACTCATCTATCCGGATTGTTTGATCAATACAGCTCACAATACTTTTTCCTGTCGGCTTCTATTCATTTCCTCCTCGGCTGCTGTGGAACTACACCGTATTCGCTTTAACCCAATCTGTGCTCACTTGAGCACTTATTATCCCAGCTGAAGTGCATTCGACTCCAGTCGTGATATTACAGGACCTTGTGCTTTCTGCCCAGGTCCGCCGTGATCCCCCTCCCTGCAGACAGTGGATGAGAGGAGGGAGGCAGACACGAGTGCATTTGTTGGTTCTTGTATACAATGGTCCAGATCACAGCTGCTCTACAGTGAACCAGGTGCAGCCCTAACACTGCTGCACTGCTACAAAATGATAAATTCTAGTTAAGGGCCAAGAAGGAAACGCCAGAGCTGTCCACTTGATGTGAAAGAGTGGCAGTTCAATAACACCAATTACCATGTTTTGATGATCGCGTCAAGATAAACAGAGGAGTTGGTGAGCTGGCTCCACTCAGGCCAAAAGCAGTTATACCCCTGTCAGTGTTTAAACCCTATGCATGCTGTTTCTTTTTCCCTCTAGAGATGTTGGTAATAAGTAGTAATAACAGGCTGTCAGGCCACTGAAACAGAAGGACGTAAGGTTATGTAATGGTTTGACTGTGCAAGGATTGGTGCTTGAGTGTGGCAGACGCTGCAGTGCTGCTGGGGGGTGCTGAACTGGAAAGGGGGGCCGAGAGGGACAAGAATATGCAGATGAAAGACACGACGTTCAAGACCTGGAGCCACCGCAGCACATCGCACTGCTGCCACAGCTCTACCAGGAGATCGGAGGACAGATGCTTGCTCTTAAACAAACGCAAACACACACACGCACACACACACAGAGACACACACCTGCACACACACACACACACACACACACACACACACACACACACATCTGCATGCACATAAACACACACATGCACACATACTCATATGCACATGCACAAACACGCATACACACCGGCATAAATGCATGTACACACATACTCATATAGACATACATTTACACGCACACGCTTACACACACACACATACTCACACATCTACATATGCATAAACACACACATATGCACACATACTTGTATGCACACACACAATATGCGGGGGTGGCGGGTGGGGGCGGGAGGGGAATTCGGGTCCGAATAATGGCTGTGAAGTGCACATTTGTCAGCGTTCGACGCTTGCGCTGGGATCAGTCCACCCGACAGAGAATCAGAGGAAGCACAAAGAGAATCCAACCAGAACCCACATATGACTCATGTGTTAAGAGGGGCTGGAGGGGGGGTGTGTGTGCCGATAGGAAGGGGGAGTTGGGAGAAGCCCGGGAGTAAGCTCTGAAACTACAGAGGCACCGGCGTGGTAAGATCTTCCTCCGCGTTCTTCCACAGAGGCTGCACAAAAGAGCAGCAGTTGAGCAAAGCATTGTGGGTCTGGCGAATGATAGGACCCCTGAGTGTGCTCTCACCATAGCGGTCTTTGTGATGTCAGCTGAATGGTCACTGGGCAGCCAGGTGGGGATGAGCTCTTATTATTGTTTAATAACACAAGTGTAGGACACACCCGTTATGTTGAACCAGGCCTCTCATTACAATTATGCGCTGAAGCACATACTCAGGCTCACGTGGGCATCACTATGACAATGTGGAACAGGATGATGGCTCACTGACTATATTGAAGTAACTGGATGGTGTTTTATTCCTGAGGTATGTTGAGGTTTGCTTTTTATAATGTTTGCAACCTGTGTCTTCTGATTTCTTAGTCTTTGCTCAGTGTATCAGTGGTGGTGCTGCTTCCAGGCACGCATAAAACTCATTTCTTTCCACTGGCTCATTCTCAATACATAGTTTATTGCATTTGTCTCCATCCTTCACTCCGTTTTCCTTTCCCTGCAGAGAAAAACTTCCAATTGTTCCATGGTGTCATGCATGCACTCTTGCCAAGGGCCCCTGAGGTAGAGATTGTCTGGTCTAAATCAACAGAATAGCTTTGCCTCTTATGGGTTTACCGTAATGCGGGGAGATATATTGGAATGTGTGCTTTGGCTAGAAGATAAGGGTAAACCTAAAAATATTTTAATGGAATATGTTGTTCCTTACCTTTACAATGGGACGTATCGGTATTGAAAAGTGCTTCGGTGGTTTTACTAACTAACTGATTTTGGAACTGACTCCAGACTGTGTAATACCTTTTCTACATGGGCCCATGTATCGATGTAGCATTCCTGCTCCTTGTGTCCCCCTTTCCCTGAACTACACCAGTAATGGAAGATTCACCGGTTTAATTCAGTGATGAACCCAGGGACTGCTCACATCAATGGTGTATTTGAGGGGATCTGGTGTAGGTTACTTTCCAGTGCCATTAATAATGTCAGCTTCTTATCTACTGTAGTTTTTTGTTTGGCACATAAGATATTTTTCCATAAATATGTGTTAAAATATATGACACTATATCTATAATAATATAAATATATAATAATATATGTTTAGTGTGTCATACCTGTGTGGTTTGCCTTTCACACAAAGCCCAGAATGCATTGCATCAGCTCTCCTGTCAAACGTACAGTATAAATCATGTTTTGTTGACTTAAATGCATGAATACACTTCAAATGCTTAATTCATATTCAATTTAGCAGTACAATGGCCTTGCGCTAGCAGACAGAAAGGATGTAAGTAGTTTCACAGTGCATTTTGGGGATTGAAAGCAGACAGCAACAGGAAGTTTATTGGGTTTAAACTATAAATGTAATAAATTCAATGAAAAATAGAATAAACATGAATTAAGCTTAGATATTTCAGATATGTCCACACGTACATGCTTTGAAAGCTTGTACAGAGATCAGAGTTTTTGCAAGGAGATTGAGTGCTAATTTATCACTCATTAAGGAAGATGTGATGTCAAAACATTGTGCAAGGAAATGGAAGTTTCTCAGCTGTAAAGAAGGTTCCTTTCTTTTAATATGCATACCTGAGCTAGAAAGTAAGAAACGGCATATTACATTTTAGGCTTTCGGTGAAATGACCCTCAAGTTAAATACGTTTGTGACATTTCATTACCTGAATTGTGCAATTGCTGAATTGCCTTCCAAAATTGACGAGGTTAGGGGAGTGCCTTTGACAAGTGGAATGCTGGTTCAATACTGGTGAAGATTCAATTGAACAAGATCACCCACTCTTTCATATTAACAAATACTTGAGTAGCAAGGTACTTTCCAGTTTCAAGAAATGGAAGGTTGATTTAAGGCTTCCAATTGATTGCCTGGGCCATGTGGGCAGACACTATGCTATGCTCTTTTCTCTAAACCCATAGCCCTTTTCAGTCACACTTGGGTATGCACCACTTGACATTTATATTTAATCTTGTCACAGGTCAATATAATGAGGATAGAATAATCATAACCAGCTTTATATGGTTATTGGTATAGTAGCCTGTGTACTTAAAAAGGGGGCTGGCGTGGAAGACATATATTTCAATCTGTGAACAAACAGACCCTGGGCGCCTGTTTGCTCTCTGTCCTGGTGCCAGGAGAAAGAAGATCCATGTAGGGGAGAGATTTGAGATGCTGATTAAAACAGGCTTGGAGGGACGAATTATAGAGTGCGTCTGAGTGAGTCGAGAGGAACAGAGGAGGAGGTGTAATTCAGGGAGCAAGAGAACAGAAAAGGAGAAGGGTGGATAAGGGCCATATCAAAAGATGTAGATGTATGAATAAAGGTGTAGAGGGAGGTACAAAAAGGGGATAGCCATTATGTCCATTCCCTGTCATTTCCCCTTCTGGCATGCCTTTGACCCACAGTGTTCACCTGCTGCATGTGGGCTTGAGAGGGGGGAGGGGGTCTGGGAGGGGCAGTCACCGGTGTGCTGCTGGAGTCAGCAGAGCTAAGAGAGCCACAGGCACAAGGAAGAGTGTCTCACACACCCAGTCTGCAGACAAAACCCTCTGAGGCCTTGCAATGGATTACATTTAGGTTTTACATATACCGTGCATGCAGTTGCTCTACATTACATTACATTACATTACAGGCATTTGGCAGACGCTCTTATCCAGAGCGACGTAAAACAAAGTGTTAACCGTAGTCAAGAACAGTTTAGCTGAAAGCTGAGAGCTGAAAGCTCTACCCTGCCCTCTGTTCCCTCACATTGTCAGCCTGATAATCTCATATGCAGAGCCATATATTCAGCATTGAATGCGAAGCTACACAGGATGCAATTTTTATGCTAGCACACCTGAGGTGTTCTGTTTCTAGGTTGCTCTAGTTCAGTGGTTGTCACAAAGTGATTGAACTCAACTATTTATTCTGATTGCTCCCTAACTCAAAGTATGTTGTCCTCACTGTTCCCCAGAGCCCTGTTGATTTTGAGCTCGCATGGTCAAAGGTCAAGGTCACAGTGGCTTATGATCATTTTCTTTTTCCAATTTATTGTCTCCAACTCAACCAATTATGCATGGATTTTGATTAAACCTGACCCATTTTATCCTCCCTGTTCCCAGTAACCCTCCATTTTCATACCGCAAGGTCATATTCTGATTGCTCCCTAACTCAAAGTATGTTGTCCTCACTGTTCCCCAGAGCCCTGCTGATTTTCAGCTCACAGGGTCAAAGGTCAAGGTCACGATGGCTTATGATCGTTTTTTTCCCAATTTATTGTCTCCAACTCAACCAATTATACATGGATTTTGATTCAACCTGACCCATTTTATCTTCCCTGTTCTCAGGAACCCTCCATTTTCATATCACAAGATCTAAAGTCAAGGGCATGGATTTTGCTGAAATTTGACATAAATATTGTCCTCACTATTCCACAGATACCCATCAATTGTTAATGAATAAGAAGAAGTGGAGGTTAACCAGCATCCCATGCTGCAGATTCGGGGGAATGGTCTCCCAGCTCCTGCTTGTGAAATGGGAGGAAGCTGATGTTTTATGTATTTTTTGAGTTTCTTCTTTTTCTGGATGAGAAGCTGTGACAGTGTGTGACAAAAAATTTAAATGAAATTGAGCCCCTCGCTCCTCTTTAATGTGGGAGCAGTGAACAGGTGTCAGCATGGTGTGAAATGCACTGCATCTCTGTGTCCTCAATGCCCGGCGGAGCTGGTTTCATGTGCATGTGACAGGCCCCTCCTCTGGGCCCTCTCTCTCGGTGGTGGAACCAACTCCTTTGGGTCTCTCATCCTCAAATGTATTACTATGTTTAACCCATTCCAGTGACCCCTGGCGCAAACGCCTGAGGCAAGAGGCTCATGTGCATTTATAGCTTTCTTTATTTTTGAAATTGGAATGCAAATAGGCTGCTAGCATCTCCAAGGAACCATAACTGTCAGTAGGTAAGCAGCTGACAGGTATACACAACAATACAATGCACCTTTATACACAACACGTTCAACAGAAAAGTACTGTTATCTTCTTGTTACAAAGGTAAACAAATAAATAATAATAAGTATTGTATGCTGGCAGCCCAGGTGTGTGTGCCATTATAATGGGCCATTTACACTAACCTGGATCCAGCCATGGTTCAGCGGGGCCCTGGGTTTGTGTCGTGTTTACATGACTCCCAGGCCAGGACCAGGTCTCGGTTGGCTCACTTTTTGACGCAATACAGACCGCAGCTGTGACTAAAGGGGAAGTGTAGGATCATGCAAAATCAGTGCAACAACTAAAGGTGCTGAAAGTGCGTTGGATAACTCCAGAGTCCAGGGTTCCAAAGGTCGAGAGAAACTGGTGATGTTTCTCCCCCAACTATGTGAGAATGCTTACCACTCCGCACTTGGCGCCATTTGTATAGGTGGAGGTAACAGCAAAAATTGCTATGAATGTGCTCCCCTGGGGCCTGCAGGCTGAGAGCTGAGCTACAGACACATGGGGCAGCGGAATGCGGTGCAGGGGTAGTGTGTGATTTCACGTGGAAGTATTGATGTTAGCGAATGACCTAACATTAAACCACTGATTTTCTCTAATGAGCAGATTTAACTGCATTTAAAACATACTTATTACCATCCAGCTACAGTCGAATGCTAATGATGTAGGGTTTCACTGTTGCCAATTTAACTAGAATCAACTAGAGGTTTTTTCAGTTTGAGTTTGGCACCAGTGATCAATAAAGATGAAATGTTCATCTGAACTGTTAGCAAAATGGTGCAAAAGAGAGCAAGTACCACAATCACCTTGTGTATCCCTCCATATGTTACTATTATCTTAAGTTACCTTTTTAAGTTGGCCTCCACATGACCAAATAGTAAAAGGTAAATGGTATGCGTAGTGCCAGCACAAAAAATGTTGAAATTTGCAGGCACTATATCACACTGAGCAGGCACACGGTGAGACTGTGCAGGGGTTTGAGCGCTAGTCTTAACCTCTGGCACTGTTGAAATGTATGCATGGTGTTAGACCTCTGGAAAATCAACTCAAATGCAAGCAAGTATTCTGAATGGCGCCAAGCTGGCCGTCCATCAGCACCTAGAGGTGGCCAATGACAAGAAGGCAATCATATCTGTGAGTGCTGACATAGCCCCGGGTCTGCCCCCACAGGAACTGTCCATCAGCCGGTCAGTGCTGTTGTCTGTGCACCCACTGCATGGCTGTGTTGTGCATTGTCTTTCTGCTGTCTTCAGTTTGCCCTCGAGCTGGTTATTTATTGTTACTGGAGGAAATTTTGGCCGGCATGCGCAGGAAACATGTGGTGGATATTGCAAGTGTTTATAGTAATTAAGAACCAGATGCCACCGTATCGGAGAGCTGCCGTCGTCGAGCCGGGATTAGTTACAGCCCTCTACCTCAGGTGTGCGCCAGCTTCGCCCATTACCCGCGCAGGGCTGCAATTTGTCACGCTCCCCTCCGCTGATCAGTCCCGTTTGACAGCCCAAACCCATCGCGTCCAAGGCTGTTTGTTTGGGTTGTTTGTTTTTGTAGCGGTACATCAGTACCGCCGTCTTTAAACGGCACATTTCAGCATTCACCTGCTATAAATCTACACAAAAGCAATGTTCTTCTGCTTTGGCTGTAATGACATGACCGTTGGCCAGAAATGAAAGAGAGTCTCAAAGGAAAGGATGTCCATTTGACGCCGGCCCTGCACCCAGCGTTAATCCAGCTGATAGAACTGAACGTATGCTACTGTATTCTATACTGCTCCAAAAAACCTTCAGACTACATTGCACTACTCCCCATTTAACTTCCTTTCATTTCAGGAGCTTTGCCCCCCTGGCTCACTGTAACATATTTTAATTGAAGGGGGAACAAATATACCAGCATACTATCATTAAATATTTCACAAGGAAATGGGATGGGGGGATGTGGCATAGACATAACATTGAGCCTTGAAGATGTCGCCTGCAAAAGAAGTAAAAAGCAATGTAGTTTTCAATACAGAGGAAGCTAGAATGGAAAGTAAAAGAGGAACATTAAAAGACAGTCAGGCTTGACAGGTATTGATTAGTGTCTGTTGGCAATGAAAGTGAGATGAACTCAACAGAGACTTCTGCTCCAAAGTCCGCAAAACATTTGCGGAATAATTTTCACTCCTAATGCTTTCGTTCACAGAGCAAGACTGTTGAAATCCCTCGACAGACAAGCCAAAAGCATGGAAGGGAGGGTGATAACCGAAAGGGAATAATAATATCAATGTTCCTCTTATTCCCAAAATGTAGCACTTGTTTGGCGGGATGGAGATTGTTACTGGAAGAACCTTCTGAGTAACTGTCTTAGCATTTCTGAATTGGATCTTTTTCCATGACTGTTCCACGTGTTCAAAGATATGACTCAGCGCAGTAAATTCCTGCGGGTCCTGAGATTTCAGCCGCTCTACAGTACAGGAGCCCATGTAAGCTGAAGCCTAAACCAAGCTTGTGTGCTGGTGCTTCACAGATCCCTCATCCCTCAGGTGATAAAGGCAGTTAATATTCCAGACATGGTCCCTGTGTCTGGCGCCCCCCGTCTGTCACTCAGTCCTTCTCCACCCTCTCTTTCTGGTGTCATATGAGCCAGAAGCCACCACCCCCGCCCAGCAGGCTGACACTGCCAGCGTGCCGCTGAATAAAAAAAATAAAAAAACAGAACCTGCATTTTAATTGATCCACTTTCCCTGCCTTTCTTCCAGACACCAACTACCAAGTCCCCTTATCAGCAGCACAGCCGGCCACTGCTCTTGTAATTTAGTTCAAGTATGACAAGCTAACCTTCTCTCCCACCACAGCCTCCTGAAGCACTGGAGCACACTGAAGATCTGTAGCTTGTACATTGAAGTGGCTACTTTAGACAATTACTACTTACGAGCTCCATTAATGAAAGCCTCAACTGCCACTCCTCATTTCTACCCTAAACCAGGGGATTCTTATTGCCCATGATTCTGGACAAAAGCTTAGCTACAGAACTCATGCACATTGAAATCTGAGGCAATGTCCAATCTAGTGGACATTTTTTCTTCTTCTGTAGTTACAGAGTAAAGATATTAGGTGCTCATGAGACAATCTCATGGTAAAAGCTAATTCTAAAGGCAAGTGTGTCTCCTCTGGTCGAGCTGTGTCTGAACACCTGAAGTGGAGTTTCTTTGAATGTCTTAATGTGATAAGGGCATGGAGCTGAGTCTTGTGCCCCAACTTTGTACTCTCAGTCATGTAACAGTAATAAGCATGATAGTTACAATGGGGGAAATAAGTATTGAACACATCAACATTTTTCCCAGTAAATGTATTTCCAATGAGGCCATTCAAGTGAAATGTGCACCAGACTTTGGTATTAACTCAAGAAATCCAGACAAAAAATCTAAACATTAAAGTCCATATGCAAATAAAGTTATGTGTAATAAAGTGGAATGAAACAGGAAAAAAGTATTGAACACACTGAGAAAAAGCAGTACACCACAGCAAGGAAAGGCAAGGAACCAGCTGAAAAGCATAACTAATTAGGAGGCAACTCTACCTCCAATCTGTGCTAAATAATGTCAGCTGGGTTAGAATATATTGATGGGCTATAAAAGTTTTTTTTTTGTTGCCAAGGTGCCACACAAGAAACATCTAATGATGCTCTCTCAAGACCTTCGCAACCAGATTGTTGCAAAACATGAAAATGGAATTGGCTACAGACGTATTTCACAACTTCTGAATCTTCCAGTAAGCACCATTGGGGGCATTATCTGTAAGTGGAAGCAACATCACTCCACCATTAACCGGCCACACACAGGAGCTCCTCGCAAGATTTCTGATCAGGGAGTGAGAAGGATACTTAGAAGAGTCGCCAAAGAGCCAAGGACCACTAGGAAAGAGCTCCAGAAAGACTTGGAGGCAGCAGGTACAACTGTGACAGAAAGGACAGTAGGCAATGCACTCCACCGCCATGGCCTCTGTGCACGCTCAGCCCGCAAGACTCCACTACTGAAAAAAAGACATGTTGAAGCTTGTTTAAAGTTTGCCAAACAACATTTGGACAAGCCAGTGAACTACTGGGAGCATGTACTCTGGTCAGATGAGACCAAAATTGAACTTTTTGGCTGTCACACAACGCACCATGTTTGGAGGAGAAATGGCACTGCACATCACCCGAATAACACTATACCAACAGTGAAGTTTGGAGGTGGAAGTACCATGATGTGGGGCTGTTTCTCCTCTCGTGGTACTGGCAGACTTCATATCATTGAAGGAACAATGAATGGAGCCATGTACAGATAGATTCTTGAGATGAACCTGCTGCCATCCATCAGGATGCTGAGGATGAGACGTGGGTGGACCTTCCAGCACGACAACAATCCAAAGCATACAGCAAAGGAAACTCGCAATTGGTTTCAGAGAAAGAAAATGAACTTGTTGGAATGGCCCAGTCAATCACCTGACTTAAACCCAATTAAACATTTGTGGAAGCATCCAGATTCACAAGAGGGCCACCCGCAATCTTCAAGATTTAAAGACAATCTGTGTAGAGGAATGGGCCAAAATCACACCTGAATACTGCGGGCGATTAGTTACTTCAAACAGAAAGCGCCTTGAAGCTGTTATTACATTTACATTTTTACATGTTAAGCATTTAGCAGACGCTCTTATCCAGAGCGACTTACAAGATGTGCATTAATACAAGGTAAGAACAATCATAGTTAGCGCACAAGATCAGTGCAGTAAAACAGCAATAGACATCATTGCAGGCGTCTGCGTATCATACCTGTAACACTGGGAAAGAAAAGGTTAGTGGGTTTAAAAAACAAAACAAAAAAAAAACAGTGTAGAACAAGTAAACAGTGGTGATGACAGATTGACTAGATGGACAGTGTTCAGTGGTAGTGGAGTCTGAAGAGGTGGGTTTTGAGTCTCTTGCGGAAGATTGGAAGTGATTCCGCAGTCCTGACCGATTGCGGGAGGTCGTTCTACCAGCGAGGGACCAGGACAGAGAAGAGGCGAGACCGCGAGGAGCGGCTGCCAGGCGCCCGGAGGGATGGGGCAAACAAAGGCTTCTCCACTAAGTATTGAATTAATTTCAGTTAGTGTGTTCAATACTTTTTTCCTATGTCATTCCACTTTATTACACATAACTTTATTTACATATGGACTTTAATGTTTAGATTTTTTGTCTGGATTTCTTGAGTTAATACCAAAGTCTGGTGCAAATTTCACTTGAATGGCCTCATTGGAAATAAATTTACTGGGAAAAATGTTGATGTGTTCAATACTTATTTCTCCCATTGTATGTGCCAAAGAGTTATCCCATTGAACTTTGCCCCCTCACTTTACCCAAAAAAAGTTTTTCTTTTTTCTTATTTCTTGTGGGGGGTCTGAAGCCCAGTCCCTATTTCTTGAGCTATTTCTTTACATTCCTTACATAAGAGTTTTATTGACGTTTTCCTATTACGCAATAACTCTGGTATAACAACCCAGTATCCCAGTTTGGCATATCATTGCCACACATGTTACATCACATACCTTACAGTACATATGTGTGCTTCTCACGGGATGAGGCTGCCCCATGTTGCCCCGTCAGCATGTGTCTGCAGTGCCCCCTCTAACACCCAGCCCCTGGCCTGGTGAGGGCACAGCACTGATGAGGGGAGAGACTCTTGTTAAAGTGCATTTTTTTTTTTTTTTCTTTGTTAAATGACTCGACGTGAGGACCAAGAGGCTGCATTTCCAAAATGGTGTCTCCCAGATCATGCAGGACATACTCCCTTCTCCCTGGTTCAGCCTGTTTTGGAGTGACAGCACTATCCCGAATTCACGTGGAGGGATCTGCTACACAAAAACAAAACGAATGAATAATGTAAGCCATGTATTAAATTGTCATTGTAAATTCTCAGCCGAATGCAAGGTGTAATGGACAGAGTGTGTACCGTCCTTTCTTACAAAGCTCATAGGCCTCAATCACCCACTCCCTCCTCGGAGCTGCTTCGCAGCTGCCCTGGGCTACGCAGTTAAACTGGCTGAAAAATGCTCTTCTCACTCCCAACATTTCCCCTCCGTCACAAGACGGTGGAGAGAGAGAGCAATTTAATCGTGTAATTAAACTCCTTATACACCCTCTGAGATGCGCTTTGGCGCTACTCCAAGACAGCTTACCACAGCGCCAAGCCTCCTCAGCCTGCCTTGTTTCCTTTTATTTAGCACATAAAACAGTGTTGGCAGTGGGAGACCAGAGTTGTGCAGGGCCCAGCCAGGTGAGAACGGGGAAGACAGCTAAAGAATCACATTATTATTTCTTTGTTTACCATGTGCCCTTATCCAAGGTGACTCACAATGTATTTTTTTTTCCATAGCTTATAAAAGCTATTAGTAAAGCTTGGTTTTTCACTTGAGAAACAGTGGTACCTTTCTCACCAGTAGTATCCCTATTTTTGTACTCTTAGGACAAACACATTTGAGAATATATACAGGATGCTAATATTTTATCATACACAGGTGTGGTTTCTCAGTTAATTAAGCAATTAACATCCCATCATGCTTAGGGTCAGGTATAAAAATGCTTATTTGGCCCACCATAGCTAGAAGAAGAGATCTTAGTGACTTTGAAAGAGGGGTGATTATTGGGGCGCATTTGGCAGCAGCTTTAGTAATAAAGACTGCTCAACTTGCTGATGTTTCAAGATGAACAGTGGCTAAGGTGATGGTGGCATGGAAGTCTGAGGGAAAGACATCATCGACTAGGGGCAACTGTGGCCGAAAGTGCATGCTCCTTGATTATGATGTCTGTGCATTGGTTGGAGACGCAAGACAAAACAGCGGCAGCCCTATTAAGAAACTTTATGTTAAGTTGGTTTTCTTTATTTTGGCAGTTACCTGCAAATTGTGCATATACAACGCCACTCCTTTAATAGCCAAAGCACTCCTGAATTGCTCATATTTCTCTTCTCTGGCCTTGCTATGCTTTAGAGTAGCCCTTGCTTGACAGAAATGGTGGTCAGTCAGGGGCCATACTATAATTTAAGCAGGGTTATTTCAAAGTCAGTGTGCACACTCCCAACACCAAAGCTCAACATAATGATGGCCACCTACAGGATGGACTATAACTGCTCTTGTCACAAGAATTTCTGCCACTCACAAAAGACCAAGACCAATAAAAGAGAGGCAGTACAGAGCTGTTCCTGAAGACACTAATCCTGGGTCATTTACTTCTGCATGAAGAGTGCATCCCTCTATCCATTTATGATTTGTGTGTGTATTCATTTAAGATCCTTGTGAGATCCATCCAACATGCCATCGTTGTGGTAATATCTTATTATAATAAAGTTGGGCCGAGTGAAAAAACAGGTGTTGTAGAATATGTAACAGCGGAATGAAATGAGGAGTGAAAAATGTATTATATGTATTGTGTGTGGGGGGGGGGTAGGATTGGAATAGGAGAGAACTCACCCATTTGACCAAAAAATGTCAATGTAAGCATTGTTCTTAGGACAGAAGTGCACAGAGCCAGTCATTGCTCTAGACCACTGTCATTACTGCACTTAAATCTTACTCTTGAACCTAAACCTGACTGCTAATCATTTCATTAGGCAATTAACTATCACAGTGGCTTTGAAAAACAGGATTTGAAACATATAATTGTTCACATAATTGTGTCCCCACCTGACACACCTGAACCTCACACCTACGAGGATATTTGGCACGGCATTACCCGCGCTTACAGTAGTGTTGTTGGGGAAATATAACAGAAGCTCATTTGCTCATCTTCCCTATTCCTGCTAAATACTGGCCAGCAGCTCTCAGAGAAAGAAAACTGGAGATAAAGAGAGAGGGAAGAGAGGGGGCTGGCTATCACAACCCCCTCCCCTCTCTCTTTCTCTCTCTCTCCCTCTCCCTTTCCCTCTCCCTCCCTCTCCTTCCTTCAGGGCATACAGATCAACAGAGCATTAAGCTTTTAATTGAGGTGCATGTGTATCATTCTTCTGAGTTGTAGCAGTTGGGATCTGCAGGGATTCGTCACCGACAGAGAAAACAGAGCGAGAAATTGAAGAGACAGTCAGAGGAGAGAAGAAAAGGCACTCTTTCTTTTGGTTGTATTTATTTGTTATCCTGTGGAGCACACACCTGTTTATTTCCCCTTTTTTTTTTTTTTTTTTTTTCTTCGGTAGAGGACATACTGTTTGGTCAAAACCTTTCATTGCAAGAGACAGCTTGAGAGAGAAGTCTGGCTCAACTATTCAAACCCACCATGCTGCTAGGTAAGCTAGACTTCACTGTGAAACGCATGAGGAAGTGTGCTGATGTGGCTGCGAGATTCCGTGCGTTTCTCCGGTGGACTCCGAGAAGTGTCTCCGCTTGGGTTTACATTTTTTAAAACAAACGTTTTTAGTGTTAACGTCACATCTGTGGGGATGGTAGGCTAAATCTATTACACTCTTGTGGCTTGAAGACTGAATTTATCCAAATGAAACCAACAGTGGTATGTCGACGCAGAGTTGTACTTTTACCCATTTAAGAATGGGATTTTGCAGGTGTGTGTTCTCATGTATACAGTAAATCAAATGGAATGCACAGGCATTTGTTCCGGGACGCGTAACGCCTGCGCCCAGTGGATCATAGCTAACGCATCAGTGAGCGGTTTTGCTTTCGGTGACAATCTTGCAACTAGCCACAGTGTATCCAGTGTAGAGCTGGACGGGGAGTATTGCTATTTCTGCCGTCGCTCTAAAGAAACTGATGTTTACATCGCAGACATTTTCCATAGAGCGAGTTTATATTCGTCACCTGATGACTCCATCCCGCCTCCGCCACCTTCCAGACCGGCAGTATTTATTCCGCGTTTTGCGTTTAATCCTCAATTTCAAACAGCTTCAAACGGTGGATTATTTCGAGCCTTTATCCGAATTACCCACATCCTTTAAACCCGACGACTAATTCGAGCGTCTGCTATTTATTGGCAGTCTAGTTGCAGCATTCTCTTCATATACGATTTTAAAAAATCTGAATACCTTTCTAAAGTTCGGCAGAGCGGCGTTATTTCCTTGTAGTCCAACTGTTTGCAATCTTTAGTCTGATCAGTGACTCTTCCATTAATTGTTTTCATCTTTGCTTTTTGGCATGTCTGAAGGATACTGCTACTTTGTGTACAGCACCACAGAACCATTGACAGTTCGTTGGGGTTAAGACAAATATTTATCAATAATTTTTTTGACGCATTCTTAATGAGGACTGACGCTGTTTTTGTAAACCACCACAAATTATAGCCATTTTTCATGTCAGTTCCTACAACCTGGAAAGTAACGTGGTAGAGTAATTGCCTTATTATAAACGTGACCTCTGCATTTACAAAAGGCACAAAAAGACAGCCTTTTTAACAGCATTATTTTTCACGCACACAATGTCGCACTAACCTGCCCTCTTAAAAAGGCTTACATTGCAATGTGTCAGTTACTCAAAATTGAGCAAAATTTATTAATTCATTCAGTTTTTGTTTTCCCTGTAATGTATTGATCCAAAGACTCTAAAATAATTGAATGCAATTTTCCTCAGTCTTACAAATGAGTGTAAGTCAATATTGGCTCATCGATCAGTAGTATTTTTGAAATGTAAATGTTGACTGTTTAAAATGTATGTCAAAACCGACCATCAATTCAATCAGTCACACAATATAAAATACATTATATTTGACAGGGTCTATCAAGTAAGGATATTGTGACCACACCACCCCTTTTTGGTTTAATTTCATGTAAATTGATCATATCAGGAAGTTATATATATATATACACATCTTATAGATGTGCTTATTCTTTATTTGTGTTTATTCATTGATTTGTTTTTATCCTGAAAAAATACATATCTCTGAATGTAGATGTAGTAGTGTTTTTGTAGTAATGCAGAATTATTCATATTAATAATATTATATATTATAACAATATTAATATTAATATTAATACCATTGTTTGTAGCTGAGCCCACTGAGAGTCCACGGTGCACCAGTGTTCTCCTTTTCCTTAATCAGTTGTTCCTAATGCCTAACCACTCGCTGAGACGAGGTGAAATATTTGAATTGGTCCTCTGCAAACTCCCCTTTTTCTTTGCATTGTTTTGTCTCCTGGACCAGTTTGCTGGAGGAGGACGAAGCCACAAATAGGTGACCCCAGCTGTTTTATTGTCCGATTCTGTTCAGAAAAACAATGAGAAAAAAACATCTCGCTTATGAGAAGTGCGAACACACCTTTTCAAATTAACCTCACTCTTTTGAGACCTGAAGGCACAACCCGCTTGCCAAACCATGCAGAGCTATGATCAATCTGTTTAACTCCGGTGTGGGCGCTTAGCGATGCCATGGCTTTAAAATGGCTTCGGTGCACGCGCCATTGAATTGTGCAAATGAGCAGCGTTAATGTCTCCATGCTTTTTGTTGTTGTTGTTCTCTAATGCCTCCTCGCAGCACGGTGGAGAGATGAGTATGGAGGGCCTGGAGCTAGTGTCGGGAGCGCATGGTGCTACGGGGACTGTTTTTGGATGACTGAGATATGTCCCCCAGCGTAAACGGGGTCCTTTCTTATATGCGCTGACTGGGCCCCTCCGGGCAGCCTGGTCGAAGCTGACAGAACCTGAGTGGTGCCGTCCTCCGTCGCCATCAGAATGAGCGAGTTAGTAGCATTGTAGGGGGCAGGGACAGAACCAGACGCTCCCTCTCACTTTGGTTTTATCTGGATCCGATGAGCCTGCTTTCGCCCAGAAATGCGAACGCAAAGGCGGTTACATCTGTGCTGTCTCGGTCCGGATTTGTTTTATGTTCCTGCGTCTCCCATGTTCCTGAGAGTGACAGCGTGTTTTTGGTCACCACTCATGTGCGCTGTGTCCTAACCAGAGTGACAGAGTGACAAAGGCATCTCTTCCAGGGTGCCCTTGGGCAGTGGAGTGGATAATTAGAGGCTGTGATGCAGTAGGAGGGGGGGTCATGTATTGTGTTATTTTGCATCACGAGGACTGGGAGAAGAAAGGAAGGGGTTAATTGCTTTGAAGCAGCGATCTGAGTTGGGTTATTTAGGGAGTGGGGGGGGGGGACTGAGAAGGTGGTATGCTCCACGAAACAGAGCAGGGTCAAGAATAGAAAATGTGAGAGGATGAAAAGGAAAGAGTGGAATCTTCCAGAGCACCTGTGTGGTTCAAGCTGAGCAAGCACAGAGACTCCGGGCCAGAGCGCAGGCCTGTGCCACGCGGAGATAAGAGCGGCTGCTGGAGCGAGAATGCTTTCGGCTGTGGGGGCGAGGGGGAGGGAGAAGGGCAATATCGCTGTCAGTGGTGTGCAGGCAAACAGATGTTCTTCTGCATGCCAATACAGCTTTTTTTAAATTCAGATTTGAGTCGGAGCAAGATGGAGTAGAGTTGAAGGATAATGGCGATAATTTGGTGGCAGTGTCCAGAAAGCAAGTTTCATACTGTGACCCGTGTCTGTGCAGGTGTGCACCTGGACATGAAGGGTATTATAGTGAGTGAGAAAGCAAACCGAAGTAAAATAAACAATCAAATGGATTAAGTGTGGCCTTTCCATCCTTGCCGCCTCCCATCTCTCCCCATTTTTGATATCCCATGCACAAATCCAGCTTTATCGCTACCTGTGAATATAGTGATGATAAGCTTACAGTCTGTCAAGCCCACTGGCCACCGTACTGGAGGGAGCATGGTTGTCTCTAGCTTTAAATGTAAAGGAAAAGATGGGATAAACGACTGTGGCTTTGTGCGGAAGCTCTGGTCTAGGCAGAGCTAATCCTCTATCCTTTCATCCACTTAGCACTCTCAGGTGGAGCACAGAGAAAGGAGAAATGCCTTAACCCGTTCCTGATTCGCAGGTTCCTGTTCTTGTTTGTACGCGTTGCCGTTCCTCAACCGTCTTTGTTTAAAGTGAGCCCTGGTGATGATTAAAAGCCTTCGTCCATTTCTCTTAATCGCTCCTGCCGGATTGAGGACGTTTTGTAGCTTTGAGCTAGCAGGCCACGGGGTCAACAACACCAGCAGCACACTCGGGGCCACGGATTGACCTGATTACTGAGGTGGGGTTTACGGGGAGGTGAAAGTTCATCGATGCGCGCAGGTGTCAGGACCAGACTGTTCCGATCTTTAAAAATCGGCACATCGGAGTGCAGGCAAGTCAAACGTTTCTGCAGGCATCCTGCAGGGAGCAGTTATGTTTCTGGCAGCGAAGCTCATGAAAGGGAGAAGTGACAGTGCAGGCTTGATTGGCCTGTCTGCCACTGTGGCTGTGTGCTGGCAGGCTTTTCTGCTCAACCCCCTCCCACTCCCCCCATGTCCGCCTCGAGATGGGCATATGTCAAGTGCAGTGGGGATTCTGATGACATTTTAACAGCACCAAGAAGAGATTGAAGTTCACCGAGTTTTAGTGAACAGTGCTTCCTTACTCCTTATATTCGACCATCTTGTTGGTCTCCTTCATTGGTCTGTTGCAATGGTTGAACTGAATTGTGAACCCACTCAATGTTAGTTATTACATTACTTATCACATTAGTTTAGAATTAGTGCATTCACTTGAATTAGTTCATTCACAATGCTGCCTCCTGATGGTATGTTTTCTGTCACAATCATATATCAGAAGGCACTTTTTCTAAATCCATCTTCATAGCTCCACTGTTGACTTGTACACTGTACTGTCAGAAGGAAATATATTATAAAAGAGGTCCAGGGTTGGTTGGATAAGGGCTGTTAACTGAATAAGATCTGTGCATCGGGTTCATCAAAGATGGAGCATGGCCAAGCACAACAGAACAAGGGAATTGCATGTTGTGTGCACCTGTACATCGTGCCAGGGTAGCTGACCCTTTTTAAAGTCTTCTGGGCTTTAGTCCATTCTGCCGAGGTGAAGTTGGATATAAGCTGAGCAAGCAGAGGCACGTGTGTGTTTATGGGTCTTTGAGCATGAGGTCATCAGATTATCACAAGTGTCTTTATTGCCATTCAATCTTAAGTGTGTAAGAATGTTTCTTGGTGTTGCTGCAGTACAGTTAGTCACACAGTGAAGACACACAGGGAGTGTGTGCTTTTACTGTGTGGCTGTGGAAGCCCCTCCCCACCCCCAAAATATTATTTTGAAGTGAAGAGGACCACTTGTCCTTGGCCTGACTCTCTGACTTTGAACAGAGTGAAAGATGAAAGGGAGTGTTAAGTAAGTACTCTCCACAGCCAGCTCACGCACAGCAGATCAGTGGTGCCTTGATGCCCCCAGTGCGTTGTTTCGCACAGCCTTACCTCCCAGCCTGGGTTCAACTGCAGCCCTCCTCTCGTGCCGCTCACAGCTAGTCTGCAGTCTCGCTTCTCAGCACTGCAAAGGCTGGTCTATGTGTGTGTGTATCTAGGTGAGATATGCGAAAAGACAAATTCAAATAACCTTGTGTAACATGGCAATAAAGTATATTCCTATCCTATCCTACACCAGCGTTGTCTCCACAAACTCTTCTCCTGTAACACTGCGAGCCAGAAACTGATCGAGTCAGGATGTTGTCACCTCGGCAGCCTGACATCAGCAACGCGGTGTGATGTGCCTGGGCAGCGACGGCCTTGAGCTGAGACCGCAACCCCTAATTTCATTGGCTGTTTGTCGGAGGAGAGACAGTGACAAACGAGGATCCGTTGTTTAGAGCAGATTGAACCTGTCAAGATGGAAAGGTTACTGTCGTACGGCATGAGAAGGGAAAGCACGGGAATGTGGGATGTGTTGATCGGACAAAAATCCTGGTACGACTGTTGAGCTCTCAAAGGAATGGATTTTTGTCTGTCAAACCGTTTATTAGGACCTTGTGCAATAATGAACACAATAAAGGACTCACTCACTCGCGATGCTGTGCATCAAATCAAATCATAACTCAGTGGACAATGCATACATTTTTATACCCATGTTTGTTATCCACTCTTTTCTGCGTCTAATCACAGGTGTGTCCTGAAACAGCCGGCTGCTTCAGAATTAACTAAAGCAGTCCAGAACAAGTGAAATAAATTGCTCTCTGGAACCCTGCTGTGAGTTTGAGTGAGTGAACACATGAGCAGCCATGCCTTTAAAAGGAAGATAAATTAATGCGAGCAGACACATTCAGCCGAGGGACAAATAAATTAACCTCTCTGCCTTTGCACTTAATGTATTTGAATCTTAGTAGCCTTCAGGCTTGGGTCAACAGGGAAAAAGGGGGTGAAGGCGGCTGTCCATCCAAAGTACTTTTCACATCAGTAAGGTCTGGCAAACCAAGATGTCTGGGTTGTGTGGTCTTAGACTGTATTCAGCCTTACTATGCAAATTCGCAAACTGAATATTTCCCGTCTCCGCCGAGTTTGGCAATTTCGTGGTGCGTAATGAAGGCGTTTGCGCGACTATGGGTTGGGCAGCGCAATAGGGGGTGTGACAATGAAAACAGTCGAGCACTATGCAAGTTTGGTGTCAAATAATGAGTTTGCGTTAACGTCCAACTAGACCACCTCTTAGCGCAAACGCTGGCGCTCTGTGCAATTTGGTGACTTTATTGATGCGCACATATGAACATAAGGTTTTCTGAAATCACATGAGAATGTTTTGTGAATATTGTGAATTTCCCCCCACGTGGAGGCAAATCGTCCAATTCATGGGTAACTTGCAAGCGTAATCAAATAAGCTAAAAACAATTTAATCACAGCTTGTGGTTATTCAATGCACAGACATGAAAGACTGAAGCCAGCAGGCCATCCATCGCTACCGTTCAGTAATATACACCTGTTAAATAAATATATGTTTGTATGCACATTGTTTTTCTTATTTTCTTTCCATTTGCACGACAGAAAATGGAGTACATAATTGGACGCCGAAGGCGATACCATGGCATCGGTAATACCCTGGGTTTGGTAGCCGGTGTTTGCCAGACGGCTATCAGTTTGGCTGTACATACAGTTTCTTCCAGTCTTGTCCAACATGCAAATTAGTTTATTACTTTTCCTACAACTGACAGCCAGCAGAAAACTAAACAGGATTTTTATACGCAATGTGGATTCCCTGCACACATGTGCAGTTGCGCACACCATCTGATCACGGTATCATTTATGTGAATCGGAAGGGGGTCCACTCCATTAATATCCAGGTGGTTTGTGATGCACACTCCAGGGTGATGCATGTAGGCCTACTGCATGACGAACATAAATGAAACAGGCCTAGTTGCAGTTGTGAGTTTTTTTAACAATTCCATTAAGTTAGAAGAAAATAAACGTTGTTTTTTATGTTGGAAAGCCTACAAATAAGGAAAAAAAGAGATGGTCAAATAAAACACTTTCTTTTAACAATGTCGGTCTCAAAATATAAACTCAAATCATGAAAATAACTAATTAATGTGCACCTTGTTTTCCCCCTCTGATTCGCACGCCAACTTTTCCGCACCTCTCGTACAAGCAAATCGCTCTCCTCTTTTGAGAAGCGCTCCTGGCGCAGCTGTGCAAAACTGTCATCCATGTCAGCAAATTGCCAATTTGCTATAGCGTTAGCGCACTGGTATTTAAAGGGATAGATTTTTTTAGTTAATCCAACCTCTTTTACAACTGCGCCGGAGGTGTGCTATCGTCCTAAGTCACGAAATTACAGAAATTGCATTAGACACGCCCTAAAGCGCCACCGTCTTCGCTTTGCGTCTGCGTTACCGACACCGTCCTAATTCACCAAAATAGGGCCCTATGTATCATAAAGTGATATTTCAGATTGTTATTTTAAAACACAGAGGATAATGATTCATTGAGGTGTACAGGTTATTTGTATATGTTTTTTATATGTCGTTTTTGTAACAGAAACCCACAGTTGCCTCGTCCAGTTCCAGTCGCTTGCAGGAGGAGGTGATTGACGGGGATGAGGATACTCTTTTGTAGTCGAGGAATCATGAAATTCGGCTCCCTCTCATGGTAGAAGTACACATGTATCTGCAGCAGCAGTGTCAGAGTGAGCGACTGAGAATACTGTTGTGCCACAAAGATCCTTACTAAAGCCAGAGCTGACAAAATAGGCATGTTTATTTATCATTAAAAGTCAATATACAGTGCAAAGAGAAGGGAGATTAACCTGATAAACTTTTGACACGTTGTATATTCAGCTTGTATTCTGTTTCAAATGATGTCTTTAATTTAATTATTATCAGGCACTTGGCTGTTATTTATTGGCAGTTACCTCAATGTCTATTGGCAGTTGTTCATTGTTTGTGAGTATGGCCCCTTAAATCTTAAGCATTTGATTTTGAAAATAAACAGCACACCAAGAGTAGCACTGGTACAGTATTTGTTCAACATAACTGCCTTATTAAATACAATTGCAAATCACCATTCTTTAATCACAGCTTTCCTATTATTGTATTGACTGGATTATTTTGGCCATAGAATATTTCAAACCAAAATTTTATATAAATATTATTTAATATTATAAAATGGCAGTCAGTGTTGCGTGCATTCTTTTCTCATCATTCCTTAGTTAATATATGTTGTACACTATATGGCCAAAAGTCAGTGGACACCCCTACTAATTATTGAGTTCAGGTGTTTCAGCCACACCCATTGCCAACAGGTGCATAAGCTCCAGCACATAGCCATGCAATCTCCAGAGACAAACATTTAGAATTCAGAATGGTTCGTAAAGAGCTCAGTGACTTTAAATGATGCCACCTTTGCCACAAGTCAGTTCGTGAAATGTCTGCCCTACTAGATGTGCCCCAGTCAACTGTAAGTGCTATTATTGTGAAGTGGAAGCGCCTAGGAGCAACAACAGCTCGGCCACGAAGTGGTAGACCACGCAAACTCACAGAGCGGGGCCGACGAGTGCTGAAGCGCATAGCGCGTAAAAATCGCCTATCATCTGTTGCATCACTCACTACAGAGTACCAAACTGCCTCTGGAAGCACCATCAGCACAAGAACTGTGCGTCGGGAGCTTCATGGAATGGGTTTCCATGGCCGAGCAGCTGCACACAAGCCTCACATCACCATGCACAATGCCAAGTGTGGGCTGGAGCGGTGTAAAGCACGCCGCAACTGGACTCTGGAGCAGTGGAAACGTGTTCTTTGGAGTGATGAATCACGCTTCACTATCTGGCAGTCTGATGGACGAATCTGGGTTTGACGGATGCCAGGAGAACGCTACCTTCCGGAATGCATAGTGCCTACTGTAAAGTTTGGTGGAGGAGGGATAATGGTCTTGGGCTGTTTCTCAGGGTTTGGGATAGGCCCCTTAGTTCCAGTGAAGGGTATTCTTAATGCCACAGGATACGAAGACACCTTAGCCAATTGGGCACTTCCAACTTTGTGGCAACAATTTGGGGAAGGCCCTTTGCTGTTCCAGCATGACTGTGCCCCTGTGCACAAAGCGAGGTCCATAAAGACATGGCTAGATGAGTTTGGTGTGGAGGAACTTGATTGGCCTGCACAGAGCCCTGACCTCAACCCCATTGAACACCTTTGGGAGGAATTAGAATGCCGATTGCGAGCCAGGCCTTCTCGTCCAACATCAGTGCCTGACCTCCTAGATGCTCTTTTGGCTGAATGGGCACAAATTCCCACAGACACACTTCAAAATCTTGTGGAAATCCTTCCCAGAAGAGTGGCAGCTGTCATAGCCGCAAAGGGGGGTCCAACTCCATATTAATGCCCATGGTTTTAGAATGAGATGCCCAACAAGTTCATATAGGTGTGATGGTCAGGTGTTCACTGACTTTTGGCCATGTAGTGTATGTTGTATGAGTATTCAATTAATTTGGTCAACTATCCAAAAATGGTTCCTGAAAATGATGTAAAATACCCTCATTTGTTTAGCCAAATTAATTTGCCATAACTTCATTTTAAGTAACAACATTAAATGGCATTATATGGCATAACTATCTATAATGGTGTAGCCTGTTCAAATTGAGTAATGTGTAAATGTATACTCACAGCACAGGAGCTACACATTATAGGTGAAATGTTTTTACAAAACTCACTCACTCAGTCCACTTTTGAAAAAAATCTACATGTTTGTTTATTTTAAATCAGTGTTTTTTTGCGTGAAAAATCACATTTTAATACTTACATAGTGTAAAAGTAAAACTGCAAATATCTAACCATTTATCAGAAAAATAATACCCATCTTGAAAATATGGTTTATCAAAACTCATTCAGTCCACTGAGTAAGTTTTGTAAAAGCACTCTTTAGTTAGACTATGAAGGAATTTACATATACCAGGCCTTTAAATCCTGACAGAGACATGCTCTAACCTTGATGATTCAACAAGGTCATTCTGAAAGAGGCTTTGGTGTGGTCACAGCCTTTGATATGTGCCAGTGGGCATACGCCGTCCATTCCAGCATCCAGCTGTGAGAGCAGAGATGTGGGTGGAGCAGAATGAGGTGGAATTTGAATGCAGAGGTGAATGTAGAGAGGGATCCCGAGGCACTTGAGGCCTATGGATGTACATTTTTGTACAATTGTCATAAAACTGGTACCCAAAAGGCCCTCTTTATGAGTGAAAACTGCGTATCGCATTCCTCCAGGGGTCAGGCTGCAGCAGTTGGTTCTCCTTCTCTTGAAGGAGTTAACTTGTCCTCTGAAAAATACCTTGCCTCTCTCCAACCCTGGATAGGATTCTCCACATTCATCTGTGACAAAGGGAATCTTTGAAGTGGCTTATCCATCCGAGCGAGGTTTTCAGCGCAGTGGAGCGGATGTGCCAGGACATAATGCAGACGGGGCAGCTCTTAGCAGAGACAAGCTCTCCATCAGTTTGTTTCCCCCGTTCTGTCCATCTCATTTTCTTTCTACGCAGTCCAATTTGAAGGCTTAGTCTAATGCTTTCACTCTTGGTTTATCTCCTAAAATGACTTATTTTATTCAAGTAAATGCTTTCACTCTCAGTCCTGTACGAAAAGGGTGATAAGGGATTTATTTAAACCAGAGCCCATAGGCTTTCTTTCCTTTTGAGTGTGTGAGTTTTTTGAGAGAGAGTGTGCATGGACGTGTTTTTTGTTGTGAGCGTGTGCTGCTAAATGTGAGTTTCTAAGATTGACTGTGAAACTATGTTTATGTCCATCCTATCTGTAAATGTTGTTATCTCAAATGCCGAAACTCTGAGGTAACAGTCTGACACTACTTTGTAGCTACTAATATAGCTGTCCAGGCACCCTCAGCCATGTCAGGGTGGATCTCTGCAGCTGTTGCCATCGTGAAAGTGACATATCTGTAATGGTTTTTACATGATCTCATTAGAACACAAATTCCTTGAGAGTGTCTGTAATGGAAAGTGATTAAGTGAGACCTAATTTCTATGCCTCTCTACCTCGTCTGGCCAGTACTCTGCTCCCTCTTTCTTCTTTTGGAAAAAACATTAATAATGTGCTAAATGTGAGTGTCTTTCACTGCACCAAGCCTTATACTCTTGGAGTGCGTTCCGAGTTTTACTGTTGTCTTGGCTCAGGGCATCACAGTCATAAACGGAATCAGAAAAACGAAGCAGCAGTTAGTCTCAGTCGCAGTAAAGCAGAGAGCACAGTCCTTGTCTGCATTGCTGTGCAGCTCCAAACAGGCTTAGGCAGACAGAGCGCTCTGCAGTGCTCCAGTCTATGGGAATAGTTCCACTTAATTTCCCACGTGGACCGGAGGAGTGATGAGGATCACAGCACAGCACAGAACTGCACATCCTCGCCGCGGTGCGGACGGCCGCTCTGTCCCCCTGCTTTATTCATCCTTCCCCCTCCCGCGCTTGCTTTTCTGCTCAAACCCTTCTGGGGGTTTGCCGCTTGAGAACAGTGCGGGGAAACAGTCACAGTGTCTTTGTTGGGCTCAGGGGATGCAGCAGGGAAACTGTATTTATTTGGGTCTGCGTTACACAAACATCCTCCCCTCATGTGTTTGTTTTTATTTTCCCATGGATATTCTCAGGAGGCCTGTGCTGGAACAGGAAACCTGTTGCAGAAACACACGTGTTTGTAGATAACACTAGGTAACATGCGTCATTCAATAAGGAAACATGGGCTTCTGTTATAATGCATAGCAGAGACTAAATGCAGCTTGCACCCAATGTCTGTCAGATTGGACTTACATTGCTTTTGCTGTACCTGGAGTTGTGAACTTGAGTCACATGTCTTGGACTCAAGTGTGACTCGAGTCACAGTCTTGATAACTTCAGGCTTGTCTTGAAAAAAATAAAAGTACTTGAGACTTGACTTGCATGTCTATGCCTTGGGACTAGACTTGGACTTGAACTGGATGACTCGAGAGAGACTTGTTTTGAATGTGACTTGAGGACTTGATACCTTAAATTTGGGACTTTTGACTTGACTTGACCTGAACACAGTGACTTGGGACTTTACTTTGGACTTACCCTTCATGACTTGGGACTTATGACTTGCATAACAGTGACTTGATCACAACTCTGGTTGTACCCATCAGCCTGATCTGGGTCATCTATCGAGTTTGTGCTTGGTATTTCCAACAAAACAATTTCCAATTTTTAGTGTTCAGATACTTTCTCCACAGTAATGCTAATTTAACACTTCAAGGGCATACTGTTTGTAAGTATTAAAAGCTCAAGGAGGTCTGGAAGGCCTGTGTATTAAAATCAGGGAAAATCAGTGTTGCCACACTCCAAACATAATCTTTTTTATTTTCTTATAATCTTTTAGCTACATTTCTATTTGAATAAATCGTGGGAAAAAAATTTACACTTACATTTTAATTCAATACAATTTTTATCTTAACTTCTGTTAAATGTGTTCATGTGTTCAACCCATTGCCATTTTTCTCTTTTCCACTCATTTGGGTTTATGTTTTAGAACTTTAACATAGTTGGGCCCTTCTACTGTTAAATCATCTCTGTCTCCTTGCTGGCACCCTCTCCAGCAAAGCTCTCCTGCGTTCATTTGCTGTCGATGCTGCTGGTCTCATCACCTAGGGCAGCAGATTCAGGAACGGCCCTATGGGCTGCTTCCACTGCACTAAGAGATTCAGACACGACGGGACATAAATG
This sequence comes from Aldrovandia affinis, assembly GCA_029706075.1. Classification (NCBI taxonomy): domain Eukaryota; kingdom Metazoa; phylum Chordata; class Actinopteri; order Notacanthiformes; family Halosauridae; genus Aldrovandia; species Aldrovandia affinis. The sequence continues at coordinate 5,578,777 of JAINUG010000013.1, read as the reverse complement.
GTCCAAAAACGACTGCAAGTGACTCCATTTAAATTATAAGCTTAACAAAATATTTATGAGAATCAAATAACCACACTCCACTTAATTATTATCCTTCTCTCAGGTTGCACCTTATTTCTAGTCTTTCCATCTCCAGACATCCCACCTCTCACAGAAACTCCGGAATTTGGCATCAGCTTCCTGACACCCGTAAGAGGTCAGAAATCTCCCACAAAAAAAAAAAAGATTTCTGACCTCGCGGGTGTCAGGGAACTGATGCCAAATTCCGACAGACTCCCGGAGCTTCCTTCAGAGGTGGGCTGTTTGAATCTGTGGTCTCATGTGCTGTGTACTCCATTGTAGTCTTCATGGTGCTGTCCTTCTCCCGTCACCCAGGCAGACCCCTGCTCACTGACTGCAGACTCCTGCTCTTTTTCTGCATATTGGTGGAAATATGTGCTCAGACAGAAGCACACACATCAAGATGGTTGATGCCAATTCTGTACTTTTAATTATACTTGGAAGAAGAGTGGAGTCTACTCGGTAGACAGTTAAAATCATGCATTCTTTGTCCTATAGGCAACCATTTTCCCGTGTTTCACCAAAATGTGTCTTGAATTCTTTTAGGTATCATATTCAATGTCCAACACAAACTGGTGCATAATGTCTGCCCCACCTCTTGGTGGCAGAATTAATAATTATAACCTGTCTCTTGGCTTGCCATTAAATTAAGCAGAGTCAGTAGACATATATATAGATATGATATGTATGAATACATTATTCAAATGGCTTATTCAGATTTATTTGTTGTTGTAAATCATTATTGCCATCTTCTTCATGAAGACAGCTGGCTAAATACCAACAATAAATGTAATGGTATTACTTAGGCTGAAGGAGAGCATTTGATAACTGCAGTACAGCCTATCCAAAGAATGTTCAGTGAAACCAAAAGGAGAGAATGTTTCCTTTGAAAATGACCTAAAATAACTACCTGGCAAGTGAGTCAGATTTGTATGTAGGCATCGTTTATACCAGAAAAATGTGTTAGAATTTAAATGGCTTGTACATAAAAAAGAGCTCCAGGATTCAGGTACTCCAAAAGGCAAGTCTGTTGACATTAGTGAATTGCTCCCTGTGTTTTTAGTGAGTGACAATAAGTTATATGCTCTGTCAGCTTGACTCAAAGAGTTCATCTCAGATGGTCGCAGGAATTTTAAAACTGATCCAAGGTTGTGATTTAGCTGTTAACAAAATAAATGACAAGTTGAAGACTATGTGCCCTGTTTATCATTTGCTCATTTTACTTCAGTTTCACTTTCATTGTGCTGAGCCCTTTTGTCCCAAATAAGGATTTCTTTGGGCTGTTTAAACAACATTATTGTATTTCTAAGAAAAAGTAAATTAGATGCTTTTATTACAACTGAGCACAGTTCATCATAATAGGACTTCTCTAGACACAAGAAGCTATTATGTGGCAAGTGGAGAGGATTATTTCACGAGAGATGATTACCTACAGGTCTAGGCAAACAACTTATATTTCTCATGCTTGTGATAGTCTCTGGGGGTCCTTAAAATAAACGGATGTCACTTGTTAAAAGGTGTGCAGGTAGATAAAAGGCCACTCACACTTGACTGCGATTGCCACTGCAGAGGTGTTGCATTTCATCAGACCTGTGTTTCTCTGACTGTCCCATCAGGATTAATGTACCATCGATCAACTGCCTGGAGTGACTGTGCCTCCAGCTTATTTCTCCCCAGGACTCAAATATGTTTTTTTAATGCCAAACCCTTCATATCTCTCCCTCCAAATGTGTGCCTTTATGACAGCTAAGACTAACAAACTGGTCTGAAACAGCAGGCATTCATGAGATGGTAGTACCATTCATCTTCCTCTCCAGCACCTCATCACCTTGTTTCTCTGTGGGGAAACAACTGTGTCACTGTTTCAAAAGAGACCAAATGTGTCACTGAGCAGGGATCTGCTCTCTGTCCTAAACCACCACAGCAGGCCCAGAGCCAAAGAAATTATACTGACTGGCTGATTTTTTTTTTCCTCTTATCAAAGGTTGCCAGTTTTCCCTCTTCCTGATTCCCCATTTCGAGCCAGGAATCACAGTCTTGGCACTGAGTAGTCGCACAGAAGACTGCATTTGAGGCAGCTCATTGGAAAGTGTGATGCTATGAAGGTCAGAGCAGCCGCCTCTTGGCTTCTAATCCGCATGCTCTGTCTGACCAGCTCAGGAGGAAGTAGGCCTGTCCAGGTCTTGTGACAGGAACTTTGGAGCTTCTCTAAAAACATTCAGCACTTCTTTCAAGTGTTGTCCTCAAAGCAAGACACCATATTGGCACAAGTGCCAATGAGTGAAGATGATCAGGGTGCCAATGGTCCCGGTTCTGTGAGACACCTGATACATTGATCGGGATGTCTTGTTTGATGCATTGTCGCCCCTCACCCTATATCCTACTTAGCATGGCCTATAGTACTCTTTATTCCTTGACTGTAGCTTTCCCTCCTAGATATATTCAGGGCTATGTTCATTGATTCCCCTGACCCCTCGAGTGGTGTAGCCACAGCGCTGTTTTAATGAGAGTTCAATGAAGTGTCTCCTCTCTCTGTGTCAGTCTTTGCTGCTGCACTCGTTGCTGTCAAAACTCACGTTGACTGATCTCCCCGTCTCCCCTGCCTCCCCATTTGGAAACCTAAATCTAATACATGAGAAGCCTCAGGATAAACAACTCAACTCCCCCGGGAGCAAGCGGTTCACATCCTGTCGCCCTCCAACCAAACGCCACCTGCGCTCTGCCCCTACACCTGCGTGAGACTTCTCACGCCCTGCTGTGGAATGACCCACCTCAAGGGGCTTCATGAACCCCTCTTTGCCATCAGTGGGGCTTGTGGATCGGCTAGGGCGTCTCCTGTCTTCAGAGGATCCACCTCTCTGTGGAACAGAAGCATGATGGGTACTGACCCCAGGCTGACTCGTCACTGGGCCACCCTGAAATACGAAAGAGAAAATTCTGTCCCACACTCGTGTTCTTTCTCTTTTCTCCTCATAGTGTCTGAATCCACCATATAAGCTTGACGACAATGTTGATGTTTTTTTAGCTTAGTTTGTTAACAAAAATCATTAATCACCCTCTTGGTGACCAGCCTGGCCCCACTCCTCATGTCACTGTGAATATTGGGATCTGCGTGGAGCTCATGTCTTGAGTCCAGTCTTCCAGGACATCCAAGGAGAAGGTTCACGGCCACACAGAATAGTCAGAAGAGGCCTGTATCTGAGCAGGCTGTGACAATAGTAAATACTCAGGTTCAGTGTCAGGGCAGACAGGAGAGGACCGGGGGGATTTAAGAAGGCTATTTCAGAGATCCATTCAGGAACGGAACATTATGATGTTTAAATTAAACATTAAACTGTAAATATTTAAACTAAATCATTTTTAATTCTCCCTGTAATTCATATTTCAGTAATCAGGGGATTCAATGTAAATTATAGTGTATATTTGTTTAAATAGTAATGTTTAAACCAAATGTTTGAAACAGGTTGTAGGATACCAGAATCAATATATATAATATATTTTGTAACCATAATTTCTGTGCCATATACGTATCTGATAAAAAGTCTGGGATTCATATATTAACTTTCTTGTTAACAGTTCTATATAAACATTTAACAGAAAATATTAAGGGTTACCATATGGATGTCACATAGTCCTGTTTAGATCTTCTTAAGTAAAAAAATGGACTGGACTGGATCCTCTTCTTTGTCTTGGCATGTGCAGGTTTTATTTTGCTTAATTGAATGTCAAGAATGTAAATAATATGTATTTTGTGTGTATTTTCTTTTTGTTTTCAGACCTGTACACTTACTTATATGATTTTAGCTTAGCATTTTAAATTGAGCTCATTCTCAGATACACAAACCTCCTGATGCCTATGAATTGAGAAATAAATAACACATTGAAGGGATTACTGGATCAAACGGCACATGGTTTGAAGTGATGGAGGAATCACCAGGAGGTTTGTTAAACAGCCCTTCATCTCTGCTAAGTGGTTAATCAAATCTCTCTTATCTCCGCGCCTTAAAGCTGTTTGTTTGTTACATTTCAGAGGATAAAAAAATGTATGCACATATACAAATGTATACAGAACAGTGCTAAAGCTTCGTGAATCCATTTCTAAGTGTAGTGTCTTTTCACAAAAACTTTTCTGGACATTTCTCTGTCGGCTTTGCTGTGGTATTTAGGTTTTCCAGTTTGTCATTTCTGCATGCATAACATATGTCTCTGTGGCCCTTTTTACACTATCCCAACATCTTGGGTCTGTGGACGACCCAATGCTACAGTTTCAGCACTGAAATGTGTAGAATATCAATTTTTAAAAATCACAAAAAAATAAGATAAATAGATTGATTAGTGAGTTTTGGGTGATTTTTGTTTTTCAACAATTGAATACTGTGACAGAACCATTGCTTGAAAGCAGGATTGGCTGTCAATTGCACCATCTGTAGAACTGAGCATTTTCACAACAGCAAAATAAACAGGACAAATGTTTAAACCATTCACCAGTCTGTCACACTCTATATATTTAAATAATTCAATATACAGCATCTGTACCTCTGACCCAATTCTGGTAACTGTGCTCATAACAATATATATTTGTCTAGCAGGAATTTAACATAAAACATGTTGTGAATGTGTAGTACACTACCTCCAAATGTGGTTTGGAAAATTTCTGTTACATGTTTATTGTGATGCAACTTAACATAAAACTGTAAGTGTATATAGAGCCAGTGGCAAATTCCCCAGATAAGCAGGGATGGATCACAGACATGCAGGTTAAACAAAGATTACACACAGCATAGACTTAATCTTCCATGCGCTAACAAAACCGCGTCCCAGTGACCTCCGGCTCATTTTCTATCTAGCCGTGGAATCTTCTCTCTGATTTCTCCTGTAAGTACCACGCTTTGATGGTTAAGGACACTTCACTGAGTCTCAATAGGGATTTATCTGCCTCCGAGATCTGCCATGGCCCTTCACAAAAATAGCATTTGTTCATTCCAGAAAACAGACTCTGCGTCTCATTTACACAGGTCACGGCGTCCCTGAAGGCTGTGTCACTTCATGTAGTAAGGCCTCAGGACCAGCCAGCCTGTGCAGGCTGCCTGAAGTTGAAAGTGCCTGTCGTGTTGAAACAGACTCTGCTAAGCATTTAGCAACTCTGCTATGGCCAAGTGATGGAGACAAAATTAATCAGGGCCTAACTTCAATAAATCATGTCAATATTAATTCCCGCACTGTAAGATTTCTGGAGATCATAGTTCACTAATTGAGGCTGCACAGCCACAGACATCAGTCAAACAAATCTCTTCTGCCCTCACTATGCATTTGAGACCGAACACAATCTTTTGTGGGAATTACAAAGACAACACATAAAAAAATGTGCTTTTTAATGATCTAGGCCCGTATTCACAAAGCATTTTAAGGGTAAAAGTTGGTCGTAACTTAGGAGCAAGTCCGAAAAAGAATGGGCGTGTCACTCATAAATTTAGGAGTCCTACATTTTTGGGATAAGAGTATTTCACAAAGGGTTTGAGAGCTAAAAACAGCTCCTAAGTCCAGGAGAAGTTAGAAGCAGGCAAGAGGACTTCTAAGTCGCTAAAGACCTACTCACGGCGATCCGAAAATCTGCTGCTGGCGGCAATCGTTGTCGCAATCGCGTCAACACTGGAGATATTGAATGATACAGAGCTCATAAAAGGTACCGCCTCAATCGTTATTATATATATAATATTATATATATTATATATACAGAGGGTATTATATATATAATATTATATATATTATATATAGATACCCGCTGATTGTTTACGAGATGCAGACATGTAACCAATTGACTAGTCAGTATTCTTGGTTTCATGTTAAATCAGTGACACGTAGCCTACATTTGTATTTTAGAATCTTTATTAGAATATAATAGGGGTGCATCGAATCATTTTTCCATTACCGGATCAGCAAAAAAAATTATAACGGGGGCCAAAGGGGAGATTGATGGTCGCGTTTTCTTCCATTTTCTAATGAATGATAATTTAAGTTTTTCAATATAAGTTATTTCATTGTGGAGAGGTTGGAATTTGATTCATTGAAATCTGTATTCGAAAATTTCACAAAATACATTTTTAGATTCAGTATTTTCGCCTTACTGGCGATTTAACTAGGGTGGTTTTATCCCTGAATTAATTTAATAAAAAAAATTTAAAGATCGCTAATGTTTCTATTTTATTTAATTAAGTTATTTCGTATTCAAAATGTCACAAAATACATTTTTAGATTTCTAAAACCTGCCTCTAATTTATTTAATTCGCAAAAACCTGAAAGGCATTTAGTATGAAAAACAAAGCAAACCAAAACATACATGGTTGTCTATCTCTTCACTGTAACTCTGCATCGAGATTTAGGAATTGTTACTTTAAAACGTAACAGCGGCAGAAAAACTATTTCTTTATGATGACCCATCCCCTATGGGTATTCTGAGTAAGCTCGTTCATGAGAAACAACGTCATCCCTAGCAACGACGTCAACCCCGCCCTCACTCTTAGCTTGACAATTCTAGGAATTCCTTAGTATGAGTTTGTCTTTGCAGCTTTGTGAATAGGTTTTAAGGTGGGACTCCTAACTAAAAGGTGTTAGTGCGATTTAGAAATACTCCTAGTGGAAAGATAAAATGCTTTGTGAATACGGGCCCTGGTTGAATTTTGTTTTGCTGTGACACTTTGGCAATAAGACTTGGTGTTTCACAAAGGAAGTACTTAGTTGCAAGTTAAAGCACCTGATACAATGCATCTCTCTATGTCCTATAGAATGTTACTTTCTACCTAGCTACATGTACCTGGCTACATTTAATCGCCTTAGTCATATTTAATTGTCATTTTGGTTTGGGTTTTTTTTTCCCTTTTTTATGAACTGATTGATGGAATGCTTGGATGGGGTGTCGTGTACAGTATGTATATGTATATATATTGAGCTTTATGTTACGTGAAATACCTTACTGTGGCAGCGAGGGACAGGGAAGAGAAGTGATCTGACAAGAATACAGGCAGCGGTAGAAAAGGACAAGTTATATCTATTTGCATCAGGATTTTCTTATCTATATTGTAGCATGAATAGGGGTGTGGGGTTTCCACGTAACCAAGTTCAATAACGAAACAAAACACAATGAGTTCAACTGGAATAAAGCAGGCTTTATTAGGGGAAACACACAATGAGGGAGATGGGGAAGAGACGGGAAACGTAGGCAAACAATACAAATCCACAGTCTGTATTCGTGGCAAAGGTTAAATAAAATAAATAAAAAAGTTGTCCGTTATCCAAAAGTTCAGTACACATCCAGGTTCTCATATAAACAGTTTGTTACACAATCAGGGTTGTCAGGAAGTCCAGGTAGGTCAAAATTATAAATCCGATCACAAAACGATTTTCCGCCTTTAATTCCTCAGATTTCCCATATGGTCCTTTGCAACCAGTAAGGGGCAACGCCCCCTCTTTCATTTCTGAGTGGTCAGCTGTCAGGGGTTTCCCAGTGCGTCCTATTTCCTCCGGACCTCCATATAAGGTTTGGGGGTGGAGCCAGCGCGTTAGCACATATCTCTCCTCTATCACATCTCCCCGCTCCTCCCCCGGCCGTCTGCCACAATATCAATCAACCTTCTGCAAAGCAGAAGACCAACACAGTTTCTTGGATTGTGATTTTGGTGCCTCGGTGCGATTGGGAAAAACTCCACAGGTCTGTGTGCACATTACAAACCACAGTGAGCCCAGGGTGGTTTGGCACCTGTGTTACAGGGCAAAAGATCACCGAATTACCATTTGCTCGTTTCCTTGAGATGTTTAGTCATGTTTTAATAAAGGGGCACAAGGACATTGAACCTTGTCTCGGTGCTATGGCAGGCACGGTCAGTGGTGGTCCTGGCTCACATGGTGCCCTAGGGGAGATCAGCCATACCCCCCCACCCCAAGCCCCAGGGAGGCCATGCAAAACAAGTGTAACAAGGCGCAATAGGCACCCGTTTTATTTGAAGAAAATATACTAATAGACAAAGAAATACAGAAAATTGAACAATAAATAAAAATAAATAGATAAATAAAAATAGCATTCTTCTTTTAAAATGAACAAAAATAAGGTGTTGTCCAAGACAATAAATAAGAACACTGAAACATATTGCGCTAATTAAAAAATTGAAGGTGCACACAAATAAATCGAAATTGAACACAGCGGAGTTGCACCTTTTCAATACTGGCTGAGTCTGGCTCAATGTGGCTGAAAGTTAATTATGCACAAACCAGACTTAGCTTCTGCTGTTTTGATGCTAGTTTAGCTGGACTATATGCATGTTAACTAGCTAGTAGGAAGCTCATAGTGATGCAGTATAGTGCTATTATTACCCCCAAAAATTCACAGAAAATGTTCATGATGATAGTCATGAAAGGCGTTTTTTAGAGGAAGCTCAGCGTCATTATGGCCAGTGTAATGTTCGCTAAATGCTTGAGCTACTAGCTAGCATTAACTTTAATATAGCAATTGATGCAATACCTAGCTAGCACAACTACTTCAAAATGTAACATAATGTTCATGATGAGATGACATAACACATACCTTTATCTTTGGCCCGTTTGTCCTATTCTTCTTTTCTCTTTTTTCTAAACTGAAATCCTGAAGGCTTTGATCTTTTCATTTTGGCGACGTACCTCAATATGTGTGTGACATGATTGTTTGTGTGACTAAACGATTACCCATCAATGCAGGGTCAAACCATTTCACCTTGGTGGTGTACAGACTCGTTTTCATTTATCATTGTATTTTAAACCAGGCAAAATTGCAGCTGTATATCAGTAGCTATAGATATTATTTCCATTTGCTTGTGTGTGTTACGAGAGCAGGGGCGCATTTGATTGCAATATTATTTTGTGATTTAATTGATTGACTTGCGCTTTGAGAGGCGCTATTGACCTCCACCCCTCCCCCACTTCAGGCTTCTAGCAGGTGAGGACTAGGAGACTTCATAGGCTTACAGACAGCAGAAGCAGTGGGACGAAAAAGTCACATTATGCCTGCCCGATGCTAGCGTAGTGCTGTAGTGCAGCGCTGAGTGCAGCGCTGAGTGCAGTTGAGCGAGACTGAAGTGAGCGCGAGTCTGTGTCTATATATGGAGAGCTGTGTGCATGCGACCCTTGCCGGTTGGGCTGCCCTAGGCGACTGCCTATGTTGCCTATGCCAGGGTCTGCCACTGGACATGGTTACTGATACACGGTGAAAACCTGAGAATCCATTAGCATTCAGAGAAATCACAATATTATTTTTTGTTCTGTTTCTTAGGATGTTGTGCATTTAATTCATTTAATTCCCCCTGATTCTTGGCCAGGCTAGGTTCACTGAACTGTGTTCCTGCTCTTTCTGCACCAGCTAATACAAGGCAGGGAAAGGTTGCAACAAATGCCACTCCGTTTGTGGGCCATGCATGGTTGGCTCCCCTGGCACCCTTCTGGGGCCTGTATCTGCCCCGAGCTGGACCTGACCAGCCAGTGATTTATGCCACGCTGTCCCTGTCAGCACCTATGCAGTCATGTGTTCAACTCACACACAGGAAATGAATAATTGAATCCATGCTTCATCAACTGAAATTGCTTGTTGAAATGTAAAATATAAAATCCAACTAATTAGCTGTTCCTATTTCCTTGTCAGATAAAGGTCATTAAACCAGGACAGATTGAACTAAGAGAAGCAGCCTATGGTGGGGCCTCCGGTGGTGTAACGGATAAGGCATTTGCCCGGAGTGCAGGTTGCCCACTGCGGCTGGGGTTCGACCCCCGGCTACGCCAGCCCGGCTCTGTCTGGGAGCCCCGTTCGGGGGCAGCGATTGGCTGTCCGCCCCAGGAGGAGGGAGGGCCGGCACGAACTCGTGGAGAACCGCGAAAGGTGTCCCTGTAAAAGACAGGTGGGCGAGTTCCATCTCAGAGGAGGCGGATCATCATCGGTCTCAGGGTATTGGCTTGATCCCGAGGACAGGCGGTGGGTGAGGGCGAATTGAAAGAAATAGAGGGTACAATTGGCCACCAAATTGAATTGGAAAATTGAAAAAGAAATCTGAAATAAATTTAAAAAGAGAAGTGGGCCAGTGGGCCAACTGAACCATCTTCCAGAATGGACAGGAGCGGGTCAACATGACAGACTCACACTGGTATCCATTGCAACATTGTCAATTCTAATAAAGGAACTGTTTTTCACTGACTGAGGTATCATGATGTATTAGATATTTTGGAACTGGGTGGATTGCCATCTACTTAATGTGGAACATTCTGGTGAATTCCTCCATTACGTGTATGGATGTAGAATTCTGCACTTGTTAAAATGTAATAACATGGATCAAAAATGAGGAGACATACGCCTGTTCACAGATCGCATTGTTAAACCCTTCCAAAGATTCAATAAATGATAATAGCGCATTAGAACTCCCAAGGCCGTCCTGTGAAAGGCCACTCAATTTTGTCCAATCAATATGTCTCTTTTCAACAGGGACAGTCTAAAAATGCACCATAGCGTTAGCAAAGATTCGCTTTCTTCAATTTACACGGAAGGCTGGGAAATGCTATTTATGTCCGCTTGCTGTTCCATCCTCTCCAGACGATGTTTTGAGCTTGACGCCGATGATTAAAAGCTCTGAAGGCTCCTCATAAGATGCGACGGTGAGGAGAGGGGAAAAAAAGAGACGCATAAAAATGTCAGGTGGCTCTAAGCGCCATTCACAGAAGTGATTGGGTCCCTCTTATCTCAATGTGTGCAGGTGGCTCTGCTCTATTTTTAGGGGGGCTCATAATTATGGCTGTTGAGGAGGCCCTACTCCCTCGCTGAGTCCACTGATGGGGGGAATCAGAAACGGGAATTCTGTGAGTCCACAGCACAAAACACCTGCAGAGTTACAGATAAGAATCCTCATCCTTGCTTCTTATTTAAGACCCAAAACGAGCCCACGGGTGAGCTGGTTATGGCAGATACATTTGTTAACAGCTGATTTATTAACAAATGAATTTTGATTTTTTTTTCAAAATATGAAACAAGGCTATTCTAGAGGTAAAATAAAATGTCAGGGGTTTCCAGCCAAGGGCAAGAGAAGTCAAGAGAACTCTTGATCGACGTGAAGAGTTCAATAAACTCACTCAATAAATGGACACGTACAAATTAAATATAAAATGCATAAAAATAGAACAAAAAATTAAGATTTATTTTGCATATAAATCATACACTATGATGGTGTTTATGATGTGGGCAAATTGTAACGAGTAAAGTTTTACGAGTAAAAGCAAGCAAAAGCGAAACTACAGCTACTTTAAACACACAGGTAGATGTTTTTCCCACAATAGGAAAATATATTGGCTAGTTAGTCAGCTTCATGAAACATAATGCCATGGTTCTGAACAGATGTTTGAGCGGGGAAACATTTTCATCACTTGTTCAAGCCTTCATCATAATTTCCATGCAGTGAGGCACAAGGTGAAATAGCCAGTGTATTTAAAAGAAGAGCAGAAAACATCTTTACAATAGCATGGCAATTTGTGTTGTTTTCCTAAGCATTTGGATTGGCTCTCTTATGTGCAACTCGCAGTCCAGTTCCAGGCAGCAGTTTAGACGTGTGTGTGTTTGTCCAGAACCAGCAGAAGACTGCCTTTCTGGACTTGGTTCATGCTGTTCAGTAAATAGTGGCTTTGTGTGGTAATAGTATGACAAAAAGCTGGGCTACGTCACCCAGATAGACGCTGTCGCTTCTGTGCCTCTTCCTCTAAAGCAGTGGCCTAATGTCCATTGTCACGTTGTTGATCGTCAGAGAAGACATCCGTTTAATGAGAAAGGTACGGGCTCACAATGTTACAACATCTCATCTCATCTCATCTCATCTTCAGCTGCTTATTCCTAGTTAGGGTCGCGGGGGGGCTGGAGCCTATCCCAGCATGCATTGGGGCGAGAGGCAGGAATACACCCTGGACAGGTCGCCAATCCATCGCAGGGCACTACATACACCATTCACTCACACACTCATACCTACGGGCAATTTAGACTCTCCAATTAGCCTAACGTGCATGTCTTTGGACTGTGGGAAGAAACCGGAGTACCCGGAGGAAACCCACGCGGACACGGGGAGAACATGCAAACTCCACACAGAAAGGCCCTCGGCCTGGATTCGAACCCGAGACCTTCTTGCTGTGAGGCGACAGTGCTATCTACTGCACCACCGTGCCACCTATGTTACAACATATGAAATGTATATTCTGTAGAAAAAACATATTTGTTTGTTTGTGTTGTGTGTGCATGTGTGTGTGGGGGGTTCTGCAAATTAGCTAAAAAAGGAAACATTTATTTTGATTATTTGCACCATTATTAAACTAGACCACTCTCCTTTGTTTAGCCGTATGTGGGTTTTTTTGTGGGTTTTTTCTGGATTTTACCCAGTTTTTCCTCCCAATTTGGTAGCCAATTACTCCCGCTGTGCTTAGCTCAATCCCCTCCCTCGTAGTTCGCTGCCATAGCCTGGCTGTGACTGGCAGTGACAATGGCGAAGCGCTGCCTCCTCTGAGACAGCACTCATCGTGCTGTCGACTGTAATTCCGGCACCCCAGAACCACTCCTGTGCACAGCGCACTCGGCTTCCCTTCCCCCTCCCTGGGGCAGACAGTCAATTGCCGCCCTGGTGGCACTCCCGGCCAGAGCCGACTCTGGCGCGACAGGGAATCGAACCCCGGTCACCATGGCCAGTGTCGGACGTTGAAACCACTAGACACGCGGGAGGCCTCCGTATGTGTTATTTTAAGTAAATAAGTCTGTCTAACAATCTATCCATAAGCTATAATGAATTACAATAAAAGCAATAAATTCAGTTACACAGAGGTGCCTCTGTGTTAATCTTTGGGTTCATGGGAATTATTTAGGTCTCAAGCCAATGTATTGTGCTAATTCAATACTATTTGAGCCAAGGTTGAAATAAATAACATATTCACAGCTCAGTTCCAATTGCATTGATTGAAAAGAGAGGCTATTAACACAAATAGTTGGGTAATTTATTTTCAGCAACTGCTTGTCTTCTTTAACTAACTTGGATAATATGGCTGTAGATGTTGAGCCATTAAGGCTAATTGAAATCAGTTTTTGCATTTTTATCAGGGGATATGAGCATTCATTTTTAGAGGTCATTTCTTTGTTATTCGCATCTCTTCAAATGATAAACTAGACAATGATAAAGGACAACGATACACTTTTTTTCTTGTAATCAAGACAGAAGTGATTCAATATTCATGTTATAAATATATATATATATATGTATATGTATATATAGTACCCTCCAAAATTATCCTCACCCTTGATAAAGAGGAGGAAAGAAGGCTGTAGAGTTAATTAGCTATATTGTATGCTCAGAAAATAGGACAATTGGGGCCCCGGGTAGTGTAGCAGTTTAACGCACTCCATTGGGAGTGCAAGCTGCCTACTGTAGTCGCAGTTCGAAACCCAACCACGTCAGACTCTGGCCGGGAGTCCCGATTGGGGGTGACTTTTGGCTGCCCAACCCAGTGGTTGGGGGGAGGGAAAGTCGGCATGAGCTCGCTGAGGAGCAGTAGAGCGTTCCTAAAGAGCAGGTGGGTTTCGTTCCGTGTCGGAGGAGGCGGATCATTGCCGGATCATTGCCGGCCTCGGCATAGCTTGACCCAGAGCACAGGTGGCGGGCTCGTGAGGGGAGTGCGAATCAAAATAAAGAGGGTTGAATTGGCTACTAAATTGGGAGAAAAACTGGGAAAAATTGTCCCATTATTTAAAAATGGGACAATTATATTATTTTATCTTTTATACTAATCCAATTGCTCAGAGAAAAATATTTTATTTCAGTAATACTTTTTTCCAAAAACACTGCTGTCCGTTGGTGAATTCACAGTAGACAGCAAATTCGCTAAAACTCTTCTTTGGATGTGTAGTATACTTCCATCGGATTTGAACCATCACTTTAAATACACAACAATAAACTAAAGTTTGAGACCGATAGGGGCAGGTCGCAGAAACAGCTGTGAAATAGAGCTGTGAAAGAGGAGAGAGAGACGACATGTCAGTTGTTACTAATTCTGTCGATCCTAATGGAAGTGTATCTTATGGGGAGGGGTTTCACACATCATGAAATAAGATACAGTAAATCAAATGGCAATAACATTTAACTTCACATTTTAGAGCACTGGAATTTTTGTGACATTCACAGCTGCCCTGTCGCTATGCACGTGCCCCTGCTTCAAATAGTTTGTTTTATTTTTTTGTCTTACAATACTTTTTAAACACTGTAGGGCAGGTTGCTCATTCTATATCAACACATCCCACCTCTTGGTGCACTTTTTAATTTATTTCAGCATTGTCTAATACGTTTAACCTCTTACATACATAGGTGTAAACATTGCAAATTAACTTGATAATTTGTCACTCCCAATATGTTTCCATATTACGGAATAATCTTTCAATTATATGAAAAACCTCCTTATGGTCACCTTCTAGACTGTTTTTAAAAGCTGTGTTGTGTTTTTCAATTCAATTTAAAGCAGCATTTTTCCAACATCAAAAAAAGTTGCTTTAAATTGGGAAAATGTAGGAAAATTCAAATACTTTATTGCAGAATTATATATTATATATTATGTTGGTACTCTCATATTATGCTCTCATGCAATTTGTGTCTAATTTATCGCTAATGCAATGTTTTGATCTGTGCAATGTTATGGTCCCATCAGTAATAACATGCTTACAAATATTGTATCTTCTCTTTATGCTGTAACACTCTACAGTGCCTTTTAGTTTGAAGGTTATTCTGACAAAGAACTGCTATACAGAGAAAATGGGTTGCAGCCCCCTGTAAACAATTTAACCAAACATGTCCTCCACTGAGAGCCTGCTGGTTCAATGACTTGAGGGTGCCTGCTTCGGACGTAACCTTGAACAATTCAATGCGCAATGTTTTTAAATGCCAATTTGAAATGTGCTTTGAGTGCAGTAACTCAAAATAGGGCAGATGTCCATGGGGAGTGTGGACCTGCAGTGGAAGGGGTGGCTGGATGTAGCCCACAGAGCAGAGTGTTGGCAAAGCCAACAAAACGTACCATAGGCCGCCTCTCAGATTAGTGTCAGTGAGTTTACAACAGGCACGTGCACAGATAGGACCCAAGGGGGGCTTGAGCCCCTGCCGTTTTGCCCTCAGAGTCAAAAAGTGAAATTTTGGGCTGGTGTTAATTGTATTTTTCTTTATTTGTTATTGAAATTCTATCAAATATAAAGAGGGAAATGTATAGTAGTATCCAAGAAAAAATACACCTTATCAATTTAAAAAGTGCTCTGCTCTCCCCCCCCCCCCGCCTTCCAAATGGTTTTGTCTCAATGAATCAATCAACGTCGCATCTTCCGACATTCCGAATACAACTTATTATGAAAAGCACCGCATCCCCAGCCTCAGTTCGGTTACGGTGAATGGTATCACTCAGGTAGGCATTGTTTTAATTATGAAACCGCGATTAAACAACACTTACTTACTTTTTATGTTATATATCCGTTAACAAAAACTATGAAGTAGGTCAGTAGGACTTGCCACCTTCACGTTGTAATTTCGTCATTACTAGCCTTGCTACTCGCGAGCAAGTAAGCTAGTCTAATTATCATTAAAACGACGTTATCTCCATCATGCAGGACAACTTACAAATATGCAATTAATTTCTGAAGCAGGTAGTTACGTTTTGCATAGTTTTGCTAGTTTAGTGTAGTCATCTCCTTTTCTTTATAGCCAGTTTTCTAAAAACGTGATGTTTAAAAGTGTATTATTGTTTAGGCATGTAGCAGTGTGTTTCCTTGTTAAAATAAAGTTTCAATCAATCAATCAATCCATTTTGATTGGGAAATAAGAAGCAGCATAAACACTGCTAGAAGAGGCAAATACACTTGTCTCCAATGAAAGGCAAAATACTTCTCACCTCCCTGACCCTGGATCAGTTTTTCAGCCATATGCATAATGTAACAAATATATGAGTGTGTTTAAGTAGTGTGTGTGTGTGTGTGTGTGTGTGTGTGTGCGTGCGTGCGTGCGTGCGTGCGTGCGTGCGTGCGTGTGTGTTTGTGTGTGTGCGTGCATTTTTGAACATAATATAATACTGGTTTCTTTTCCTCTCAGTGTGATGCTCAAAAACATGTTACTAAAATCAAACTGTAGTTCAGTAGTTGTACCATATGTCTCATTTATAAAATATATGCAGTGTAACAAAATGATACAGAACATGAAAACAGAAGGAAGTTTTGAAACCCCAAATTCAGGGGGCTTATGTATCAAGCATGTCAGAGTAGGACTGCTGATCTAGAATCTTATCATTACTCATTACAACATCGGGGTGGGAATAGTGCGTGTCGGTGGGGTGCCCTTTTTTTTTTGCTTGAGCCCCTGCCCCCCAAAATGTCTGTGCATGGCCCTGGTTGACAATGTACTTATTTTAATGGACTTCCTGTCATTTTATGCTTTTTCTTTTCTTTTCTTTTATTTATTTTGAAAGGTCAATACAAATAAGCCAAGGCTCTATGACTGAAAGTGACTAGCTGTTTGTTGCAAAAAATCTGTCGCATGAAGACAGAGCATTATGTCACCATTGTTTTAGGTGTTAGGCGTTCCATCTTCAAATATCCACTGATGAAATAAACCTGTACATCTTTTTTATAGAAATAAACAAGAGTTGTGGTGGACTGGGCAATGGCCCTGGATGAAGTGTGATTTAGGGCAAGCACTGTAAACCAGACAATGCACCAAATGCAGGACGTCGGCTCTAGCCTGTGTGTGCCACACTTCACAAAGGTATCGTTGCTACAGGCTAAATTAGCCCCTACTGAGGCTACACTTTAGCCTCTGTTCAGTTCTATACAGCCATTTGCACCTTAACACATTCAGTCTTATATATTCTCTTCTCTTCTCTTCTCTTCTATTCTATTCTAGTATACAAAAATGTATGCATTCAGTACTGTAAGTCGCTTTGGATAAAAGCGTCTGCTAAATGGCGTATATTATATTACTATTCTATTGTTATTATTCTAGTATATTATTATATTATATATATTATATTATGTCGTATGTATATATTCTTGTGAGGTGGAATATATGGATGACACCATCAGCTTTGACAGAGGAAACATCAGTTAGTATATTTAGGATGTGTACATTCCCATTTGCCATTTTGCCAAAGACAGGTACTTAAAAGAGAGATTCCAATTAACTATTCATTTGGTCAGGGACAAAAATATCATCAGCAGCAGACATTCTTCAGCTCCTGGAGAAAGTCCTCCTAACTGTGTGTGCAGGCCTCGGGGGAAAGATTGCCATCCAGGTGGTTAGGAGCAGCTGTTCTACTGCCCATTGCTGCCAGGGAGAAGCACTTCAAGATGCGCTTCAACACAAACGCAAAAACATACATATTCTGTTGTTCTATTCTAGGAGTAAAAAAAAAAATAAAATAAAAAAGACCGTAAACATAATTCTTGTCCACAGAAACAGAATCCACTGTGTGTAATCGCTTATATTATGTTTGGCACAGGCAGGCTAAATTTCAAGGAATGTCAGTGCTTTGATATACTGTGCATACAGACGTATTTAGACCACTTAATGCAGTGTGCCATTCGATAACATTAAACCTTTCCTAAGCCTCAGCATGAATTAGGCTTTTGCATAAAACATTACCAAAGGACTCGGTACAAAGGATAGAGAATGTTGACATTATTAAGGATGCTGTTAGTGACCACTCCGTTACCACACTGCAGAGAAGTATATATCTTGCTTCTTTTATGTTAGACAGAGCAGGCCACAAGCTGGTAACCTCAAAAAGATGTTTCATTGCATGGACGTGAGGTCACAGGAGGAGAGTGAGTCGGAGTAAGCACTGAATGATAGCACTTGGGCTGTATCTGTGTGACCTGGGACACCTGGAGAAACCTACAGACAGTGCCCAGGCATGCAAGTGTAGGCTTTCCAAAGGCTAGGCTCTGTTTTGTTTTTTTCAATAACAGAGCTTTTAAATCAATATTTATCAATTCCATTTTCTCAGCTGGGAAAATGCATAAGGGAGGAATTTATCTGAATCTCAGTAGTAAATGTCTTTCCTGCTGATGAGGCACTGATGAGGAAGCACAACTAAGTGTGCTGCTCAGTTTTCAGCATCTGCTTCTGACATCTGCTCTCCCTCCATCTCATCTGAGCAGTTATTTAACTTGACAAGCTATAGGGCTCTACTTTCATTGTCAAAGCGCAACGTGCAGATACTAGTGTTAATCTAGGCCAGTGGTGCGTTTATGTGTGACCAACTCCATCCTGGTAGTTCCATGATGAGAGCAGTAGCACACCTGCGGCGCAGTTGTGAAGTAGGTTGATTTAAGAAGAATAAATGGCCTGTGGGCGTGATGAGGTTTTTGGTTTCATTATCTCCAATCATCAGTTCAGCTTTTTTTCATTTAATACCAGTGCCATGGTGAACTGGCAATTTTGCCATATCTGATGAAGAACAAGTTATGACATAACGTGTGTTAGTTTAGCAGACACTTTTAACAAGAGAAACTTACAATTGTAAATGCATACATTTTTCAGGATGTGTGGTCCCAATGGCGAATTGGACCCACAACATAAACATTGTCAACACCATGCTTTATCTACTGAGCCACACAAAACCACTGAGACTTACGGCTCTAGTTTCATTGTCAAAGCACAATGCGAAGACACTCGCACTCGTTAACACTCATTAATCCAGGATGCTGGTGTACTAAGGCATGTTCAAGACATTGAACGTGTGCGGTGCATGTTAGTTTAATTTAGTTTGTGTATTTGAAACACAATATACCTCATATACACAATACCTCATATATTAAAACGGGTTTATCAACTGTATTAACTATGTTTCATTAATGCACTTGAAGTGCAAAATGTCTCTGTGCTCATATGCAATCGTTAAGGGTTTTGTTGTGTGATACACTGTCCAATCATATATTCTATTTTATTATAGTGAATTTTAAGATTTAACATACCAAAAACCAGTGCACATGCATACATTCATTTATTCTAAAAAAGCTCATATCTTACACAATGTGACGGGTGATTGAACTACTACTTACAAGTGCAAAGGTCAAATACAGAACATTCACAAATCAGTATTGTGTGATGGGGATTTCTTGCTTGTCGACCCTATTTGTTCATATGTGCACATTAATAACATCACCAAAATAGCACATAATTGCTGTATTTGAGATAAGGTGGGTGGACGAAAAAGGGAACTAATTATCAGACACAAAACTGGCACAACACTGAATGTTTTGACCCCCCCCACCCATCGCGTTGTCCAACCAATGTTGATGCAAGCACCTTTATTGCAAACCACAAAACCACCAAACTAAGCTAAAAATATTAAGTTTGCAACAGAAACTAGCAATTACACTACCACCCAGGTGCATCTTTGCTACCGTCCTCCCCAAACTAAAGCCCATAGTGACAGCAAACAACATGACATCTTTTAATCCAGACATCATAATGATTTAAAAAGCAGGAAAATATCTGGGAAAAAAGCTTTTTGACTAGGCCCACTAATTTACACAAGACTGGCTTTTGCGTAGCGATGATTCAAAGTAAACAGAGATAAAAATGGAACAAAATGTGAGGCGGAAAGCCTTGGTAGATAAGTGTGGAGTGAGAAAACACAAAAGAAAAAAACAGAACAATAATCCGCAAGTGTGGCATCAGTGCCAAAGAAAAGTGCTCCTTTGAAACCATTGCTCCATATGCCTGTCATGAAATGGTGTCCTCTTTCGTTCATTTTCATTAAGAGCCTGGATAAATTTCTCAGCAATGTGGTTATGATTCACCCAAAGACTAATCCGAGAAATAATAGAGATGAATCTCTCTTTGAGCTTTCCAGATGCTGTAATTTCACTGTATCAGTTTTCCCCCCCATCCTTTTAACAGGATATGGGTCTATGTCACATATTTGCTATTTCAATGCTATCTTCTCTTCATGAAGCCACAAATGCTCCAGGGGACTCTGAAACTAATGACCAAAAGATGCATATTGGACTAGTAAAGCGATAACATACAGAGAACACCCTCATGGGTATTCTGAATTCACGCCGGGCATTTATAGTTATATAAGTATTAGTTCGATTTTTGAAGCTTTTTGAAGAACATCTTTAGTCTGTTGTTTTGACAGAGCCTAGTGTTATTTTTTTCTCTAAGTATGTTCCCCCAGAAGTGCTAAAGAAATAAACTGTGCTTGGTTGCTATTCCATCATACTTAGTTTTCACACTCTCCTCACACCATTTCTCAAGTCCTCTGCGTGGTTTAGCCTTGACACCCAAGCACCGCTAATGGAGTCTTAATGAGATGTCACGATTCGTGCCGTGTGCCGGTCAGCCGTAAACGCTAATATTTAATCATAAAAAAAAGATGTATCCGTTAATGTCATATGCACAAATTACTCAATTTATGCAGCAAATGAACTCTATCTGTGGTTGCCTACAGAGTGCTGGACTGACATCATACCCGGGAGATTGTGATTACAACTCTGAAAGTGTATTTAAAAGGGGTCAATTTCAGCTACCATTTGACGAGACCTACATGACAATGGCCTTATGGCAGAGTTGCAAGAAGGAAGCCTCTTTTGAAGATAATTCACCACAAAAGGCGTCTTGAATTTGTCAAACTACATCTGAACTACAATTGGAACCATGTCTTGTAGCCGAATCAAGCTTCCTCTGCCAGGAAGCTGCACCAGCTGTTGGATGGACCTTCCAACAAGACAACGATCCCAAACATATGTCCAAAGAAACTAAGAAATGGTTGACAGAGCACAAGAGCAATGTCCTGACGTGGCAATCTCAGTCTCCAGACCAGGATCCAATTGAACATTTGTGGTTTGAACTCAAAAAAGCAGTCCACAAATGCCAACCCAAGAATCTGAAGGATCTAGAACAATTCTGCATGGAGGAATGGTTGAGGATTCCCCCCAAGACGTTCCATAACCTTGTGCGACACTACAGAAGGTGACTACATGCTGTTGTAATGGCCAAGGGAGGAACCACAAAGTCCTGATAACAAGGGTGTGAATATTTGTGATTCTTGATTTTTCTTGGGAAAAAAATCTAATTTGTGAACCATTGGTTCGTGCCAATGCATTATTATTAAAGAATATAATTTTCGGAATACAATCTTTATCTTTATCAAGGGTATGAATAAAAACAGAGCCTACTGTATGTATATACTGTATATATATATATGACTAATGTGGGTGCTGAACCCTTGCAAATTAATTACAAGAAATTGCTGAGGAATGTATCCACGCTTTAAAAAATAAAAAATAAATGTAAAAGGTTTATTCCTATTTGAGAGTGCTGTCCTTTTCCAATTTCTTGCCTTTATTCTGCCACGCCGACAGTTATTGAATAAATGTGTTCAGCCTAAACAGTCTATCCATCAACACATCAATTAAACCCTCTGACAAAAACAGGCTCTGTGGAAAGAAGCAAGTGTGTAAGAATTCTTTGACTCCCTGCTGAGCCTGATTTCTCACATTTGTTTTGTACATGTTACAATCCAGAGCTAGGGCAAGACTGCACTGCATCCTGAACAGTATCGTGCACACCAGGGTTCTAGACATTGTTTCTACACTGTGACACTCTTCTTTTTTTTTTTTTTTTTTTGTGATTGGAATGAGGAACTTAGCTTTTGATACATTTGTCAGAGGTAATAGCACAGTGTTAGCTGGGAGTCCGCCTAGAGGAGGACCGGTTTCTGGATGTTTGCTGTTTTTCTACATTGTCTATTTAAAAAAAAACCCAAAAAACATTTTAAAGCAGGCTGTCACATTTCGTTGTGCAGACATTATGTGTGACACGTGGTGGCAGATCTATTACAGGCTGTCAGCAGCATCTGCATAGATTAATGCCTTTGATTTTGTGCCGTCGCGTTAAAAATCATAACTGTCGCTCTTGCTCAGGTCCCTTAACCCCCCGGAGGGCCCTGCCGAGGTGCGGAGCAATTTGTTTCTGCGTGGCTGCGGGCTTATCGTACCTCCGCGGCAGATGGGCTTTGCTTTTCCCGAGGTTGTGTTCCCGTGCTCCTGGCTGACAAAACTCATTAAAGATCTTCACCAGGAGAAGGGACATCTCGGGGAGTTTCTGCTGTGGCCACTGAAAGTTCAAAACCCACCGTGAGCCCCGGATAAAAACAAAGAGCACAGACACAAACACCTCAGCTACTAGCTCAGCTCTTACTCGTCGAGTTTGCCTGTCTCTCTACTTTAATAGACATTGAATCACAGAGATCGAATGCCTTAAATTACTGCTGTTTAACTCCTATCGATGTTTAAGGGGTGTGTGATCATTTTAAAAGTTATTGATTTTTTTTGTTCTTTTCATTATGTTTGGAACCTCGTAAAATCTGAGGTTTTGTGATTTGCAATGGGGCTCCAAATGCTCTACCGATGCTGATGTTCAGTGATTACCCCTTATGCTGCACCCAGGCACAGTGTATGAATTATCACATGCCATTCACTTGCCTTTGTGCTAATTATCATTAGTGCTCGTTTGTTATGTCTCTGAACATTAGAATCATTTACTCCAAATGTATTGCACAGCCTTGTGCTTAGTCAGTAGGTTTATAGTAAACTGGCAAAACGTGTGATGTATGTGATCTTTGCATTCATAAGCCATGCTTGGCAGGTGCCTCCATTGCCAAAGGCAGTGTATTGTTTAATCTGTGGTCTTGGTTCATATTTTATTAATTCAATATAAAGTATATAAAGGCAAATGCCAAAGTAAAGGACAACCCAACATAAAATGTCTTAACAGCGTGTTGGACCATCTTGAACTGCCAGAACAGCTTCAGTGCGCCTTGGCATAGATAGAAGTTTCTGGAGGAATGCAGTAGACCACCAAACATTCATTTTTAGGTGTAATGAGAGGTTTATACTCTGAAACCTGACTATAGTATCTCTCTCTGTGAAGTTCTTGACAGACTGCTCTTGATTTAACTGCCTGCTCACACCCTTGATTTATATTTTCAGTCAACTGATTCAGAGTTTCTTGTCTGTTTTGCTTTGCATCTCAGACCAATGCGTGGACATTATGGTCAATGAGTATGCACTTTCAACCACAGTTGCCCCTAGTCTTGCCCCTCTGGCGTCCATGCCAACATCACCTTAGCCACTGCTCCCTCCTCCTGAAACATGTGAAACACCTTGAGCAGTCTTCGTCACTGAAGCTCCTGGCAAACATTTTTCAACAATTTGCCCTCTGTCAAGGTCTCTGAGATCTCTTATTCTAGCCATGGTAGCCATGGTAGTGGTTCTTACCGCTAAACCACCAGGGAGGCCGGAAGCACCTGCTTTCAATATACTTTGTATCCCTCATTTACTCAAGTGTTTCCTTTATTTTGGCTGTTACTTGTGTATGTCCTTTTTTAATACCCAATTAATCTTGAGGCAAACTTTTGGGAAAGCACATGTACTGTCCCTCTGAACCAGGTGTGCCGCATAACTAGCCCATTCTTATTCAAACTGGTTGGTCAACGCATCACACAAGGCTGACAGAGAGGACAGTTTCCATTAAGAAAGATAATGGGAATCGAGCCGAAATTGAGGTTTAAAGAATTAAATCTCTCCCAGGCTCTTTTAAGTGCTGGGAAGATTAATGAGATCCATTTCAGATTCCAGTGAGAGGGAATCTGACGTCCCCAAAAGTCATTACTACTGACAAGCAGATTAGCACAGCGACACACAGGGGGTGAAAAACATTGCGTCTCTTTTCTCCTCCCATCCACTAACACATTAGGCCCAGTTCTCCATCATTCCCCCTTAAACCAACCCATCCAGCTGTGGGCAATTCATTACTAAGGACAGGCAGGGAGATGGGGACCCCCCCTCCGCAAGATCTCATCTATATTGTGACTTAAAGTATTCCAATTGCATGTCATAATTTCAAATATTCTGTCTCAATTATTAATCCACATGGTGTGGGGCTTTAGAAGTATGTTTTTTTTTGTGTGGTTTTTTTAAAATACGTGATTAATGTCTACGACAGCACCCCCCAGGCCTAATTATTGCAAAGGGAGAAATTGATCACAGCACTTTGTGATGCGACATCTGCTCCGCTGTGCTGTGGAACGCCTTGCATGTTGCTTCACGGCGAGCCTCTTTGATCGAAACCGTTGCCTCGGTGCTGTAGCACTGCTCCTGTAGCTGTCTGCTCTGCTTCCGGCACCACAAGAAATCTCTCTACGGTGACAGCTGCCTTTCCTCTGTTCCCTTCCACCTCTAACTCAGATTAATCAGGTCTCCCAGAACGCTGTCATTGTAAAGCATTCTGCTGTTGGAACCACGTGATCACACCGCACCACAATCTGCTGGAACAGAAAGTGAAGCATGCAGATACAAAAGGCAGGCTTTAGGTTTTATTCCCAGGAAGCACTCTTCATGATTGAAGGTGGTTTCTTTTTCCATTTTTCCTTTCTGTGCCTTGTTGGTAGAAATCCTGGTAATGAAAACTATGCTCTAATATGTCTAGCATTAAAAAGCTAATAGACTAGAATCTTTGGTTTTAAGGTTTCCAGCTTTTTCTTCTCTGGGGGTGAATCTTGTAACCTTCGAGGCCTTTAGAAATCCTGAGAACTGCATTTTGGAGGCCAGGTTTCAGGGAGTGTGCTCATTTTGTGTACCTGGGCTCATTTGTGCTTCTTCAGACTCAGAGAAACTAATTTACTGGTGCTTGAGCCCCGAATGAGCCCTACTACACAGTGCATTCATGAACATTGCTGGTGTCAGATGGGGAGAGGGGTCTCACTAAATCTGAGTTTTTACAGGGATTGTATCAGCCATGTCCCATCCAGGGTATAAATAGAGCCTTTCCACATGTCAACCATGGGCTGTCTGGTGGTGCGTGGTCCTCAGTGCAGTGATGTGCTGCACTGTTTGGAGTCTAATCCTGACTGTGCCAATGCCAACTGGCCTTAGTGCCACCAGGGATGGAGGGTTTCAGTCGGCAAGCTGCTTCCCACCTCATTGCAATAGAGAGACCCCTCTGGCCAATCGCCTGCAGCCGACCAACTCCAGCTGTGTAGTGTAGTCATTTGGCGCAATCACTGCGCAGCTCCGCAAAGTGGGATTGCAGAGTGGGGAAAAAAACAAGCAGCTATGTGTTTTCGGAGGATTCGCTTGCTAGTCTGCATTCGCCCGAATTGACAGAGGATGCATTCCAAATTGGGTAACTTGGACAGTAGGGGATAAAAAACGCTGTCCCAAGGGGGCCTTCGGGTGGTGTAATGGTAGAAGTACTCACCCAGAGTGTAGGTTGGCCACTGCGGCCGAGGTTCGATCCCCAGCCACACCAGCCCGGCTATGGCTAGGAGCCCCGTTTGGGGGCAGCGATTACCTGTCCGCCCCAGGGGGAGGAGGGAGGGAGAGCTGGCACGAGCTCGCTGAGAAGCGCGGAGGGCGTCCCTGTAAGACAGGTGGCCAAGTTCCGTCTCAGAGGAGGTGGATCATTGCCGGCCTCGGGGTATTGGCTTGTCCCATAAAGACAGGCGGCGGGCTCATGGGGGAGGGTGAATAGAAGAAATAGAGGGTATAATTGGCCACCAAATTGGGAGAAAAACAGGGAAAAATCTAAAATACATTTTTAATTTTAAAAAAACGGTTAGCTATGACTTACATACCATAATTATTAATATATATGTAAGAGGTAACTTCTGTCTATATTTGAACATTTGTTTTAGCCTCCAGCTCCCTCCTCCCTTTACTCGAAGTGGCCCTCGTCCTGCTCATCCAGTCTCATTAGAATGCCTTTGTGCAGGACAGTGGTGACATTAAACAAAAGTGCGATTAACAAATGAAATCATTTTGTTAGCAGTGGCACACTTGATTAAACTGCCATCCCAGGGGAAGGAGGAATCAATTCTGCACAAATAAACCAAGCACACTGTCGCATAAGCCGTAAACCCACAAACACTGCCCGCATTGCATTAACTCGGCATGCACCCCAGAAAGTGGAAAGCCAGGGAGGGAGGGCGGCCGCCAGCTAGCTCCACAATGACGGCTTTGTGTGGGCCATTCTCTTACCTCTCCCAGTGTGCCCTGGAGGAGAGAGCACACACTACACTCTCACATATTGCACAACAACAATGTCCTATCCTGATGTTTAATCATTTTTATATTATTTTATATTGATTATCCCATTTGAATTTGTGGCCTTTATTTGAGATTATTTACTTACTTCAGTGCATCAAAATGTATGTGAACTACACATCTGAATTCAGGGCCCTTTTCCAACAGTGAGGTTCTCTTCAGTTTAATGCATTGATCTTGCAGTAGCCCAGCTCTATAAATGTAATTCACTTTACATTATCAAATGAAATAAGCACCTTGATATTAAGGCCCTCCGCAGCAAGACATGCTGGCATTCTTGCTGCAGGCAGATGTAATATAGGATTGCTACATTACGATTTCTCCTGGCATCAAGGTCTACAAAGTCACTCCGACAATTCAGATCACTTTATGATGAGATCAGTCATACCCATCTGTAACACACAAACGTATGTAAATTTTAATTCCTTGTATTGAATCCTTTTATAAGGTCTAATAAAGTCAAACAATGTGGAATGTTAAAACATGTTCTAATCTGTTGCCATTGCTTTATCTTTTCTGTGACTTTTTTGGAACATTGTTGAAAGTGTGAGGGACTTACACTCATTTGAATTACACTTGATTGGCAGTAATGCACTCTCTCCGAAGGACATCTCTCCCAAGGTCATCTTCACCTTAGTCACAATCAAGAGGAATGACTGGCTGTTTAACGCAAGCTCCCACAGATTTTTTCCCCCCCTCCAAAGCTGAATGAGTGCTCGGAGGCCATTCCCTGTTAGGAACCTGTCCATTTGGCAATGACTATTGTAAGAAAAGCTCAATGTACTGCAGATGGATTTTTTTCTGTGTGTGTGTGTGTGTGTGTGTGTGTGCGTGTGCGTGTGTGTGTGCGTGTGCGTGTGTGTGTGTGTGTGCACGAGTTTGACTTTGACAGTAGAATCAGAGGACATTACCGGACGTGGGCATTAAGCCAGAGGTCTACAGTACAGCGCCCACTATCTCCAGCGAGGCTGAACCCAGAATAAACAGCCCTACTCCGGAGCCATGACATTCCAGAGACAGTTGACCATTCGCCTGATGCTCTAACCTCAAACCGCAATTTTTTATGTTGGTCCTATATGGATTACATTTACATGTTTACATTAAATATTTTATTATGCCCGACATTCTATCCTCTATCTGTAGATATACATAATTTTAACATCGTGAGGGTTCTGCATTTGACAACTTTGCATCGTGACTATCCATACAGCAGTTTGAACGCCTTTCACAGTGGTCTCACTGATGGGGCTTAAATTATGGCTTGGGACTTGTCCTGTGTCAAGGTCATTCCCTCGTCTGAGAGGGAGCTTAGTTGAAAAGCCAGAAGGGGGGATTCGTGTGTGTGTGTGTGTGTGTGTGTGTGTGTGTGTGTGTGTGTGTGTGTGTGTGTGTGTGTGTGTGTGTGTGTGTGTGTGTGTGTGTGTGTGTGTGTGTGTGTGTGTGTGTGTGTGTGTGTGTGTGTGTGTGTGTGTGTGTGTGTGTGTGTGTGCACACACATTTCCGCATGCGAGGACAAGAGTCTGACAGAAATAAATATTTACAAATAGACAGGGGTGTGTTGAACCTGAAAAGAAAACATGGAATTTGCATGCATATGTACTGTATGTGTCATACAGAAACCTAAAAGGCAAATTCTTTGGTGCAGTGTATTGCAGTTCAACAAAAGGTAGATT
This sequence comes from Aldrovandia affinis, assembly GCA_029706075.1. Classification (NCBI taxonomy): domain Eukaryota; kingdom Metazoa; phylum Chordata; class Actinopteri; order Notacanthiformes; family Halosauridae; genus Aldrovandia; species Aldrovandia affinis. The sequence continues at coordinate 5,550,877 of JAINUG010000013.1, read as the reverse complement.
TTCACACTGTAACCCTTTCCTATGGAAAATTCTTCAGCACCTGCAGGGTAATTTGAGAGACATATTCCCCTCCTGCTCTGCCCACGCTAACACGTAACATGCTTACAATATCATTTTAACAATGTGATGTTCCAATGCTGCATGGAGGATGTGCTGCCTAAAACGGGGGCAAAAGGGTGTATCAGAGCACCCACAGAAGGCTGCATGTCCTAGTCCCTGTCTGTCCCTGCTAATTATAGTGGCTACAAGATGTCATTCATTTTCATAGCACTTATCATGGCAGGACTGTTCAGATTGTATCCTGAAGACGGAGGTTTCAATGGACCGAGGCTATTTATTAGACCCCCGGAGGCCTGCTGCTCTAATTATAGGGGCACCGAGATGACAGAATGGGCGAGATTTTCATACAAAGGTCTAATTCTCCGCTGACAGTCAGGCGGGGGTGTAGCGCATTTAATGCGATGCAGTCTATTAAAAACTGCAGTTAAGTTGTTTCCCCCTGTTTTGCGTAAGCCGAAGGGAACAGACTGTGGAGTAATTGTCCTTGCTGTACAGACGAAGGGGAGGAACGAAGGTGGTTGTTCTGTGGCAAAGTTGCCCCAGTTGTAGACTCTGTGTTCACGGCACTCCCAGCCCTCCATTTCAGCGGCTCCGCGGGTTGGCACTTTGTATGCAAGATGTCTGATTAGAGGCGAAGCAACGAAGGGTGAACATTTCTGTACTGTGTTAATCCCCTTCGCTTAGTATCGAATTGAGTCGGCGCGAGGTGAAATAAGTATGTGTATCTGGCGTGAGGTCTGCTGTGACACACAGGCGCTTCACGTGGTCTCTGGCCTCCATGTTAGAGGGAGAGCAGAAGGAATCGTGGGACCATTCCTAGCCCGTGGCGTACATTGAAATTGGGTGAAGGCTCATTCTTCACAATATCCCAAAGCAGATTGACTTTCTTTTGTCTCTTTTTTCCCCCCACGTTTTTCTCCCAATTTGGTAGCCAATTATACCCTCTATATTTTTTTCCTGATTTACCCTCCCCACGAACTCGCCGCCTGCCTCTACGGGTCAAGCTAATACCTCGAGGGTACCTCGAATACCATATTCGTCTCCTCCGAAACTGAACTTTCTCAACTGCTTCTCGGCGAGTTTGTACCAGCTCTCCCCCCCACTCCCCCTGGGGCAGACAGCCAAGCATTGCCCACGATCGGGGTTCCCCACCAGGGCCAGTCTGGTACAGTCGGGTTTCAAACCGCGACCGTGATAGGCAGCTCACATTCGTAAAGGAACAGCGAATATGAGTGCGTTAGACCACTATGCTATCAGAGGCCCCTTGAGCAGATTGAATTTTCCCATAAACTGCATAACTTAAACCTAAAATACTAAAAACCACTACACTGCCATGTGGCAAAATATAGTGCTTGAAAACTAAATAAATACAATAAAATAAACATCAGACAAAATCAAGCTCTATATCTAGCTACAGAGTGAGTAAAGCAGGAATGAAGGAAGACAGTTGAGGTTAAGTTGGAGGATGTTTAAGGCTAAGTTTGAAAGTGGTGAAATTAAATAAATAAACAAATGTGTCAAATTTATTTATATCAGTCAAACGTTTTCAAATTAAAAGTTTAATGGTAAACAGTTACCACCCTTATTTGCTAAATCAGAATTTCACCAGATAATTCCAGTGATTGGTGTGTTGAACAACCCAACATGCCTCTGGTCCTAACACGAGGCTCTGTATTCCTTCAAGAGAACACATTGCAAAGTAAAGCTGTGTGCCCTGAAAAGAAAACACGAAGAATCCAGCCACCTGTTATTTCTCTTTTCTCATGCTGTACGGCTTGAGCATGCTGTGGCTTTTTGCACCACAATGAGAAAGTCATTTTCTCCCCCATCGACTGTTTTCACAGGCCATGGTGCGTTACGTGGGGCTGTACAGCGACAAAAGACAAATTAAAAAGAGTAGCCCAAACAGTAAGACTTCTCACTTGATGATCGACCTCCCCCTCCTATCGAGGGCCCTCTCTTTCTTCACAAAAAGGTGAGACACCTGGAAAAGTGTCACACCCCCTCCACTGGATTCTCATTTACATGTTTTAATTTCATACTGCTTTTGTTTCTGTAAAAAAGAAATGACAGAAAGTCCTAAGAAAGGGTTGAGGCATTTGATATACAGGGAGATAAACTGATCCTGAAATGAACAAATGTATTTTAACATAAACCACTGAGACGCTCTTAGCATGTACCTAATGCATGACATGCCAGCGGAAAAAAAAATTCTGCTCATGCCTAATTCATGGTGAAATTGAATCCATATTAATATGTCCTCATCGCACATACTCTCGTGATTTATAAATGAGCCTAATCAGAGACAAGTGAACTTAATTGCAATGCAGCAGCAGACGCTTATTTTGAAAGCGCAGCTTAGATTGCATATTTTAGCTGCGCTTCCCTTTTAAATGGTTTTACAGTGATCTCTTTCCCAAGTCCTCTCAGAGTCTCCAAACTATACTGCACTGTAACATTTTAAATATTTTTGTTTTAAATGTCTACAAAAATCCTTATACTGGTCCAGCCTATTCATATAAATGAAGTACAGTGTATTAGTTAGTTACAGTTAGCCTTCTGAGAATAGTGCCCATTTTCCTCTGTAGTGCTACAACCGCAGTACTGTAGCACAAAGTGAAACCAAAGCCGGCTGGCCTGGTACAGCAGGGTTGCTTTTCCATTGCATTACCTGCAACCAGAGCTGTTGGTAGCACATCACACTACTCTTAACGCCGGTGTCTTTACAGATTTGTTCCAGGTTGTGGTTGTGGTTTCCATCCAAACTAGACTCCATACTATTCATATGGTTCGAGGTAAATACTGTATGAGTAGCTGAGAGACATTACCACTTATATACATTTTTTGACTGTTGGACAGAGAAGCAGACCTCTCTTTTCACACCAGACATGTGACCACTCACTGTTCTATTGTTCTCCATTGTAACCTCGCTGTTCTCTCTTCTCACACTCTAATAATCCTCCACCATCTAAAGAAGGGCTAGGGCACAAAAAAGAATGAGAAGTCCTTATGTGTACAGATTAATCCGCACATATGAACGCCGCACAAGTTGTGTGGGTTCCTCCCGCGGCCCAGGTGGTAGGGACAGGGACGATGTCAATGTGGTGCCAGAAGTGAACAGCTGAAGGCTGGCTCGCCCATAGGCGAGGGCCACGTGCGTGACAGAAATAGCCATGCAAATTAACAAACAGCCCCGCCATTGCGGACTCCCCCCCCCTTGCCCTCACAAGGCCACTGTTCGTTATTTCAAATAACGGTCCAGGTCACTAATTCCCAGGGGCCTTGGAATCTGTGCATAGCTAATCCTGTCACATTCATTTCCACTTACACGGGCACGGGGTGTGCCAGCAGTGATAATAAGGAGACAGCCTCTTCTCTGTTCCACAGTACAGTTCTTATCTCACTGCTTATTCCTCTTCTCTCATATTTAGTTTTTGCATGTTTTTTGTGCTCTACTGGCAGTAGTTGTGGGTGATGGTGGTGGTGGGTGGTCACTGTTAGCATTGCTCTGAAGCCTTAGAGGAATTTGAAGGCTCACCCTCCCCTGACTGGCTAACGGGATGAGCAGCCTGCCTGCCGATGCACGCTTTAACAGGAGCTCGCAGGCATGCATGTCCCAAGGATGGCCCTCATGTGAGGAGAGAATCACGCAATGTGATGGAAGGAGGTTAGCCCTGGCTGCAGGGGCGAGCGGCTGCCCCCCGTGTCCCAGCCCTCTCAACAACTGCTGCCTTCTCTCTCTTCTGTCCTATGTTTGTTTGTGCGTGGCTGACTTATTAGAACAGACAGGAAGTGGTGGGGGCCTCGAATAGCATAGCGGTGTAACACACTTGCATTGACTGGTGGTTTGCGATTGTGAGCTACCTATTGCAGTCGTGGTTCGAAACCCAACTGCGTGAGTTCGACTCTGGCTGGCAGCCCCGATTGGGCCAGCATTTGACTGTCTGCCCCAGGGGGTGGAGGGTGGGGGGGAAGTGAGCACAAGTTCGCCGAGGAGCAGTAGGGTGTTCCTAAAGTGCAGGTTGGCGAAGTTCCATCTGGGAGGAGGCGGATCATTGCCGGCCTTGGGGATAATAGCTTGACCCGGAGGACGGGCGGTGGGCTTGTAAGGGGAGGGCAAATCGAAATAAATAGAGGGTTGAATTAGCTACTACATTTGGAGAAAAATGGGGAAACATCAGAAACTAATTTGAAAAGACAGGAAGTGGTGGATCTGGGGTGGGAACACCGACGCTTACACTTGAAGGGCAGTGTTGGGTTTCAGGGGGAGGAATGTGGCCACGGTTTTCCCATTGCTTTGTCAAAGGACAAAACGTTCCACTTTTCTATTATGTTGTTTAAGCAGAAGAGCCACATACAGCCAGTATGATATCAGTCGTGCAGAGTTGTCTGCCACCTGACGATAGCTATTGTTACTATTGGCCATTTTTGGGGTGGATCTCACACAGTGGACCTAAATCAGGTACAATCAGAAAGAACAAAAGTTGCTGTAAAATAGCACTCTGCAGCTCTCTACAGGCCCTGGCTGCTTATCTGACCCCCTCCCCCCCCACACACACACACACACACACATACACTCTGTCTAATGGTGCATGTAAACAGCAACTCTCAAACCTGGGTAGCAATGATCATCTGGACTTTGGGGACTGCATCTGGGTGAGAAGAAGAACTGAGTTCAACCAAAGCAGCACTTAAGGCTCAAGTTTCCCTGCTGGGCCTGAAGCTTCTGGTGTGGTGTGTAGAGTGGGTCTGTGCACAGCACTCGTGGGAGTTACTTGCTGTCCCCATGATACATGCTCAGGACCAGTGGGATAACCCAGACATGACAGAATATTGATCCTGTGCTCAGCTTCATGTTCAGCGGGCACTGCAGTGGTTAAACTCAGCCAAGTGAAAAATGACTAACCTCTACATCCCCAATCCTCTTGGTATATCTATGTACATGTTGACTTAAGGAGCATGACCTTGAAATGACGCTGGGGTGGTAGCGCAGTTGCGGAGTAAAACGTTTCTCGTGTGTCATGGGCACATGGAAAGGGAATAAATGCTGAGCAATCCTAGACAATTTGTCCAGGCGTAAAATTGCAGTTGGGCTTAATGCCCCAAAGTTGTAGGACAGTGTACTGGGAGCGGAGATTCAGATCCACGGCTAAAAAGATGACAGAGAAGCTTAACTTAAAGGTGGTTCACAAGATGACACATATGTGCTTTACTGCCCTCTAAGGTAATATGGGGTCAATGTGTATGTGTTGTAGAACAGCTCTAAGGTAATGTGGAGTCACTTGTATTGTAGGTTATGCAAGTTGGCTTTAAGGTAATATGGGGTCACTTGTATTGTAGTTGGTGTAGGTTGGCACTAAGGTAATGTAATGTGGGGTCACTCTTGTATTGTAGTTGGTGCAGAATGGGTCTTTGGTGTCACTGGGTCTGTAGTACCCATGATGTCTGTGATACATGGTGCTATGCGTAGTGGTTGATTGATATATTATACATCTTATAATTCCAAATCAGGGGGAATATGTATGCCAGATAAATAAGAGAATGGGTATGCCAGATAAATAAGGTATCCTTTAAACGGATACAGTACTGCAAGTGTCCATTGGGGGTGCCACAGCTGGTACCTGCGGATAGGCCTTCCAATGAGCCCCTCTCTACCCAGCTGGGGCTATCCTTGCCTGGGCTATGACCGTTTGAGTAGCTCCTCGGGTTATCAGTCTTGCCGTTATTACGTGCATGTTGCTTTCTTTTTTAATGGTTTTTCAATTAGAATGCCTAATTTAGAATGCCTAATCATATTATAAGCCGCGCTCACCACAACCTCCACTGCCAATTTGGGAGAGCATAGACAAGCACGTGCTCTCCTCTGAAACTCCTCCTCTGAAACATGGGATGTCAGCCACCACTTCTTTTCACACTGCAGTCTACAAGTTAAGCTTACATAGACATGAGTCGGAAGAAGACACTTTGTGCACAGCTTTATTGGCCAGCGGAGGTGGTGTGCGATGAGGCACAGACAATCCGGCCGACTCTAACCCTCCCTCCTTGGGCGACGCTAACGCCAATGATGCATTGCCCTGTGGGTCTGTTGCCCACAGTCAGCACTGGCACGGTCTAGATTCGTTACCTGACCGTGGGGCTCATCCACACACTAGAACAGTGTCTTAAGAGGATGGGCCACTCAGCAGCCCTTGCGTTATCTGTTTTGTCATATTATTTGAAATTCCTCTTGGTGCCAGATTATAAGTTAACATCCATATAACTTTGACTTGTTTGAGCTTTAAATTGTTTATTTTCCTGTTCTTTGGCTGTCGTGAAGAAATGAGTGAACTCATTCAGTTTTTTGTCTGGCTTCTGTCACAGGCACCCCTGGCCAGAGCAGCCAACTGCTGGCCTCCCTGCCCATCCCAGGACGCCCCCTGCAGCCACAGCTGGACTTAAAGCACTTTCTGCCTTTCCGTCTCAATGGCTCCTCCCCCCTCAGCCTCTTTCCCAACTTCAATACGGTGAGTCCCATCCCGTCCATGCAATATTAGCAGGTCCCTCCCACTCAAGGCGGCGAGCAGATTCAGATGCACAGGAGGACTTTCCACACCACTAGCATCGGCACAGCCAGTTTGTAACTAAAGCATTGTGTCAGACACAGTTATTACTGACCGTTCTGTAGCATTAGTCAACCTTTTTTCAAGCCCCCTGCCCCAAATCTCACCACCACTGTTTGAATCTGACTGCTGACACAATATTCCAAAATATATCTGCATCCTTGTCTTCCCACATTTCCCACACTCACTTCCACCATAATGCACCTCTTCTTTCACTACCCATGACAAACATTTCTATTTTATTCTATTTTCTAGATTTAGTAATACTTATAAATAAGTCTAAATAAATCTTAGTATCTGCATCTGTACACACAACTACAAGCCGCTCCGCTGAGAAGGATTGCCTCCCAGTTGATTATTACACTGATGATGATGTATTTCATTTGTTCTCAGTAGCACTTCCATGCACTTTTCAGTTTCAGAGAAGGCTATCAACTGCTGCTGCCCTAAATGGACTCCTTTATTCTATTTGTAAAATAAATAAAAAAAGATGAGAGGAATTGGGTCACAAAGTGATATTTGAAGTTGATTCACGTAACGGAACCATCTAGCTGGGGTTTTTCAGAGGTTCGGCAAGCGGACATTCATCTCAGTGTCCGTGCTCAAGCCCCCTCTTCCACAGACATCGCTGATCTCCTGCCAGTGTCTCTCTACTTTAGAGATCTCAGTGCTGTCACCCACACCGCCTCCTCTGTCACATAAACACTGGCTTCATCTACTGCAGCTTCACAATGGAGCAGGTCTACGCACAGAAGACAGGTCCCATCTGCCCCTCTGAAGCATCTCAATAAGAAATAATACCCATCAGTGACTGTGCACTGTGTCAGTGTGTCTGTCTTTGTGTGTACATGAGTGCGTGTATGTATGTATGTGTGCTTGTGTGTGTCACTTTGTCTAAGAAAGCAGGAGCAGGAGCAGGAGCTTCCATTCTCATTTCCCAGATAAAGCTCTGCTTAGGACTGGTGCGACTGGCAGTAGGCAGTTTGTGCACTTGTACGAGATGTACGGGAGTGATTCCAGACCATACTTTAAATGCCCAAGAAGCTGGAGGAGGTGGACACTGTGGAAAATGCGTCCACCTACCCCCCTTCTCTCTGGTTACGTCAGCCCATGCTGTAGTCACACACAGTCTTTGGCAGATAAAGGCCCAGCAAGAGACTGCAGGCAGAGGGACCTTCTCAGTGATTACCCACATTAATTGTGGCCAGCAGCATGGCGGCAGGGGTCGAGGCGCAACAAGCTCAGTAAATTAACTCTGCTCGTAATTAAAAACCTCGCCCCACACTTCTTCTAGCGGGCGAGGAGTGTACTCTCCGGCCCCTGTCCCTCACCGTCCTCTGCTTCCATCCATCTCTGTCTCCCCTGGCTGCCGTTGATTAGCGTGTGGCCCAGGTGAGTCCCTCGTGGCGAGTGGGCCAGGGAACGCACAGTCGCGGCATTAATCATCCCGCCTACCCCCACCTCTGGGCTCTGGTTGCGCAGGTCTGATAATGGTTGCCTTGTTCCCCGGCGTGTGCGGGGAAGATGAATGCACCTGTCTCTGTAACTAAATAGCTCCCACCGTGTCCAACCCCCCACACACACACACACACCGCCCCCCCACCTTCTCCCCCAATCCTCCACCAACCGCCTCCCCTTGAAACTCTATCATTGCCCTCCACCGCTCCAGTGGAGCTGCCCACCATCAGATAACTCCTCCGTGTGGGACAATGGGAACATTTATACTGGCCCGTTTGGGATGGCTGCAGTCCGACAAAGGCTGCATTCTTTGGACTCCTAAAACAAACAATTGTGTGCAGTTTCCCCCCCTCACCCCAAAGATGGCCAGGGGGGTATTATTGAAAGGTTTGGTCATCATGGCCAAGCCTCAGAGAAGAAGGTGGGTCCCTTTGTCCCCTTGGGCTTTGTTGTGGTGCCATTCTCCTTTGTCCCGCAGTCCAAAACAAACAGGGGCAGTGTTGCACAAGGAATGGTAGCCCGGCGATGGGGGCTTGAAGTAAGAGCGGGTGACGAGAGGGACCATCAGAAGGGCTGTTCACGTCACTTTTCCCCCCCAAATCATCCAGGAAAGGATCCTGGCCAACATGAAAGAAAGTGGAAACCAAAGAACTGCTTCAACTCAAGCAGCTCACCGGAGTTGGGGATCCCTGCAGGTGTAACTCATCCAATTTCTGTGCTGTGTTGTGGCCTGGGTCTGCCACCATGAAGTATGAGATGCATGGGGCAGTAATTTAAAACATTGAATGTAATGGGTTGATTACCCACCGCTGTCGGCAGCTGTGTTTGTACTTCCTGTCACCTCTGAGAGCAGCGCAGCGCTGAGCATTGGCCCGCGTGAGAAGTTGCCACACGCATGTGCCGGGGAGAACAGCCAGTGCGTTTTTCATGACTGCTCCTTCACATTGTTTCCTGCTCCCCTGGTCCCAGTACAGGGAAAAGGGAGGCAGATCCGGTTACTCGGGGACATGAGCCTTACTGGAATGCCCAGATTCAAAGAACACCCGTGCCCCCTCCCTCCCACCCCATGGTCTGGTCTATCAGAGCAGAGATAATGAATAGATACTGGAGGACTGCCAGCCGGGGAGGAATCCAATGTGACTGTTTGATGCTGTGCTGATGGCTGCATAAATGAGATCAACTGTCATGGTGTTGTTTAATGATCCTTATCATACCCAGTCACAGTCATCTTCAGTGAATGGCTATGGTGCCATTATTTACCTATGTTTATTTATCAAAAAATCCCATATCATCTGCCACTATTTCTTTCACCGACTGTTCACACAATTCAGATGCAAGTTATGGGAAATTTTAGGGTGAATATAGATTTCCGCATGAGGCCAGCCTGTCCTCTCACAATCCAAACGTCCGCTGACTTGTTCGGCCGCTCTCTAACTTGTCCCTGTGAGTGGAATCCATAATATCACGCCCGCGCACAGGCCACACGCTGCTCTCCAAAACGACGGCCATTTTCTGTCTCATGTCAGCTTCCGTCTTACGTTCCCTCCACCATCCACCCCTTCTGTTGAATTGAAAACAACAAATCATCCCTCGTTGGAGCAGAAGGCAGGGGGCCCTGTTCCAATAGATTGGGCTGCCTGTCAGGAAACAGGTCTGTTCTTATTAAGAGCTTGCGGGGCTCAGTGGTGTTCAGGGAAGTGGCAGGACCTGATGTTCTCACAGGGTGGAGGGCAGCTGCATGTACGTCACGCTCCCTCGCGCTACACCAGTCTCCATAAAAACACTGTACATTTTCTGTGACTTATCATCTGGCCGCTGCTTTCCCTTATCACTCAGGCCATAGACATCCTTGGGTTTAGACGTGTATTACATTTATGGACCTTTACAATAGGGTCCATGAACTGCATGGTCTTGACTTTCTGGCACACAAAGTTGGGATCCGCCACCAAAAACTGTAATTCACTTGTAATTCCACTTAACTTCCTGCAGTGTGGTAGTGCAGGGAAGTGTATTTCAATCGTGAGCCACCCATGCAGTGGTGGTGATGTTTATTGCATTGATTTGATGAAAATAAGGTACTTAACTAAGGAAAGCAATTAATTTTATCTGCCCATTTGGTTCTCTGGTGAGATGAAAACTGAAGGCAATGTTGAGACTACAGGGACAGACTATCAATAAGCTATGTACCAACACAGTGCCTCTCAGAAAGGAAGTCTGGGCTCCTTATGCTGAAGGCTGTGTCTCTGTTTCACACAGATGGACCCAGTTCAGAAGGCGGTGATCAACCACACCTTTGGCGTACCGCAACCCCTCAAGAAGAAGCAGATCATCTCCTGCAACATCTGTCACCTTCGCTTCAACTCCACAGTCAGTGCGCCCGCCAGCTCTGTTTCCTCCGCTCTGTCTCTGTCCCGTGTGTCCTTCCCTCTTAGCCCCTCTGTTTCCCACCCATTTACACCCTTCTGTATTTATATTTTCCCTTCTCTTTCTCAAATGTCTGTTGTCTTCTGCTAAAACAATGGCTCCACACCGTTTCAGACTGATTGCCATTCCCATTCCCATTTTGTTAAAGTTTGACTTCTACCATGAAAGTTTCTGTGCCCTTTCAGAGTGTTCGCAGGATTGAACACGACCAAGATTTTCTGTCTCCATCAATCACAATTAATTCCATGTATAAGGGATGAAAAGTAATCCAGTTAGTTCAGCCTCTGATTAAATACCAGATGGACGCACATTAAATTATTTTAAAAACAAGAAATAATGTGAGGTTGTGAAGAATTAGGAAATGTGGGCCCCCAAAATCACCTCGGTTACCTTTCGCTTCGGCCATGCTGCGACAAGAGGATGGTCGGTGTATGGGACTGTGTTATTTATGTGTACTTATGGGAGAGTAAAATGTGTGCGCGTGTGTGTGTGTGTGTGTGTGTGTGTGTGTGTGTGTGTGTGTGTGTCTGCGTGTATGTTTGTGTGCGTGTGCACATCTGAGAATGGGTATGCCAGAGTTTGTTGTTTGGAGGGATTAGAAGGAAGGGAGAGTGTCCACTTATCAGCAAGAAGCAGAAATAATTGTCTGCCCAAGCAGGACTTTATTTTCTGCCTTTCTCTTTTGATTTATTTTATTTTTGTTCCCCCACTCCCCTAAAACAGGATTGGGTGCAGGCACTTCTTAAAACACAAACACACACACACACACACACACACACACACACATCTTCAAAGAAGTCACAAAACACAAAAGCACACAGAGTGTGGAAGCCGAACACATCTGCAGATTTAGATGCATTCTCCATGCGAGGAGACAAATCCCATTTCTCTGCCTCCTCGCTGAAGCTATATTTAAAGAGGGGTGGTGGAGCTGATGGGGTGGGTGTAGAGCTCTGCACGGCCATTTGATGCTGGATAAAAATGGCACATTTTCCATTTCACCTCATATTATTCTTGTCATTGCTTTTTCTTTCTTTACTTTTTTTCTTAACCTTTTACCTTTTTTAACATTATTTTTGAGCAATAATAAGGAAGCTGTTATATGCCTAACAGTCATTTACAGTTTGGCTTGTGGGATAATGTTCATTTTCAGTTCCGGGGTTAGAAACATCTGTCAAGTAAAAGAATCCCGCATTGAAGGTGCTCTGTGAATCTCATTAGCATTTTTCATTTTGTTAACCTTAGTCCAGGCACTAGTAATTCATTTATTCATTTGGCTTCCTTTAAGTCTGTTATAGCATGAGTTCATGTTGTGGTGTCCCTATGGGTTGGGCGACACTCACGGACCTTTGCAGAGGGCAGTTAGGGCAGTTACTGCATAGAAGGAATTCCCCCGAAGAGGCAGTTAAATAACCCAGAGGAGGCAGTAATATAAACAAAATGATGATTTATTAAACAAATACTGACAAAACACAAAAAATGGTGGGGTCTTCGGGGGAATTCACAACACACAAAGTCCACAATCCTTATCTTTGTCGATGTCCGTAATCCAAGTCCAAATCCAGGTCAGTTCCTCACACAGTCCGAGTCGGTACACAAACAGGGTCCTCAAAACAACCCAATTCCAAACACAATAAGCAATCCAAAACACTTCTCTCTTCACACTCAAAAACACACTCCAAAACACTCCTCACAACCCACAACCTACACCTTCTCCCAGTGTAACACAAACAAGTCCTTTAAATAGGCCTCGAAATTGCCTTCAGCTGTCCGTAGTCCTCCGGCTTTACGGGCTTCAGCTCGTAGTACTTCCAGGCCTATAGTGCGTAAAATAGTGGCCTGCTCAGAGACGAGTGTATGGGAAGAATTCACTGCAGTGCTCCTTGTGCTCCGTATATCGGTATATAAATATCACTGTATGAGTATTGTTTCAGTAGTATTTCTAGGCACTTGGTAGTTGTTCATTTATTTACATTGTCAAAGCAAAATTCATTTTTTCTGTTCAATCCACCACAATGAAGAAATTCATTGTGGAAAGGATGAATGACTTAAATGACTTAAAATGACAGTTTAAGTCACATTTATGACACGGCATACTTACAGTTTGTCTCGCATGTTTGTTAAACAAGCTGCAGGATATACCCTGGGACCCCTCTCACGGTCCTCTCATTTTCTCCATTAGACTTCCAGAGAAAACCATATTTCAATTTCTTTTTTCCATTTCATCCTCACAAATTACATTTATTTGCGGTTTTATTTGTGAGTTCTTTTATAACTTATTTGCATTCATATGGCGGGAAACAAAATTCACAGAACTTTAATGAGATGCTTCTTTTGAAAGAGACTTGATGCCATTTTTATCAGAGGTAAGCAGGGTGACCGAGATAAAAGACTTAGTCTCCCTCACCCTCTGAATTGCTACCAGTTTGATTCTGTGAATGTTTAAAAACTATAGACTCAAGAACATGACATTCATTTAGAGCTTGATGGTTTTCCAAAGCTGTCCGTCAAATGGAGGTTTTGGTCACCACTTGGTGAAACTGTGCTGGAATTATTTCTGTGGGGATTATGTTTTTATTTGCTTGTTAATAACAGATTTAAGGACTGTGTCCACAAACATCTTGGAGGTTGTATTACGTTGTACACATGTACACATAAATCCAAGTGCATATTCTGGGTGGTCCTTGCCAAAAGGGGCTAAATAAGTGTTTTGTAGGGTGAAGGGGTGTGGGGTGGGGGTGGTGGACAGAAGATCATACCTACTTAGGTTATAACCAAGTTCCATAATCTAGCGTCATAGCTAACGTTACCTTGCATGAATGCACTGCAATAGCTAGTGACCTAGCAGAGCACTTGTAAATTTGATTTAACATTTTTGGTTTAACACTGAGTTTACATGATCACTTAAAGTGGTTAAAACCATCCCAACCACACACATGTTGGTCATATAAAAATTTTATTTTTAGTTACTGGCAATAACTTTATGGATTTGCTAGTTAGCTGGCTAAAGTGTTTGGCTAACTAACTACAGTAGTACTAACTATTGTGTCTTGCCTTGATAATTTGAAACTAGCTCGATATGCCAGCGCAGTTATACAGTCCTCTGTGGGTATTTGAGGAATCATTATTGCAGATGATACAAATACATCCAAATTATAGTTTGTTATTAATAGCTTTTAATCATTGTTCTATTTTTAGATAATTCTGTAGCTACACTATTTCAGTTTTTGTGGGGGGGGTTTGGTAGGTTTACTAGTACATTAACAGTACGCAGACACCTACCTGAAGTGCTCCCAGCTGGCATTTTTTATTGAAAACAGTAGTTTCACCAACAAACAAATTGCTGAAGTAATTGGTGGATGGGTGGTTAAAAATGGCAAATTCAAAAGATGACACTTTTAACAATGAGTTGGGGAGAGAATGTTTTGAATGGGCGCAATGTGTGAGAGTTAACCTTTGTGATAAAAATATGTTTGTTGTTGTTTGTGGCAAATGGCTTCTGGCAATCTCTACGATCGTGGAGTTCACTGTATAGGAAGAGCTGCCCCTGCATAGCTTAGCCAGGGGAAGGGATCAGGGCAAAAGTATATTATTTCTCATTTACATGTGCAGCAGTAGCGGTTTATGTATATTATATTAGCTACTGGGTTAGAGTTGGTTGTTATTGGATTTTGCCTCTCTTTAACCAGATTTGAAAAAAATAATAATAATAATACACCTGGGCAATTCTTCACAAGTGCAAATCTCCAGGCCCTAATTAAAATGTTGCAATGTAACGAATCAAAGCACAAGGATAGGTTCAATGACTGCATGAAGCTGTATCATGAAGCTCAGACCCCTGGTTTTCCCAGTGCACCCCCACACGATTAGATGCTATTAAGATGCTTTGTAGATGCTGTTAACATCGACTGTCCCCTGGGAGAGTCTATCTGGCTGAATTAATCAGATGGATACAATAGAAGTCCTCTGGCTATCGCCTTCCACCAGCACAATTGCTCAGCCACAGCCCCCAGTTCGGCCCCTGAGTGGAGAACTGATTGATATTTATTGCTCCGTGCCCCTGCCATTATTGTGGCCCATATTCCTTGAACTCTAAGTTTTATAACTGTTATTGCTCAGAG